>OY986435.1:12666002-13188502 GCA_963920525.1 Dichetophora obliterata | reverse complement strand
AAGTAAATTTTGAAGAAGGCAACAACAACAACAACAACCCTATACAGAGTCAATCAAAAAGCAGACTAGACAGACTGTTTCGTCTGCTACCCTTTCCATCTTCAGAGTCTTGAGTGATTAAGCTGCGACCAACCTACTGTTTAAGTTTTATATGATTTGGCATCTGTTCGAATAAACTCTTTGAAATCATATGACGTGAAAGCAGAAGTTTTTATTAGATCACAGCCAAAGACTCTACCAGGGATGCTGTCTATTGCAATTGACACTTCTTTTCTCATTATTCTTTAGAAAAAATTATTATTTCAACAAGAAACAACCAATTGTTTTCTGAGCATTAAAAGTTATTTAAATTTATTGCTGGAATTAAATGGAACTTGCTGGAAAATATATTTGAAGTTTTTTTCACGAAGATCTCAATAGAATCTAGTTTTTATGTGGTCATATTTATAGAAGCTATACCCACAACTTCCTGCTGGGTTATGAAAAATTGTAATCTTCCTTTATTTTAATGTTATGACCTTTCCTTTTAAATCAGATCGCATTATTAAATAGCAATCAAATACTTTATTTATTGAACCAACGCCAGTCATGCTCAAATCACAGAAAATTGAAACAACTACAAAATAAAAAAATCAAAGGCTTAAATATTTTACAGCCAGCCGTTTTGCCACAGACTTAAATATCGACACCAATAACTAAGTCTGAGCATAACGTGGATGGCATATTCAATTTGCAGTGAAATGAAAACGGAAAGATAAATGCGCCTGAAAATATGCTACACAAATAAAAATCAATGCACATAAATGCTCAAATACTCAGTGACTTGTTCGCATGTGTTTGTGTGCGAAAGTAGATGTTAAAGAGTTGCAGATTAAAAATTTACATTCAGGTCGAGTGGACTTCAAGCCAAAGAAGAGACACAAAAAAAAAAGAAAAAAAACACACACACACACACAAGACAAATGAGAAAAAATGCAATGAATACGAACATCAAGAAACAGATAAAAAAAATGCCACAAACGACTTATTGCTGTCTGAGCCACTATAAAGCTGGCAGTTGTAGCGGTAGATAAAACAACAACGACGATGACGACGGAAATTGCAAATTGGCAATAAAGATGTGCATCAGCTATGCAGGATATGCACCAGAGGAGGAGTAGAAGACAGCAAATAGAAAAAATAGAAACTAAATTCAATCACCTCAAAGTATGCAACATTCTATGCAACGAAAACTGTGAAATGTCTATAATCTTCAATTTTGCAGCTATATTGAAAATGAAGAATGTAACGTACGAGTAGGGAAAAATATCTAGAAAAATATTGAATTAATGAATACATATATGAAATTTTAGAATGAGAGATGATGATGCTTTTTTAAGATTTCACAAATCTCTGAACCATGAATGGCAAAAGTAAAACTGCAAACAACACAGAGCATAAAAGTTACATTTATTAAATTTAACTCCTTTGCAAGACAACTTTGTAAAGACAATTTTACAAACAACTATGTACCAACAAAATTTAAGTAAAACCACAAAATAATTTGCACAATAACAAGAACGATTTTAGTATAAAAATAGTGCAACAACGGAATTTTATAATAAAATTTGTACATTTTAAGAAAAAACTAAAACAACATTTTTAAAACAGATAAATTTGAAAATTTTCAAAATTGGTTGAAAATTTTTAAGGAAAAAATTTGAAAACTTTAAAATTTCATAAAAATTTGTAGGAAAAAATTTGAAATTTGTTTTTTTTATAAAATCTTAATAAACAACATACTTGCTCAATTTTCATGCTTTTTGATGCTATAAAATTATTACATAAGAAAAACGGAGAAAATTTTCAAACATTTCAAGCATTTTTTGCCTAAAAGAATAACTTAAAATACTTAGGTATTGCTTTTCTAAGCTTAGTCTAACTTAAGTCCAAAAAAATATGTTTCAAATGAGGGTGTTTTCTTTTCAATGCTACTTCAGTTCTAACTTAAAATAAATTTTCAATATTTTATTGTTAAATTATTTAAACACTAGCATAAAAGTTTGTCCTACGACAGGTCCTCCGCACACTTCCTTATTGGAGCTTTTTGTCGAAAGCACTTATTTTCTCTTTTTAAATCTTGATTTTTTTTATACACTTGATTTTTGCAAAATACAAATGTACCACTTTAAATAACACTTTACGTATCGAAGCAGTGTTGAAAAATTAGTTCAAGTGTAAAAGTGCAAAAAGTCGAGTTTGGAAACAATCATATTCATACACAACTTTACAAACTGGCCTTGCAACCTTCATATACGTAACAACTCAGGTGGCATTTTGCGGCTGATACAATTATATCTTTTTGTACAATCGACTCAAATCGACTCAAAAGAAATTCATAAAATTCGTCATAACCCTTTTATAAAAGTATGAAAAAAGAGCTGGATGGATCAAAAATGTACTACTGTAAAAACCCAACATGCTTTGTCACTGATAAGTATCAAATATATTATCTGTGCATACTTTCAGGCTGAACATTTTTGAGAACAGTGTGTCTGGTAAAATTACTTTACTGTCAAAATGTAATTGAAATTTGAGATATACTGTGTGCAGAGCAGCATGCTTGCCTGTTATGCATTAACATATGCATACTTTTAGGCTAACAGTTTGAGAGATATTGGACACGGAGCAGCGTGCTTGCCTTTTATATATAAAAATAATATTTAATTAAACAGCTGCTGAGCTCTGTGAATGTGTTGTCTTTAAATAAAGATCAAGTTAAATAAAATATTCGGTGAAAGAAGGAAATATTTTATCAAATTGTTTAGAGAGAATTTATTATTTATAAAAAAAAAATAATTTTTAGTTTTTTAATTTTGTAAAATTTACTCTATTTAAGTTGAGTGGAATAGTGAAGTGAAGTGCACATGTCTGACATATTAAACTAAACTTTTAACTTAAAAAGTGAAAGGCTAACTTAAAGACGTATCTCCACGTATTACTCTTAGTACGATCAGGAAAATTTTAACAGTAAAGACTTCAATAACTCTTGGTCTGTGTTTGTATTCTATGAAATGATATTTTTTTAAAAAGTGTTTTCTAATTATATGTATATTTATTAACTCCTTTCTTGAAACTAATTGTGTCCACTCATCAAATTTAATTAGGCATAATTATTTAAAATATAAAATAATTAAAAATTTATTTAATGAATGCATTATATTTTACCTGTTTTGTTGCAACACCGTCAACTCCATCCGTTGGTATAGGATACGCGCGACCATTGGGTACAGCTGGTGGACCCTCTGATTTACTGCGACGTGATGGTGTTCCGCCACGTTCTTCTGACTAAAATGCAAAGAAAATTCTTCCAGTATTTAAAATGATTTTATGTAAATATTTAAAGTAAAGCATTTTTATTTAAAAGAATATTTAAAGCCTATTTTATACTATAATGAAGTTTTTAAAAAAATTTGAAAAATTATAACCATGCCAAGAATGCGTTCAAAATTAATGTTTTGAAGTTATTTCAATCATAGTTAAAAAGTACTTCGAACATTAGTTTAAACGCATGCAAATGTATATTCATTTTTATGAAGAATACTTAAGGGAAAAAACAATTAAACCATTTTTGACTATAACTTGATACAAACGGGCTTTCGAGGTCTGCAATTTCAATTTATGTTTAAAAAAAATACATGTGTAAGTATTTGCGTAGAGTAAAAAATAGAAATATATTTACATTTCCCATAGAAAATATTTCAGTTCCGTGCTTTTCAATATTTCAACTTTCAATATTTAAACTTTTAAATGATATCAAATGGCTGAATTTAGTTGTTTATTTTATTCAAAGATATCATTTGATTGCTTTTATAAAAATGAAAAATAATATTTTAAAAAATAAGAGTAAAAAAGAGCTGACCGTTTCGTTATAATTACAAAAAAAAAATGTAGTGAACCTTATGCATTTTGCCGCAAATTATTTATGATAGTAAAAGTGATACTAGAAAAATCTTACAAATTTAAGGGCATACTTTTTGGCGATGCTATAAAACGTACGCAAGTCGAGTAGTTTACTTGGCTTGTGTATTGTAAAGCAATGCCTAAATGTGTACTAAATAAAATTTTTAATGCTATCAGTCTTACGAATGAAAAAATACTCAAACCGCAGTCAGTTTTTGCCATATGTTGTGAAAATAGCTCAAATGTGCCCACTTTTGTTATTTGAAATATTTACGTTCCAGACCAGTAAAAACTATTACATATGGGCATTTCCACAGGAAAGTCTACCATGACTTAAAAATCAGAACTTATTAAAAACTTATTATTTTATTTTATCTAAAAGAAACATTTTAATTTTATTAATTTAAGCAATTAGTACATAAAATTATTAAACATGATGATCAAATCATCTGCAATATTTCACAAATGTTGTTTTTCTTTTTCGTAAATGTTTAGTAAATGTTTCGTAAACATTTTTGTTTTAGTAAAAATGGAAGGCATTGACTTAAGAAAATGAAAAAATGGAAAGGAAAACATATTGAATTTGTTTTTAATTACTAAATTACATAATTACTTAACCACCGAATTACTTAATTACATGGCAGCTATCATTAGAAGGTTACATTAATCCATTTAAGTTTAAAGTTAATTGCTTTGAAATTTGATGTTACGTTTTGCAGATTTCTGAATTTTTCTAGATGCAGTTGAAAATGTGTTCCATTTTTTGTCGCGTGCTAGATCGCATGGTTATGGCTAATATATTGAAAACATTAAATCTTCGAAAAATACATTTTGTACTAAACATATTACTACGAAAATGCTATCGAAAAATAAAAACAAAAAAAATTTTTTTTTCTTAATTTTCTTTGTTTTTTTTTGCACCTCAAATGTCACATGCTTGACCGTGGAAGTGCCCATATATGAAATAGATGTGCTGATATAGTTTTATACTCTGCTAAAAATCATATTTTCCTATTATTCTTCATATCAACGTGCTTGAAGAATTTATTATAAAAATTAAAACTAAAAAATACATTTCGAGTATGCTGAAATGTTTTCCAATAATGCTTTTAATAGTAAAAAAAAACCAGAGTGCAATATTTATCCTTATTGGTCTGTAATGACTCCTGAAAAGGACCAATGTTTTACGACATTCAAGCGTATTTACGTCAATTGACTTTTAAGTGCGGCTGCACAAAAAAACTGTGAATTTTTCTCTCAAATATTATGGAATCATGCTAATTAGACTATTCTAATAAGACTATTAGTAAGGAAAATCATTGATAAATTTCTTACTTTTCAACCACTGTGCGTTGTTTTTATTAACTGTAATTGCGAGTTGTATTTTATTTTTGATTTTTCGTTGCTAAATTATTTTGCTCATGCGCATGATTTTTTTTATACGACATTAATTAGGAAGAATAGAGCAAAAGTAATGCATGACATGACTTAAGATAGATCTAAGTTATTGATGTAGTTGTGTTTCACGCATAAAGCACTATAAACACACAAAATCTGCAGCTTCTTGCATGACCGTAGCCAAAGTTATGACACAAAAACGAAACTAACTTTCATATAACTTGTATGGCGATTGAAAACTTTGAAGCACGATTTTTCGAATCATGATTTTTACACGGCATCCGACTGACCATTAAAACATTCGTTTATGCCCAAGGAGTCCACTAAAAGAAATTTACCGACTGACTCGCCTACGAGCAGAGACAATTAAAATTTATCCCATTGGCTAAAGAATCATTTATTTCAAAATCAATGGGTCTTAGGTCCAAAAAAATAACAATGAAGCAATCTAAAGCCAGTCAAACCTATAGAAATTTTTGTCGAAAACATCTTTAATTTATGCTTTGGGTTGTTTATACCTTTAAAAAACTGAAATTTTTTGGAATCTTATATATTAATAGGCAAACTTCAAATGTTGTCGTACACTTTTTCGATATTTATTTAAGAATAAAGGCAAAAAAACTTACATCATACGAAAGGTACTGCACCTTATATGTGCAGAATTGCTTAAGATTGTAAATTTATGACCTCTGACCCGAAATATTAACGTTGAAAGTTTGTATTATTTTTAGTAAGGAATTTCAGGGCTAGGAAGAGGTAGAATGGTAAATGAGGTATCAAATGAAAGATCTGGCTGCACAGTATGATTACATTTTAGATTGGTGACCTTCGACCTGAAATATGAGCGTAAAAAGAGCATTTATTAAATAAAAGCTAAACTGCAACAGATGGAAGAATATAATGTAAGAGGGAGTTTAAGACATTGATAAGGTGTGCAAAAAATACTTCCGACATTTTGCGCCATTTCTTACAAATACCCTACAATAAGCATTTTTTTACACAACAAGAGTGAATATATTTTCTTCACTTGTATGAAGAGTCGTTGGTTGAGGAATATAACGGTATACGAAAGCTTTCTTGGTAATATTTTCCACGGATAGTATGTTAAAAAAAATTCCCTTAAAATGACATTAAAATTATTTAGATATCTCGAAAAATGTGTATATCTTCAGCACAACGTATTTCCTTGAAGCAAGGCCATCGCCTCAGAATGAGAAAAAAACAATTGAAATTTGTAGTTTTGATTTTGCAAGCAAATATATCAGCCATTTTTCAATCGAACAATAAATTGACTTTGGAGAAATAAGAAAAGATTTATTGTTATCTCAACAATTCAATGTTTAATATGGTTTTAAAAAACCTCTAAAATATTCCGTTTTTTTAAAAAAATAGGTAAACTTTTTTCTGTAATTTTTTTTTTTTATAAAATTTTCTTTTTTCACGCTCTTTCATAGACATATCACAACTCCTCAACAGGTCTTTCTCGAGGAGGTGGTGTCCTTGTAGCATCTCACAATTCCCTTTCAAGTGAGCTAATAGACACACCTAACCATAAACTGTTCGATCACCGATTTATTAGAGTTTGTTCAGGTAAAAGTCTCAATGTGTACATAGGTGTCGTTTACATTCCTCCCGGCTCAAGTGAAACAACATACAACGAGCTATGTGAAACACTGACCACCTTTACCTCCTCCCTAAAAGAGGAAGATAAAGTTGTTATTCTTGGTGACTTCAATCGCCCAAATATATCTTTTGTCACCGACGAAAACGACAACTTTCTTCTTCCTGTAAATCTTTCTAATGCCATAGACTTCAACTTACTTAGCACCTTTTATGGCAGTGACTTGCAGCAAGTCTCTTCTGTACAAAATCAGAATGGCAGATGGTTGGACCTAATTTTTACTAACTCGTATGAAGAAGTGAAGGTTAATCCATGCATGGGAGCAGAAAATTTATTAACCAACACTGTTCATCATATAGCCTTAAAAGTTGTTTTCTCTGCTAATGACATCAACTTTACCCAGTCTTATAATAACTCCATTGTGTACGATTACCTCAACGCCGATTATGAAAGAATAAAATGTTATCTTAGTTCTCTAAATTGGAATAATATTCTATTCAATTTAGATTTAGACAGTGCTGTCTCTATATTTTATCAGCACATTTTTACCGCTATCGAAAGTTTTGTGCCAATAATAAAGAAAAAGAATAAGCTCACAGAATCATGGCTAGACAACAATCTCAGATTTTTGAGGAATCAAAGAAATAAAATCTACAAACTTCTCAAAAACACTGATAATATAAGCGATGAACTGAAGCTTAGATATGACGAGCTATCAAGAGAGTTCTCTATCAAATCAGAAGAAGCGTACAAGTTGTACACGAACATCATCGGAGAAAAAATTGTCCAAGAGCCGAGAAAATTCTTTGACTTTGTTAACATGAAGCGCAAATCTAGCGGCTATCCATTGTCTATGTTTAAAGGTAATGTCACTTCGTCCAATTCTCTTGAAATAAGCAACTTGTATGCCGATCACTTTAAGGAGGTCTTTTGTCTTCCTACCACCTTATCTGAAACTTCTCCTAGCTCAACTATTATAGTTGATAGTTTATATTTAACCCAGGAAGAGATTTTTAATGCAATAAAAGAACTGAATATATTAAAGGGACCAGGACCAGACTTAATACCTACAAGCTTTTTGGTGCGATGTTTAGACCAACTGCTATTGCCATTACACATAATCTTTAACGAATCACTGGTTTGTGGGACATTTCCTTCATATTAGAAATCATCCCATCTTACGCCAATTTACAAGAATGGTGATAAAAGATCAGTTGAAAATTATAGAGGCACAGCAATCTTGTCAGCCATTCCAAAACTTTTTGAAAAACTTATTTGTGAAAAGCTAACAAGTTTCATTAACCCACGTCTAAATGAGCAGCAACACGGGTTCCGAAAAGGGCGATCTACCACCACTAATCTCATGATTATGGTATCAGATGTTTTAGTCAAAATGGAAAAAGGGCACCAAATAGATGCTGTTTATACTGATTTCAGTAAAGCTTTTGATCGAGTTGATCACAGCATTCTTATATATAAGTTAGAAAAATTTGGTGTTGCAGGGTCCATACTAAGTTGGCTAAAATCATATTTAAACGGCAGATCCCAGTTTGTTAAATTCCAGGGAGTTCTATCGAAAAAAATTGCAGTCTCCTCGGGAGTTCCGCAAGGTAGTCATCTTGGTCCTCTTCTTTTCAACATATTCATATCCGATCTGTCAGAAGTTCTAAACGATATCCCACATCTTATGTATGCAGATGATTTAAAAATGTACTATTCAATTCAATCAGATGTAGATGTAAATTTTTTGCAATCAAAATTGTTGTCTCTTGAGCAATGGTGTTTTCAAAATAAACTACATCTTAATGTCAATAAATGCAATGTTATTAGCTTTTCTCGTAAAAACAACGTAACATTACATACCTACCACCTCAATAGTACCGAACTAAAAGGGGTCAACCATATAGTGGATCTTGGAGTTGTCTTAGATTGCAAGATGCGCTTTAATCTGCACTATGATAAAATTGTGTCCAGGGCCAGCAAACAGCTCGGTTTTATAAAAAGACGTGCAAATGAATTCAAGAATATATGGGTCACTACATCCTTGTACCGTGCATTAGTGCGCCCAATACTTGAATATGCATGCATAATTTGGAATCCATCTTTCGATTCCCATAGAGAAAGAATTGAGTCTATTCAAAAGCAGTTCTTACTATACGCGCTTAGAGATATGTACAACCCCCATGATTATTGTAGCCTTCCATCATATGAACATAGGACTCAGCCTTTTAAATTTGATGCCACTATCAACAAGAAGATCGTTATTGGGCTCATGCTTCACATTTGATGTAATTAATGGTGCTATTCACAGCGAATATATTTCTAATATGATTACCTTTACCGATCCAATTAGGCGCACTAGGCATACTCGATTGTTAACTGAATATCAGCACCAAACTACATATGCAAATAATGAACCCATCAATCGTTGTTGCAGAGAATTTAATAATATCTCTATATACTACTCACCTTCTATGTCCAAATCCTCTTTCAAGCAAAAAAAAAAAAAAAAATAAACTGGCCATTTCAGCCCTTGGAAGGACTTTGACCTAGCTTCTATTGATCAATTGTGTTGTGCGTGTTATTAAGTGTTTGATCACAAATGACCGAGAACTGGACCTACGTGTTTTATGCCGACTCCGAACGGCTTACGTTCTCAAGAAGCTTTACATGGCAATTTTTACTCTCTGAGGTTTGCCATTGTCTGCAGAGAGGTGACGACCGAACAGAAAAATTAATTCAATTGAAAAAACTTTCTGTTTGAGCTGGAATTGAACTCGGGCTACCGTGGTTCTTTAGCTTAGGGGCCACGCACTCTACCCACTAAGCCACGGTCGCCACCCTATATAATATAGCAAACCCTATATAAATCACTCAGTAATCAGAATTAACACAGGCCTCAGATAAACTACATACATGTATGGATTTATATGTATAAGCATTTAGTTTAATAAATCAAAATTCTTTGACATCCCTCTCCAAATCTTCCATTTACGTCCTTTTGTCCTTATAGTCTTTAAGAATAATATATATACATCGTATCTTAAGTGTGTATATAGTCTCTCTTGTGCTCCTCCTCTTCTCTTAGTTTTGACATGGTTTTTGAAATCATGTCAATCCGGTGGGCAGAGTATGCCCACTAAGAGCACCAAATAAAAAATAAAATAAAAACAAGGAAAGGGGAGAAGAAAAACAAAAAACTTAGTAATAAGTAAACAAAACCTGTTAGAATAAGTTAGAATAAGTAAATTGCATTACCTTGTTTGGCCAATAAATAAATAAATAAATAAATAAATATCATTTATTAGCAAAAATTGCTTCATTTTGATACATAATGCAAAAACCATTTTCTATCATCGAAATTCATGAGCTACCTTATGATTTTTTTGATGAAAATTAAATTTTTCAAAATGTTGTTTTTATATTTTTTACAAAGTTCTACAGCTTAAAAAAAATTTGTGAAAAAATTTATCAAATATTTCAAACCACTCCAAAGTTATATACACAAATAAAGTTATATATACAGAGAAAAGGGACCTACAGCCCTATTCTGGTTGTTAACTTAACAAGAAATAGTTAAGGAGCTCTTGTTAAGCTGCTTGTTATGTTATGTAAATGTTGGTATTCTTAAAAATCATTAACAACATAAAAGCTTAAAAAGCTTTTAAAGTTCACCATGCATGGTGAAAATCGATATGCCTGTTGAAAGAAGATATGCGCTATATAAACAGATGCTTCGAGTGCAGCTTGTGACTTTGCAAGCGCTTGAAAAATTTGCCACGGCTACTGAAAAATTTCATTATCAACACTTAAAATAAGTAAAAAATTCTTTCATTTTTCAGTTTAATGTATTTAAACTCAATATTATATTAAAATTTGTATTTTTTATTATTTTCACAACAATTTTCTATCTAAGCACATACTTTTCATTCGTTGTTAAGACTCTTTCTGTTATTAACAAAATTGTAAGGAAAAGAGCTTTTAAAGTTGCAGCAGAATACGAAACCTTAACAAATAGTTAATATTAACTATTTTGTTAATGTGGTGAGCTTAGTTAAGCTGCCAGAATAGGGCTGCTAGTGTGTCAAAAAAAACGGGTTTGGACTTAAGAGTGGATTCTGGTACCTAAAAGGGTGTAGAATAAGATGAAATTAGTTAGATTTCTGAAAAAAATTTATTCCCAACTGAATAAATCTCCCAACTGAAGGTGTGTTCACAGTGATAATGCATTATGAAACTTTAAATGCGTTTTTCTTAAAACTTCATTTTCACACACTAGCAGCCCTATTCTGGTTGTTAACTTAACAAGAAATAGTTAAGGAGCTCTTGTTAAGCTGCTTGTTATGTTATGTAAATGTTGGTATTCTTAAAAATCATTAACAACATAAAAGCTTAAAAAGCTTTTAAAGTTCACCATGCATGGTGAAAATCGATATGCCTATTGAAAGAAGAGATGCGCTATATAAACAGATGCTTCGAGTGCAGCTTGTGACTTTGCAAGCGCTTAAAAAATTTGCCACGGCTACTGAAAGATTTCATTATCAACACTTAAAATAAGTAAAAAATTCCTCCATTTTTCAGTTTAATGTATTTAAACTCAATATTATATTTTAATTAGTATTTTTTTATTATTTTCACAACAATTTTCTATCTAAGCACATTCATTTCATTCGTTGTTAAGACTCTTTCTGTTATTAACAAAATTGTAAGGAAAAGAGCTTTTAAATTTGCAGCAGAATACGAAACCTTAACAAATTGTTAATATTAACTATTTTGTTAATGTGGTGAGCTTAGTTAAGCTGCCAGAATAGGGCTGTAAGTCCCTTTTCTCGTAGAAGGTCACATATATAAAAATAGGCGTAGGAGAAACACGTCATCCGTGTTTTTTAACTGATTTTGATAATTTTTTTAAATAAATTAGAGTAGGGAGAAGAAGTTCACCGAATAGTTATGCGACCTTTAACTTGATATATGAGCATTGATAGAATGTTTCTGAAGTAAAACCTAAACTATAAGAAAAGAAAGAACAACGCGTAAGTGGAAATTTTATACATTAATACAAAGTAAAAAACATTTTCATTATCTCTTACGGATACCCTACAATAAGCATTTTTTATGTAACATGTGTGATTATATTTTGCGATGATGAAATTTCTTACAAATAGTAAATTCTGAAAAATTTCCTTTATTGTGACATAAAAGTTATGACGATATTTCGAAAACTGAAGCTGTTCAAAGTACAGCGCATTTTTGTATGAAAGTCCTGGTTGAGAAAAATAACGGTATACGAAAGATTTTTTGTGTAATATTTTTACAGACAGGTTATTTGAAAGAAAAAAATCAGTTTTTTTTTATATATATAAAAACTATTGCGGTAATTTTAAACTTTAGATTTTCTTAGTACAACACATTTTCTTAAGTTTAGGTCAATGCCTCAGAATGAGAAAAACGATTGAAATTTCAGAAAATTGGTCGAATTTCGACCACAGGCGATACTAGTTAATTTAGATGCGTAAACGTGTACGTGCAATTCGTGTTTAACACTCACGTTTAGTTAGAGTACGTGATTTGTTTTTAATTCTTAATCCAGTGAGCTCTAGTATTAACTATGTTTTCTTGATAAAAAAAAGTTAACAATTAATTTAAACAACAAAAATTGAATATTTGCTGGAGAAAGTGAAAACCACCCAAGGTTCTGTTACAAGATAAACCCTTTTCTCATTATCATCATCAACAAAAAAACAATTTTGTGTGTATTTTTCAATGCTTATCGCCGTCACTTGGCAACCTCGTACTTATTGTCAGAATGAAAGAATTAATCTAAAATATATTCATGGTCATGGAGGGAAAAACCAAAGAGAATGTCCTCGGAAGAACGCTTGAAAACATTATACATCCAGTGCAAAGTGATGTATTATTTGTCTATTTTTTTGTAGTTTCAGTTTAGCTGATAGCTTTATGTTGTTGAAAATTTTTTATATTTTGTATACCCATTTCATTGCTATAAAGCAATCTGTTGGGCAATAAGGGGAAAAAATAGAATATACTATCATCTCTTGTGGCACAACAGCTGAGATTGTTTGTGTGTGCGTGCTTTATTCTGAGTGGTTGTGCATTTGCCAGAATTTTGTTCAACAATTCCCAGTTGACAAAATGCGCATTTTTGACACCAGCAATTGTATTGGTTTCAAACAATTTGAATATATGTATGTGTGAGGTTGGGATATTATGTGCGTGTGTGTGTTTGTGTGTGACAGATATAGCAAAACTTAAAATTAAACAATAGAAAGCAATTTCGTCACGAATAAAACCACTTAACGGACAAACTTAAGTAGCTTGAGTCAAAATGAGCTATTTCTTTGAATGAGCATTTGCAGCTCGTCGCTCTTTTGGTTAAACCAACTCTATTTTAAGATTTTTGCTTTAAGTTTGAAATAGTTTGAAAAGAGTAACGAATTCTATGTAATAAATTTTTATAAGCAAAAAATATATTGACTTACCCTCGCAATACGATTCGCGGCAATAAGATTGCGTGCATCTGTATATTCGGATCCTATAATAAACTCATGAGACTTATATGCTAATTCCGGACATTTTTTACGCCTAGGCATTGATGGTTCATTCGTTCGTCCTTTAATAAGAAACAAAAAAATTAAGTTAAAAAAATGTAGAGTCAACTTAGAAAATTCAGAAAAGATGTTTTACACTAGATTTTTTTTTTTTTTTGCAAGTTGCGACTTACCCTCAAACTGATTTGGATTCGGCATCGGTGCCCTGCGGACAACCTCTGGCCGGGAATTTCCAGTGAACTCATGCCAACGATAGGTGCTCCGGTACTCCGAATGGAGCTGCTGAAATAAGTAGAAAAAAAAAAAGAAATATTAACAAGGATAAAGAAAATATTTTTTATTCATATGTTAAGTTATAGGTAAGTCATAGGTTAAGTTAAATTTATTTTTATTAATCTTTATGTACAGCTGTGTGCAAAATAGCAGTAGTGCTCTTATATTGTATATTATATATTTAGACACATAAGAGCACTAATGTTATTTTTCACACAGCTGAATATTAAATTTTTGAGTAGCAAAAAGTGAAGAGCATGAAGTAAGCTCTGCCTTTTTGAATTTTTTTTTTTTTTGCATAAACTCTATATGTGCTGTATTGAAATGAAAATATAAATTCAAAAATACTTCAATAGCATATTTCGAAAAGAGTTTCTAAGATAATTCTACTCAAGTTTTGTGGATGCGCATTGAATGTTCTTAAAATTTTTCCATCTCAAAAAAGTCATAATTTTAAAGCATTTTTCAGTACATATTGCTTTAACATAGTTGCATACATTTACTTTATAATTTTTAAATAGAATTTTATTATGTATAAAAAACATATAGTTTCTTTTTTTATATATTTTTTATTAGCTATTTTTGTTGAATCAGGAGCTGATTTAGATGCTGCAGTCGAAAATTTTTCACTCCTTATGCACGATGTAACTTCTATCTGAACTACAGCACAATAGACTCTTAGGCTGCCCGCATAGTAAACGCCGAAACAGGCAGGCAGGCAGGCCCTGCGAAGAAACGAGGTAGAAATAACTTTTTTCTCTCTTGTTCACATAGTTTTCTTGTGCCTATCTGCCTGCCTGCCTGCTTCGGCGCTTACTATGCGGGCAGCCTTAACAGACAGAACACTACAAAATTGGATGTATTTGGCGATTAGAAACTTTAAAGATTTTTCAGTGGAAATAAGGCACCTTATGAAGCAAAAGAGATCTCTTTGGAGAAGATGGAAATGGAGTAGAAATCCATTCGACGAAGCTGTTTTGAATAGAACCACTAAAGAACTTAAATTAAACTAGCAGAACACTGAAATAAAAGCATAAATCAACTTAGATTCTTCAAGCAACAATGAGCACTCTATAAGGACGGCCCCAAGGTACCTAAAAAGACCAGCTGACAGAAATGTACCAATCACGTATGCAAACGACCTCTGCTAAAGATCAAGCAAAAGAAAAGCAGAAGCCTTTCGGATTCATCTTTACAATACCTTTCAGCAACTTTACCTAAATTCAAACACGGAAAGTATTACACTCTATCTAGACAGCCCGTGTCTTTGCCCATCAGGCACTCCGAATGGAGCTGCTGAAATAAGTAGAAAGAAAAAAAGAAATATTAACAAGGATAAAGAAAATGTTTTTATTCATATGTATAATTAAGTAAATCGACACACTTATTCCACACACTAAAGGAATAAGTTATGTAGTCAGAACAGAGACATATATGTACTGCATCTTGAATGGAAACGCAACGACACCTATATGTACTGGGTAAAGTAAGCATGTACTGGTAACATATTAATTTATTTACTTAGTAAAATGAATTTAAATTGTATTCAACACATCGAACTATGTGTTGAATACATTGCAGACTTTAATAAATACCAGCAACGCATACTCAATCAATATCTCTTGTAATGTCTCTGAAGAAATGTACTCAATACATAAAATATAGACTCAATATATAAAATATAAACTTCTAGCTTATGCGATTTAATTGAGACATTTATTCAATACACAAAATATGTACTCAGTACACGTCTCGCTAATGTGATTAAAGTAAGACTTGTATTCAATACATAAAGTATGGACTCCGTACACGTCTCGCATATGCGATTAAAAAGGGACATGTTTACAGTACAGAAAATACGGACTCAATACACGTCTCGCTTAAACATTGGCTTACGATTTTGCTGTTTTGTGTCATTCGTTTCTTAGTTTGGAATGAAGCAACGCATGTGCGAGCGATACATATAAATCTAAGCGCAATTAAAAACGTGTTAGTTTTAATGTTATAAATTAAGTGAAGTCAAGTAAAAGAAACCAATCAGCAAGCCAAATAAGAATTGTAAATGTATCAAGGTAAGTCCTTGTAAATTAGGTGCATGTTTTTTCATGCGCATGTTCATGTTTGTTCATGTTCCTGAATATTTCAAATTTTTCACTTATCACTTTTGTGCGCTCAGCCTTCGATTTATATCTGTGCCCACAGGCAATAATCGCTTTAAGTCGGTTTAAGGCCTTTTCCACATGGAGCAATTGAAAAGTAATGCAACTGCAACGCAACTACAACGCAACATCTTAAAAAGTTTCAAAACACTTCAATTTTAAACAGAACTGCAACCTACAAGATCAGATGAGCAAGTCACGTCACAACGCAACATTGAAAAATTCACAACAACACAAACACTTTTAATGGAAGCTTTGTTAAATAGATATAAAAAATAAGTTGAGGATAAAAAAAAAGATATTTCTCCACTTCCTGCACTTGTTTCATATTTATTAACTGAATAATTATTTTCGTAGCACACAACATATATCGCAAACGTAACAAATCGCCGATTCAAATTGCAGCAAGCTGTGTTGCATGGAACTGGTTGCGAATGTGTTGCCAACTTGTTGAGTACAAGTTGTTTCATATGAAGGTTTCGGTATAAATACATTGGCTAGCAACTTTTGTTGCAGTTGCATTACTTTTCAATTGCTCCATGTGAAAAAGGCCTAAGACAAAAATGAGTTATTGATTTAGCTGTGTTCCACGCATTTAGCACCATAAACACACACAATCTGCTACTTCGTTTGAGACTATAGCCAAATATATGACATAACAACCAAATTACCTTTCATAGAATGTATATGGCGATTAAAAACTTTAAAGATTTCTCGAAACATTGTAATAAGACTTAAGCTGTTATTGCTTATCAACACAGATATATAAATTGAAGTAACAAATTTTATAGATATTACCCATCAATGAATTTCCTTATGTTTTTATAGGTCCATTGATATGTGTTTCAAAGTGCTCCATGTGCTAAATATATACCCCCGTATTCATAAACCTGTTTTAGCGATAGTTATACAGTGAAAAAATTTTTGTTATTCATAAACGTATATTAGCAACATCGTTCTAAAAGTATTTTAACGATCGTTAAAATCATCCTGGACGTCGTTTCTACTCGAACAGCTAATTGCAGAGAGAACTTCCAACTCCGGTGGTCTCTTTCCACCCCTTTTGCCTCCATTGACATATTCTGCAAGCATATTTATTATTTATCGCATACTGTCTTTGCTGAGTCTGTATTTTTCCGGAACTCCTCGTCGTTGTTTTGTTCAAAGGGGTTGATCCTTGCTCTATACATTTTTCGCCACTTTGGAAAAGGATCCTCTTCTTCCACTAAAGCGCAGATAATCAAAATATTGAACATGTCCATTGTTTTTATATTTGTGTTTACTTTTCACTTCACTTTTTTTGCTTTTTTAATACCTAACATTACTTGTCAAATCAGCTGTCCGGCATAAAAAAGTCTGTTTTTCGTCAAGTTCTTTCGTCAAGCTGTCAGCTGATGAAGTGTTGCTTACTGTTTTTAAAAAATACCCATATTGCTTAAAATGCTCTTAAAATACGTTTATGCATAAACAGCATTTTAAGGGATAGTTTACAATGAATACGGCCGATAATATCCAGACGAAACACAGTGTGCTTTTTTCGATTTTAGGATGACATTTGCATTATCTCAGTAGCTATAAGAGCTTAGGCCATGAAATGCGTTTTAGCCTAAATTAAGTAACAGCACAAAAAATAAGTATTTTAGGTCAACTGCATCGCCTACCTCCCATACAAAACATATTTTTTTATAAATAGAAACCCACATAAAATTACTTATTTATGTTTTAAAGAGTAAATTTAATTTATTTAACTTCACTTAAATGTCATGCTAAAAATATTTCAAATCGGATAACTTTTAGATATATATCTCCTATAAAACAATATTACCAAATTAACAAAATTTAAAAAAAATTTTTTGAAAAAATGACTGCTAATACAAAAAAAGGTCACAATGTGTTTAAAATTATGAATTCTATTTTATTTTTCTTTAATTTCAAGAGTACCTACAAATTGTCTTTGAAATCAGTGCATTTTAGGGCAAAATTTGATTTTTAAGACTTTTTTCAAATTAAGTGGTTTTGCTTGAAAGCAGCTAGATGCAGTAGGTTTTTACTGAAAAAGAAAGTAGAAGAACAATATTTTATGAAAGTTATAGTCTTCGACTTTAATAATGCTAAAATAGCTAGATATTTTCTACTAAATTCTACTTCAATTTTCATTCCATGAAAATTTACAGTCATATTTCAACGATTTTTCTATTTTTATCTATTAAAATTTTTTATTGTATTTATTTATATTCAATGGCGATAAAGACACACAAAAGTCAAAAAACAAAACCTTGAAATATACTTTATGCTCGAAGTTATTAGTTTTTAAACTTGACTTTATTTTTTGGGTTTTATTGAGCTTATTTTTGTTAGAAAAGTTTCAAATTTGACGAATTTTATAAAAAAAATACAATGCATTAAGGTTTTAATACCACATTCATAATACATGTTTTATAATCTGCCGAATAAAAATATTATTTTATAAAATTTAACAAAAAAACCCAAATGTCATCCCAAAATAAAAAAAGCGCGCTGTGCGACTGCCGCAACATCTAGACGTTCATTGAGATGTGGTTTGAAGAGGGATTCTTTGTTGCCACTAATAATGGATTATCGATAATAATAACAATTATCGATATTGACAATTTTATTGCAACTCTGTTGCAAATGATATCAAAATCGAAGTACGAGTAGCATGTTTTTTTATATTTTTATATACGTATATATTTTATAGCATCCGGAAAGTAAATATTTATGCTTTTTTTATATTTATTGCTTTTGTGGTCTCTCAGGCATTTGTCGTTTTTATAACAAAAGATATTTTTCAAATTAGAAGCACGTCTCGATCAGACTACTTGATCAATCCATTTTTAATGCTGCCGTATTATATACTTGACTGTCACAAGCCAATAAAAAAGCATAGCGGAAATGAGTAAATCCATAATCAATTATTTTAACATTAACAGACATGAGCAAAGAATGTACTCATTATATTAAATTATGTACTAAAAATACGTTTTGAGTATATTATGTATGTACTCATCACATAAAATTATGTACCACAAATATGTAATGAGCAAATTATGAGTGCATAATATAGTACATGAAAATATTTCTCAGATACTGTACTCATCACAAATATGCTGTGCATTAATTTTTGTAAAGGGTCAGTAATCTATGTACTCGGTACATTGGGACTGTACTCATTACAAACAATTATTTATTATGTTATGAAAAGGGTGAATAATCTGAGTACTACGTGCATCGGAACTGTACTCAATATATACAATTATTTATAGTAGTATGTACTCGTGCTATGTACTCATTACAAACAGCTATTTTATTTTTAATTTAATGTGTCAGTAATATATGTACTCATTACATACAGTTATTTAATATTTTTTGAATGGGTCAATAATATATGTACTACATACAACGGAAAAAATATTGTACATATTTGTATGTAATGAGTAGAGTGTGTATGTATTAGGGTGTCCCAGAAATATATTTTTTTTATTTTGACAGATATCCGTGGCTTTAATACTTCCACTTGACCTTAAAAACATCCTCTGTGAAGCGCATCTCAATTGTTAAAGGTTTAGAGTTCGCGAATTCATTTTATATTTTTCCTATACGATTTGGGGAAAAATTAGTTTACCTGGTAAATTGAATTTGGAGCCATTATCTTTTAAGGAAAATGGTTAAGAAAAGCACGTATTCCTTCAAATTTTATCTGTTATGACATATCCAAATTTCATTTTTACCGGACTATTTTTTGGTGGTTTAAAAACGATTAAAAAAAAATATGAATTAAAAAAATTACTTATAACTTTTAATCCAAAAACATATCACAACCCTATGAACTTTTTCTTCATTGTGCGTTCCAAATAACATTATCTAAAATTTAAGATCAATAGCAATAATGAAAATGGATTACTTAAAGAGATATTGATTTTTAATTAAATAATTCTAAGTAAAAGTGTTCATTTATATAGATAGCTCTAAGAAGTGAACCACAGACCACCAAATAATAATTTGATGAAAATGAAATTTGGATATGTCATAACAGACAAAATTTGTGTTAACACATGTTTTTTTAATCATTTTCCTCAAAAGATAACGGCTCTAAATACACCACCATTTACTTCACCACAATACTACATTTACATCACTACATTCACCACAATTTACCACCAAAACTGATTTTTTCCCCATACAAATCGTATAGGAAAAATAGAAAATGAATTCGCGACCTCTAAGCCTTTACCAATTGAGATGCGCTACACAGAGGGTGTTTCTTAGGTCAAATGGAAGTGGAAAAGCCGCAAACATCAAACACGATTTTTTTTTTGGGACACCTTAGTATGTATCCACCACATCTATGCATTCATGCATTCACCACACATAATTATGTGATGAGTGCATAAGTTTGTTGGCTACATGCAGCACTTCTTAAAAGCTTTCTGTAGTCAATGCTGATTTCAACATGTACTCAGGACAAGAAAATCACCAAATTGATGTGTGCAGATATTTATGTCATGAGTACATAAATTTATGTAGTGAGTCCATATTTTTTTCTCTCTGTGTACCAGACGAAATCTACCTCTACTTTTTTAGCATATATTGATAAATACTTTGAGGTAGTTCAACTTACGGACCAAATTTAAGATACTTGATTTTTTTAATAATTTTGAACATTATTTTTATTTTGCACGAATATAAAAACCAATTAATCACTAAAGTGCCTGATTATATAAGCATAACAATGTTGTAAGCGCACTTTTCCAATATTTATTTTTCTGCATTTTATGAACGCAAGTGAACATTTTTTTGCTAACCTATGTTTCTCTCCTTAAAGATCTTAAAGCTATTGAAATATGGAACTATATTTAATTTTTTTTTTTTTTTAATTTTTCCTCAGCTTATTGCAGCACAAATTGAGCACATCACAGCACAATATTCGAATTTCTGAGAAAAAACAATTCTTAAACACCACCTCACAAAATCCATACCATTAAAAACAAAACATGTTTTCAAATACAGCACATTTTAATACAAATTAAGCCCTACGTGCTACGAGCACAAACAAATTTTTTTATTCAATAAAACATGTCAAAGCTAGTTCCAGGCATATACAAAATTGCCATTTTTTAACAGCATTTCCTTGCAACTTTACTAGTTCTACTCTTAAAACTCGAATAATGTTGCTTATACATATATCATTGAAAAAAAAAATAATAAAAGCAAGCGCTTTATTTTCGCCATTCAGCAGACCATTCAAAAATATGTCCTTGCAACCAAGATGGTGAGGAAAAAAAATGGAAATAGAAAATATACATTTAATTTCACGTACATATTTTTGCTGTCGATATTATTTCCTGCTCTTAAGTCACATCAACCACAATACTCTCTCTCCCCCGCCGCCATCCTTTCAATGCCATTCAAAATTTTTACGCTCGTGCTGAAGCTGTTAAAGATTCTGCTGCTACTGATAATGATGCTGAGTGATGCTTACTAGTTAGTTGCTGGCAACTGATGACTGACATTGGCAGACGTTAGCAGTAGCAACAATAATATCAACAATAAAAACAAGAACAACAACAACAATTGTTCTAACTTTTACAGCATGAAATCAACATACGTCAAAAATGCTGCAGCACTAACTGTTGGCTATTTTCCAACAAAACTTGCACTTATTTTAGCTCAGCTTATAAGAGAACAGTGGCGTATTGTAAGAAGGGGAGGGCGTGAAATGGAGTGTTTTAATGAAAATTGTTTTCACTTAGCTTATATAAAAATATAAAAAGTGGAGACATTCTTTTACTATTAGCTTTTACTGATACCCATAAAAAGTTTTAAGCCAACGCGATTGAATTTAATATATACATACATATGTGATGACGAATTTTTTTAATGTTTTTAGAAATGTATGCGTTTTCATGCTCGTCCCCCTTTTTCAAAGTTGTGGACATGGTTTTTTATGTAACTTTTATGCAGCTAAGTTGCGGCTATGATTATGTCAGTGAGCACGGAAATATCGTTAGTCAGAAAATGTTGGAATTGAGTTGAGTGCATTGTGGATTAAAAATAAAACTTTCATTGCTTTTATTTCATATTTATCATTCATTTTCCCTTCCTAAAATGGGAGATTCCTTCAACAAATGAAGGCCATAAAGCGATGACAATACAAAGATTTCTGGTTTCTTAATAGAAAATTAGCAATTATTTCTTAAGATTGAAAATATATTTAAAAATATAAAAACATCTTTGGTGCTTTTATTAGAAATTTTTAATAAAAAGTTTTTTAATATGATATTTTTTCGAACAAATTTATGATTTTGGTTTTTAATCGGGCTCAAGGTCACTTTTTTAATATAAGCAATATTTTATTGGTTTTTATTATTTATTTTATTACATCCAATACATCGAACTCGGAGTTCAACTTCAGGGACACTGTATTTCAACAAAAATATAAATATTTTACAATTTTAACATGGTAAAAACAAAACTAAAAATCCGGTAGAGTTCGAAATATTGGAGGAAATATAGCTAACAATAAAAACAAGTAAAAAATTGTTTTATAATAAAAAGTTTTTTTTTTATAAATATTAAACACATTTTATTTTTTTAAATACGCTTCGTTTATGTTTTGTTAAAAATGTAAAAACTTACTATTTCTTCAAAATTGCTTTTTTGATTAATTGTATTTATAAATTTTTTGTTTGTTATAAATTATTTGTTCATGAAATGAAAATTTAAAATTTTGATATTATTTTATTGTTTATTCTCCAACAGATAAAATGCAAGTAAACTTTTTACTTTTAAACGAGAAAAATTAGGTAAGACTATAAAACAAGTTGATACAACGGAAAACAATGGTTTCTCAAAGAGAGCGTGAATGGCCAAACTAAACCTATTTAGCATATTATTACTCTATTTTTAAATTGAGTGCAAATAAAGTAAATTTGTGGTGATACAAGATACAAGATATAAGATCTGATCCTTAAAATAAGCGAATACAATTTCAATTTAATAATTTTTAATTTTCATTATTTTATAATATTTATTTTAATAGTGTCATTAAAAATACATATCTGCTCCAACATAGTACCCTCGTTGAAAGGTTCCTTTTTCAAACATCAGGGGATCTACCTTGTGGATTGGGTGGAGCAATGTTCTTTTCGCTGTTTTTAATTCGATTATGCGAACCTTTCCATCGGCTCCAGGTATCGTGCAGGTTACACGAGCTGGCAACCACTGCTGTGGAGTAGTGTTGTTCTCATGAACAATGACTAACTGCCCAGTTTTTATGTTTCTTTGAAGCAGAGAACTGAAAAACTCAACAATTTCTTGATTAATTCATACACCAAAATTCTAACTCTCATCATATCACTCGACAAAACTCAGATTTGAATAAAATCAGCATCATGCTGGCGAACGCGTCGTTCGGCTGAGCATGTTGGCTGATCAAACATTTTTCATTCAAATTTAATCACGCAAAGAGACTCACCGTTGAATAAAATCAGCATCGTGCTGGCGAGTCTAACTGCATTACTCTGTATGACGAAGAAGCACACCAACGATGAGAAAGACACGAGAAGCAATACTTTTTGCCATATAAAATTGTATTGCTTCTCGTGTCTTTCTCATCGTTGGTGTGCTTCCTCGTGATACAGAATAATGCAGTAAGTTTGCTGATCGATCATGATTTATTCACATGTTTTAGCAAACTAACATTAGCGTTATATGTTGTAATGAATATGTATGCATTTCGTAAAAGGGGAATGAAAGAATAAGATTTGTTTTAAAAATTCGTAACAAAGACTTCACCGCTTCCAAAAAAATGTCAGACGACCAAGCTCTTATAATAGAGCAATTTTTGCTTCGTTGTTATTAAATTATTTTGCTTCTATTTGATCTCGCTCTTTCTCTCTCATTCTCTGTCAACCTATGCAAAAACTCATACGCGTTGTCTTTTGAGTTTTATTTTTGATCAAAATAATATTATAACTAGACAAGGTAGTATTAGGGCTGAATGTGCTCTCTTTCTTAGTGATTATAACTGTCAAACTTAGAAATTTTAGTATTTTTGCCAATTTTCATGTTGCATTCTCATTGGTTGCCAATTTTGAATGAGTTGTCAACTTCGATTTGACAGTTACGGTCACCGGCTTTCTGCCCAAACACTCAAGCGCGTCGGAAGCGAATTTCATCTGGGGGGGCAGTACAAATCGGGGGGCAGTACAAATGGTGGTGCAAAAAAAGTTCACCAAAATTTCTTCACATGGAACATGAAGAAGAGAGAAAGAAGAGGAAAATATATACTACAAAAATATTATCGTTGTAAAAAAACTGATATTTTCAATAACTTTTTCTTTTAAATTGCTTATCTAGCTAAAAAAGTGGGGGGCAACTGCCCCCCTTTACCCCCGCTTCCGACGCCAATGCAAACACTACCTTGTCTAATTTCACCATGATCAAAATAATCATTGCCGAGCCAAACGAACAAACACGAAATGATTGGTATGAAAACGATCGATGAAGCACATGGTTTGTTTGAGTTAAACTCAAAATCGAATATGTGCATTCGAGTAAGTTTGATCGCTTGAAAGCAGAGGCATGGTTTTTACAGTGTTGATTACGTATGAATATTTTGATGTGAGTTTTGCAGTTCTCTGATTTGAGGTTGAAGCCATTTAGCATACTGATGTAAGCCAAAAAAATAGTCGCACGTTCACTGCTGCCAACATTGATTTTTAAGGTATTAAATACGTTGCCATTGTGATAGATCAGATATTTGCATATTCTTCTCACCGAAGCGTTGATCAGTAGCTCGTTCCTGTAACAAAATCGGGAAGTTACCAATTTGTGTGACATCAGCTGTTATTGATCCCTAGTTACCAATTTCTTGACAACTAATATTTCTGTACGTTTAAATCGGTAAAAACTCGGACCGAGAAGAAAATTTGCGAAATTGAGTCAAATGACAAGCAGATGTTAACTCGAATATATTATTTTTAGTTGCACTAAGACTTTGTAATAAATAGGTGCTTGTTTTCTTAATAAAAAGTGAGTATTTGCAGATTAAAAATTAATTATGTTATAATGAGGTCTATTAATGGTTGCGAAAATAATTAACTATTATGAATGTAAATAATTTTACACTGTGCAGCAAAAATTTAGCAAATATATGCAACTGGGAACTTTTTCATAGCTCAAACATTTTCTGTTTTGGTAAAATTTTTAATTTTTAATAAATTTTTAATAAATTGCATTATCTCTAAAATTAAAACGTTTTTTGAGAACAATGAAATATTTCAATCCGTAAAAAATTCTACTGATATGAAAGTAGTCCTTTTTAAAGCTTTATTTCGAGTACTTATAACTTAATAATACACAACATTACTGGCATTAGATAAATCGATAGAATTATCACTTGCCGTAAAGCCAGTGAGAAAAGTGACACATTGTTATCGACTCACTTTACGTACAGAAACACTTTTTTAAAAGGTTCCATTGAAATGAAATCGGAACATGTGATAGCTTATCGATTTGGAACGAACGAATCGAACAGAAATCGATTCAGATACGTATAGAAACATTGCAGGTGAGAGTGGCATCAGAGTGACATCAAATCGGTAGTATGAGTCGGTAACTACGATCGCTACGAGTTACAGGAACGAGCTATAGGTAAGGCGAATAAGGATGTACCAATCAGCATGTGTGCAGGCGTAAAAGTTTTATCATCATTAGGATCGTTTGATAGTGGAGCCATTGGCTGAGAGTTTAAGGTTGCCTCAATTTCGACGATAAGTGTTTTTTCATGCGTGAAATTAGCCTGGCCTGCATTTTTTACAAGAAGTGTTTTCGTTTATTTCATGGAGCCTCCCACAAGCCTCCAAAGTGTGGAGTTTTTGGCGGCATAAAACCAAACACGAATTTTTTCTCCGAAAACACACCTGTAACGTCAGTGACAGCAGTTGTATAGCAGAATTTTTGTTGAAACTCCTTTAATTTAGATTGTACTCATACATTAACTGCAACATACCTTATGTAAAGAGGCAACCCACGAATTCGATGAGTAAGTAAAAATGGGTCACAGAAGTCTACACCTGCTGCCAAAAATAGCCACGTAGCATTTAAACGATAGGGGGCAAATTTCCCAATATCTGTTTTATTAGTTCAGATTTGTAATACAAACAATGCTTACAGTTACGAACAACCTCTGTCAAATAAGCTGTCAAATTTGTCAAATGTGTCAGCTGTTAAATTTGAGAAGAAAATGGCAGCTGTCAGACATAAAATGTGTCAGATATTAAAATATGTCAGCTATAACATTCAAGCACGTGTAAGCTGTCAGATTACCCAATTCAAGCAATTACATATTAGAGGTATTCACGATGTAGCGTACTGGACATTACCTTGTGTATTTTGAAACCAAATATAAGATATTGTCGAAGGTTCGTTCACGATAAGTGGTAAAGAGTGACAATTTTATCAAAGTTATTGGACAAATACACTACATCGTGAACAACCCCAATACTGCTGTGCAACTTTCCACGGTGAAAATCTGTGCCGTTACAGGCTTATCATTACTTTCTAAGGAAGGCCGCTGGCTTGAATTATTTAAAAGAAATGCTGGACCCGTAAACCGTATTGCCACAGGCAGCTCAGAAAGACAGCAGCCACGTGATATGATGTCTGCTGGATTACTTTGTGATAAAGCATGTCTATGAGTGGTTTCTTGAAGTTCAGCGTTTCGATTAGCGATGGAAGTTTTAAGCGTGGATGAGTGCAATTTTAGCCATTTCAACACAATTTTGGAATCAGTTCAATGTCTTGCTAAACAGCAGAACTGCGTATAGTCCTAATCGTGCAATTGATTAAGCTTTTTTAGGTGCCACCTTTGACTTAGCGATTAGAAGTGTTATTTTAAAAGAAATACCTTCATATGCTCTAACGTATATATCACATTCATATGCTCTCTAAAAAGCGTCAGCAAACCCATCTATTTCGTTAATGTTTTTCCTAGATGTGAACACATATCTTGAAATCTCTAGTTTATTTATAAACTAAGGGTCTTCTTTTATTTTAAGCCAAAGCTTTATTGAAATAAGCGTTTCACTTTTGTAAAAAAAATAAAGTATTAATGTTGTAATTTCTTAAGGGTCTATTGAAAAAATGTTCAAGATTTTTATACTAAGACGCTTGGGGCTGGAAACAAAAATCGTGATCTTTTCACCTTTATTGGCTGTATGAGAAAATTTTTTACAAAACATATAATGCAAATATAATGAACACTAAAAAAACTCAAAATTTTTCTTCAAAAATAAATGAAGGTTATTGGAGGAAATTTTTTTTACCATATTTGATCACCTTTTACACTTCTGGTCGGAAAAACGACCACAATTTTTTTTCTCGTAACGGAAAAAATTTCAACTCAATAAGCAATTTGAGCATTCGTAAACTATTTTAAGACCTCGTTGATGATTTTTAGAAGTTTGACACTTTTTCTCAAAAAAATAAGGAGCACGGTAGAAAATGGGTTAAGAACATAAATATTATCATTTCGGATTTCACATTAAGCCTTAAGGTCAAGTTCCGATCATTTGCGTGCAGGCATTTAATAATCTGCTCAATGCAATTGATCATAAAGGGTTGGGTCAATGTCCTTTCAAGTTCTGAAAACCCCATGCCATTTTTTTATAAGGATGTTTTTCAAAATTTAAGGAGAAATCCTAAACAAAAATCAATTTCAAAAAATTATCCAAAAATATCAAATAATTTAACTCAAAATAATCGGCCAGGTTCCAAAACCCAAAAATGTTGCTTCAAAGAAATGAAATCCGCAAAAAAAAGAAAAATCAATAAAAAAATAGGTTTTTTGGGCGAAATAAAGGGTGATCCAATACGAGGTCACTTTTTCAACTGGGTTGTTTTGACGTTTGTGTTTAGTATTCAATACGACTCAATCATGAATAGTCTTGCTCCTGAACAACGTCTATTAATTGTGAAAACTTACTACCAAAATCAGTCATCACACGCTCAGAAATCTTGGATTAAATTCTAATAAAAACAGTATTGTATATATGACCTCACCAGAATTGCATTAGAATCTAATATATGTCAAATATTAAAATTGAATTCTAATACCATAATTCCAAATTCTAATACAGAATTCGAATAGAAACTAAGTTTAGAACAATACTATTCTGGCTTATATTTTAATACATTTGTAATCAAGTGTAATACTTCAGTTATTAAAAAGTAATACAAATAAAAAAATTTTTATTAAATATTAATACAAATTGTATTAAATAGTAATACAAATTGTATTAAATAGTAATACAGATTGAATTAAACAGTAATACAAGATGTATAACATTTAATACATATTGTCCTGAAAAGGTGAAAGGAAAAATCAACATTTATGGAATAAATTTATGGAACATTTATGGAATAAAGCTATAAATCTTTTATATGTTTACTTACTTTTAAAATTCCAAGTGAAATAAAAAGAAAATATTTGGTCAAGCAATAACAAAATATTTATTCATTTAAAGTTTCTTTTATAACATAAGGTTTTTTGTTAACAAAACTATTTCTTTAGGTTTTATTTTGACAATATCAGATTTCAGAATCAGAATGACAATTTGACAGATGCTTGATAGATATTTGTATTATATTTTAAGATAATTTGTATTATAACTTGTATATAATACAATTTTTATTATACTTTAATACAGATAACATTAAATCAATTTTTAATATACTTGAAAGTATAAGTTTTAATCAAAAATACATTAAAAAATGTATGATTCCAACGCTTGGTTTAAAATTAATTCCAAGATTTCTGAGCGTGCAGGTAGAGAATGTTATAGAGTTCTTCAACATAATTTTGTTCGTTATGAACGCCCTCAAACCATCAGACCATCACCAAACTTCGAACCAATTTTACACTATTGGACAACCATCATTCAACCAGAGTGCATAGAGCCCGTAATTTTGAGAGTATTGCTGCAGTAGCAGAGAGTGTTCGTGAAAACCGTGAACAATCGATTCGTCGCCGATCTCGAATTTCGTCGAAGTTTGAAAGTAAGACCCACCGAATGGACCATTTAAGAGCTAGTCGTGGGCAACATTTGAACGAAATAATTTTTAAACATTGAGTTGTAGGAACCGAACTCTCATTCCAAATAAATATTTGCATCAATATATTGATTTTTATGTATTTTATTTAGAAAACAAAGCAGGAAGCTTTTATTGGTCTTTATTTCAATCTTACTCAAAACGTAAAGTTATAAGCCAAGGGTGGACATCAGCGAGGCCAATAAAAGTCACATAGATATTTTTAATATCTTCCCACTTCATATTCCAAATAAAGAAAAACACGCATGCGAAAACACTTTAACTGCATCTTTATGTACAATGAAACGAACGCTGAACGTCGTGAAAGAAACGAGCGACAATATTTTTTGATATGGAAGAATGTATTGCTTACCGTGTCTCGGCTCACGTTCAGCCTTCGTTGCGTTTCACATAAAGATGCAGTAAAAATTATTAAAATATAATATATATAATAAGTATTGTTATATATATTGATATATATTTATTGATATATAAAAATATATATAATATATATTTCTATTGATGTTAACTCTTCTGCTTCTGTTATCTTTTTCTTTATTGATCTGAATTGTGTGTTTCTTAATCATAAATCGTAGCAACGTCTTTTGCGTGCTTCCATACAATTATTAATTTTAAATGCCAACAAACACAACGTCAAAAGCGTAGGTACAAAAAAAAATAAAATGACATACATTCGTGCAAATACACACATACACAAACACTAATCAAACTCACTAGATAGACAGCTTTAGCGGCAATCGACTTAACCTGAGACATGCTATAATTAATTTTGTCCTTCGTAGTCCTTTGTGTGCATTTCTAACTGCATACTGCATGCAAGTCATGCTATTTAGTGCCATGCTTTACTTAGTTTCTCTGCGTTACCTACCCGCTGTCCCAGGCGGCTTTTTATTTTTTTTTTTTTTACCTAACAGCTACTCTTATGTAACCCAATTATTTTACTTAAAAATTGTTTGTGTACAAAACTTAAAAAATCAATAACTTATTGCTTGGGTTTTAGAGCCAAAAAGGCCAAGAAAATAACGCAATCGCAGCAATTGTCAATTGCCTTTGACGCTAGTCGGTCGGTCAGTTCATTTTATTGTAAGCCAAAATATGGTCGCCAGCATTTAACCGAGTTTCATCACTTTGCGTTGTCGCAAAGAGCTCTGTAATTGGACTGCGCCACACAGTGGCACAAGGCCCTACTCTAACACCCAAATTGATTTTCTGTTTGTAGAATTTGAGCAGGCGGAATATTTTTTAAGTTCATTTTCGAAGTATCTTTTAATTTTCATATCCTATTTTTTCAAAACTTTTATTAAAAACTTAACTTTTAAAATTTAGTTTAGCAAGTGGAAAAATCGTGTTATTTGAAGTTATTTTTTAAAATTTTCGTATTTGAATAAAGGCCCAACCAAGTTATGCTTAAGCAAACAAAAGTTTGAGAGCAAAAGCACGCACAGCAATTTATGAAGTCGACCAAGTTTTGTCTAAGCATGCCTTTCGTTCAGTTTTTCAACTTTCGTTTACTTTTTAAAACTTGAGAGAGAGCGCTTGATATCGTAGTTTGCTAAGCAGAATAGGGTTGCTAACAGTATTGAGAATGTGTTTTGTTAAAATTTTATTATTTGTATGCCAAATTTTTCAATGAAAAATATTGTGGTTTTTTTTATTTGTGTATATTTAAGCAAATCATGAAAAATGTGTGTATTTTTGCTGAGAAAATTTGCGTTTGTCACAGCTTATAAACCAAGCAGCACAATAAACATGTTTTTTGTGTTAGCTGATGGCAACCCATTTTAACATATTTATATAAATTTTTTTATCTGTCAATTGAAAAAATTACGTTAATTTATTTATTCAAAATTATTGCAGATCCCAATTTTGTTGATAAGCTCATAAAAAATGCTAAAAAACATATATGAAAGACAGGCATTATTTTTGTTTATAACTGTTTTTATTATATTTTTGTCAAGATTTTGTAAGCGTTTGACATTTTGGTCAGCATGAAATCTGCCAACTTGGGCGACTTTTCTACTTATATATACTTTTCGTCAACTTTTCTCTGAGACTTTTGTTTGGTAAAGCATAACTTGGTTGGGCCTTAAGATTTTTTTTTTTTTTTGAAGCATTACTAAAAAAGTCTTTCGATTGGTTTCTATTCGAATAGGATAAATTTTACAATTTTACAAAAAGTTTTTCTTTTGTTTGCATTTAGCAATAGATGATAGTTATGCATTTTTAATACTTTGGTGAAATGTAGAACTTAGCGAATGCTAATTTTTGTTTTTTATAAATTCTTTTGAAAAATCGATTCTTGTAGAGTAACACTTTTAGTAACGTTGTTGATAGTAAAGGAGTTTTTCAATACAAATGTATTAAGAAATATAAAAATTTACCTGGAAAATCCTGATAGACTAAAAGTTAATTTTTTTTAATTTCACTCAATAACTCGAGCTTTTCGACATATTGGTTAAATTTTAATTTAAAACAAAAAAGAAATAGTAAAAATGAGTACAAATTAAAATTTGTAATTTAAATTGTAAAAAAATAGAAAATAAAACTCAAAACTGGACAGAAAAACCTCAAAACTATAAAACATTATTTTTCTTTTATACAACATTTATATAAATAACCTGCCGAAAGCTCAAATTCTACGAGCCAAAAATGCATTTGTGGTGAGCTCTAGGGATTTGATCCACTGTGCGATGTAGGCGTTGGCAATTCTGCAATAATTGCTGCTGTGTATTAGTTTGCGGTTGTTTGTAGATTGCGGCGAATGTCCTTTTTGTGGTCAAATGAACAAAACCAGTTTGGTCATAAAAAAAAATCGATCCATAGTGGTTTCACATAAAAGTTAATTGATGCAAATGTTCTTTGAATTTAACTACTATACTGCACTGACAGTTTTGAAAAAATTAGTGTCTTTTATTCTTTACTAAATGGAACATAAGCGTTATAATAAAAATGCTCCCAACATTTAAATGGTTTTAAACTTTCACAGAATCAAGAACCTGCATCTTGTGGATTCTAAAGCAACTTTAACATTTGACTATCAAATTAAATAGCAATTAAAAATCAATCACAGATATCAGGATTTTTTTATTCATTTTCATTAAAGGTTACTCTGACTTTTATTTTATGAGTAAGATTATTAACTATTTGAATGCTTTATTGGCTTTTTGCTATTTTATATTCTCTTTATCTTTATCTATATTCTCTTTTACTTAACTTGTTTTCATTCTTGCACTGTTTCATATTTCTTGTGGGCAAATAGTGCTTGAATTTGATATTAGCATTTTAATGAAGCGTTTATTTGAGATATAAAGATGCAACCAAACTATTCAGCATGCATTTTAAAATATACATTAATATTCTTGGCTGATCTGCTTGTGAAGTTTTTTAAATTATATTTTGTATAACATTTGAAATGTTTGGAAATAGTAAAATCTTACTTCACAAACTCGAAGTCCTTACACCGTGTTACACACATTCTTTCCTATGGATCAAATTTTAACTTTTTCGGAAATGGGATAAAAAATAAAAATACACGTGTATCGGCGATTTTTATGTACACGTCAGAATTTTTTTTTTAAGTTTGAAGTATATATTTTTTTTATTTTTTAATGGTTATCGTTTTTTTAAGGTTTCAGTTCGTTAAAAAAACAATTTTTTTTATTACTTTTGTTTTATAAAAATAAAGAATTGTTACATTAAAAATTTTAATGTTTTTAAAGAAAAGTAGGCCTTTTATTTTTGCGGTTGTAAGCATTTGCTTCAGTATCGCTTCGTATTTGTGGACTCTCGCATCTCGCATTCGATGGAAGAAAAGTTGATAGCAGTTTTGGTACAACTGTTGATTCTGCATCGCTTATTTCGGGAACATTATTTAAAATCTCTACTGAAGCCGCTATACGGTCTTCTGGTGAGTATAGAACTGCTGGAATTACCGACTCTACATTAGCGTAGCGAATTTTGTTGCGGTGAATGTATTGGTACCCTTTTGTTTGAGCAAAAGTTACACAAAAGTAGCACAATACATTGCAGTGCTCCGTGCGTGGTAGCTAAATTGTTGGTACAGCGTACTTTATTGTTGACCTTCTCCATCAGAAAACTTGCACAAATTTCTGTAGCAATAGTCGCACACGACTTCCGGAGTATACCACAAGTAAGGAACATAAGCAGTCTTAAATATTTTCTGAAACGAATTCACCACTGTTTTAGTAAAATTTTTGAAATTTTTACTTGGTGCGAATAAGCCACAAACGTAATAAAAGTTATTTCGTGTCGGACACTGCATTTTTTTCAGATGAAATATATAGAAATACGTTTTCGCACAACAGAACTTAAAACAATATTGCAATTCCTTATATCATCTGTCAGAAGGGGCCCTCAACGATACTACATGTCCATCCGACCTGTCAAGTCATCACACATGTAGTATCGTTCGTGTGCAAGAAATCAAGGCGGATGGACATGTCCGATGGAAGTTGGATGGACATATAGTATCGTTTGAGAGCCCCTAGACCAGTTGTAAGTGTTGTAAAAGTCAAGAACTGTTTAGTGTTAGAAGGTTACTATTGATTAACTACAACTATATCGAGTAGGATGGGTCAAAAAACATTTTTTTTCCTAACGCTTTAGTAGTTTAAAAATTTGGAGTCCCTTCAAGTTATGCTAAGAAAAGTGAAAAAAATATTTTTTTTTCAAAAATAATAAAAATTGGGGAAAATTTGAGAATTGATATAAATTGTTTTTAAAAAATTTGACGTGCTACAGACATTTTCTCGAGTCTGCCTGCAAAAAATCAGCACGATTAGATCACTGAAAAAGGGTTAAAAATCGGTCCAAAGGCTTCCACACAGGCCACTACGAGCTTTATACTTCAAACTTAAAAAAAAAAAATTCTGACGTGTACATGAAAATCGACGATACACGTGTATTTTTATTTTTTCCCCTCTTTCCGAATATGTGCATTTGGTTCATAGGACAGAAAAAAATTTATTTTTTGTAACACCGTGTTATGGTCGTGTATAACTTAAGTTTTAAATAAATTGCATATATTTAAAGAGACAGGCTAATAAATCAGTTGAATTTCCTTTCCATCAAAAATAATTGTAATTATGCTATGAATAATATTATATTTCAAGCGTTTCCGTTACCCGGTTTTACCCGGGTCTTTTCTCGACTAATCCAACGTTTTGTGATAACATATATTCTAAAACTCACAGGCTTTACAATTATTTATAATTTTATTTTACTTAATCGCTCTTGAAAATTTTCACTAAAGCATGATGACATTTGTGCAAATGTAAACATAATATTCGCTATACGGATTGATTGCTACTAACATATCTTATTGATTGAAATATTTGCTCCCTTTCTACAAATCATGCTTCTGAGTTTCCTCAGTTTTTAGAAGAAAAGTTGTAAGCGAGTAACCATACACTTGTTTTCAGACTTCATTTCAGAAACCCCTCGAAATTTCAAACTCATAATAATTGAAGATAAAATATTTGTGAATTTTCCATAATTCATGCACGCTGAATTTCAGCTTAGCGCTTCACATTTATTTTCCATCAAAATAAATTTCAATATCTACGCTATTCCAACATAACTTATTCTTTGAATTTTTAAATATTTTCAAATAAATGTGAAATTATGTCCCTTTCCTGTACTTTCTTTTCCTTAAACATAGCCAACAAATTACAAAAGCAATAGATTTTCAATAAATTAATGTTTTCATTTTTTACTCAAGTCTCTTGATAAAAGAATTCATGAGGTCCGTTTCACCATATTTAGTCCATTTATCATGCACTTGAATACACAAGCAAACAAGCAAGCATCAAGTGCTTCAAACATACTCCGAAAAAAAAGAAAAGATGAATTATGAGAGCATAAAAAACCACCACAAATCATTTAAAGAATTGCGGTAAAACTCGCTCCCAGAATAGTGTTGCATTACAAATACAAACGCATAAAGTGCCGCCTAGCAACGGCAAACAAACGCTTCGCTATGAAAACAATTTACACAATAAATAAAAGTATGACGCATGAATGTGTTGCTTTGACATCAAATACCGATAAAGTTATGAAAAATGGTTAATAAACCGCATTGAACTTGGCACCACTGCATCAGCTGTGTTTTTGGTGGCTTTATACATATGCAAGGGTGTGTGTGTGTGTGTGTGTTTGTAATGGTATCAATGATTGGCATTGTATGTGGGTGGTATTGCTGTGGTAATAATGTGCGTGCTCGTGTTACGTGGCAGACATATTTTTGATGTAATTTGCATGCTTGTCGCTTAAAAACACGCAATTTACAGTATTTATTGAAATTGGCAGTGAAGCAAAGTTTAGTGTTAGATTGACATGATTTGTTTGAATTATTCAATCGTTGGTGGTAAAATGATTTAAATATTTTTTTTTAAGCCCTTCAGTATTATGAACATATCATAACAACTTAGTTCTAAAATAAATTTTGCAAAATTTTGCGTGCTATATAAAAACAAATATTCACTCACATTCAACTGAAGAACAATTTGGTGAAATTTACCGCTTAGTGTGGCATGTAGTGTTATTGTATATGTAGTGTTATGTATGTATACAGATGAACAAAATCTAACTGTTTTTTGAACAATGAAAGATACTATAAATCTCAACAACACAAACAAGATTTTTTCAGACTCCGCTTACCGTTATGCATTACAATGTCATCACCGACAAATTTTTACAAATGAATACATAAAAAAAATAATAATAATTCACCGAGAAAAAACTTTCGTTAATTCTATTGGCGTCGGAAGCGGGGGGAAAGGGAGCAGTTGCCCCCCACTTTTTTAGCTAGATAAACAATTTAAAAAGAAAACTTCAAAAGTTATTCAAAATATCAGTGTTTTTACAACGATAATATTTTTGTATTATATATTTTCCTCTTCTTTCTTTCTTCTTCATAAGCATGCTTGCGGATAATCATTTTCTTTCTCTATGCTTGCAAAAAGATAGAACAAAATGTAGAGTTTCTACTGCAAACCCACCACTTCAGTTTAAAAGCACCCTTAAGTATGTCGCTTAATGCTTGTTAATTTTGCAACTCTGGTAAGAAAAAATTTGACATGTTCTTAGGGGCTTTCCATATTGGACGACATGTTGTACGATAAGTTAGATGGAAAACAAATGGGACTATTTGATTGAGCGTTCGAACGATCTAACTTGTAAAGCAACATCATTAATTGCAAACTTTCAAGCAGAACACATCCGGCTAATAGCTAAGCAACTTTTAGATGCCCTAACAATTGAGCAGTAATTTTACATAGTTGTACAATATTGTACAATCGGCAGAAAAAAACCAAAAATTTCGACTATCGTTTTAGCTTACGCATGGTACTACATGTTGCACAATCTGCCATGTTGGTCCAATGTTTTGGACCATGCGAAAACCCCTACTGTGAATTAGCTGATGAAAATCCACCTCGACGCTTTGAAGAAACATCAAATCCGGTTCCTTCAATGCAGTTGCCATTATATGATCGGCTACGAAAAGATTATTTCGAAATTTTAGATCTTCTCTCAAATGAGATATCGGCTAGATTCGATCAAACAGGTTGACATTTTACTTTTTTTTTATTTTTGCAAGTTTACACCAGCTACACTCAACCAACTCACTTTGATTTAACATTCGGTGAGTCGGTTGAGTGAAACTAGTGTAAACTGGCACTTTGTAAATCTTATTGTACATTTAAACAGATCTTGACACTCTGGAATCGTTGGAAAATATTGTAATCGAAGCCTTCAACGGAAAAGTGCCTTCTGAACAAAATCTAAAAACAAAACTAGATTTTTATGCAGATGACTTTTTTGCAGATGAAATTGCTGAAGCGATTGCCTGGGCAAATACCTTGAAATTGTAGTGGCATTGTGTTCCAATTTGCGAAAAATTCGGATACTGTAAAAAACTATTAAATGAAGTTGAAAAACTTATTGCTTTGCTTTTGACTGTGCCTGCATCAGCAGTTTCATCTGAGCGTTTTTTTAGTGCACTAAGACGACATAAAACGTATCTTCGAGCAACTATGACACAAAAACGAATCACTCATGCAGCATTTATACACATTCACAAAGATAAAACCGAAGAATTGAATTCGATGGAGGTGGTGAAAGAGTTTGTTTTTCGCAAGGACAGAAAGAAACATTTTAGAATAATTTAAATTGATATAACTTTTTGTACCTTATTGCATTTAAACCATGTAAAGATATACCTAGTCTTGCTTTATAAAAGCAACCATTATTTCTTATATTTTCATATTACCATATGAAAGATCCTTTAAAGAATGATCTCTAATATTGAAATTGGAAGAACTTTAAAATAATGAAATTTTAATATTTTTTATATATTTTTATATTTTTATTTTTATTTTAAACTAAAATAAAAAATATGTTTATTCACATTCATGTTTCTTTGAAGAAATTTTGGTGAACTTTTTTTGCACCACCATTTGTACTGCCCCCCCATTTGTACTGCCCCACCAGATGAAATTTGCTTCCGACGCGCTTGGTTAATTCAATTCCTTATTAAACCAATTTAACAATAAATTAAAATTTAAATTTTCCTCCAACCCTCATGAAATCAGCAACTTATATGCAGACTATTTTAAAGAAGTTTTCTGTGTTTTCACAAGTAATACTTATAGTTCCCCTCCCCTTTCAGGAATTTGCCCTATAATTAATCATATCCAACTAACGTGTGATGAGATATCTAATGCGAAATTTAAAGAAATGGATACAAATAAGATTGGTATCTCAGGATCTTTGCTCAGTTGGCTGAAGTCCTATCTCCACGACAGGTCTCAGTTCGTAAAATTTCAAGGTACCTTATCCAAACAGATTTTAGTTACATCCGGCGTACCACAAGGTAGTCACCTTGGTCCACTTCTCTTTAATATTTTTATCTCAGACCTTTCTGATATTCTTTGCGATATCCCACATCTAATGTATGCAGACGACCTAAAAATGTACCATGTTATTAAATCGGAAACAGATGTAATTTACTTACAGTCGAAACTGTCATCTCTTGAGCACTGGTGAAATCAAAATAAACATTTTCTTAATGTTAAGAAATGCTGCGTAATAACCTTCTCCCGTAAAAATTTGGTAACAAATAAGAGTTACTTCCTTAATAGCATTGAACTTAAAAGAGTCAACCATATTGTTGATCTTGGTGTAGACTTGGACAACAATTTGTGTTTCAACTTACATTATGATAAAATTGTATCTAGGGCCAGCAAACTACTCGGTTTTACAAAACGGCGTGCAAAAGAGTTCAAAAATGTTTGGGTCACGAAGGCATTATACTCCGCGTTAGTGCGCCCTATTCTTGAATATGGATGCATTATTTGGAATCCTACTTTCAAATCACACAGTGAAAGACTTGAATCTATTCAAAAGCAATTTCTGCTTTTTGCGCTTAGGGACACGAATAACCCCCGTGAGTATAATATATATTGCCACCTTATGAATTTAGGCTTAGCCTTCTGAATTTAATGCCCCTTTCAACAAGAAGGACTTTACTTAGCTCATATTTTACCTTCGATATCATTAACGGTGTTGTAGATAGCGAGTATATATCAAACAAGATCCGATTTAAAGACCCGATCAGACGTACACGGCATACACGACTATTAAATGAATATCAACATCACACTGTCTACGCAAGAAATGAGCCGATAAGTAGGTGCTGTAGAGAATTCAATAATATCAGCGTGTACTATTCACCCCTATGTCTAAATTAACTTTTAAGAAAAATCTTTCCAAGTCCCTATTTCCGTCATAATACCTTCCTTCAAGCAACTAGGCTTGAAATCTTAATCTATAATTAAGCATGCCCTCTCCAAATCTTTTTTCCCTACTAAGAGCCCAATAATCTTGCGCTCTTCATTTATTGTCCTGTTAGACATTAAAAATCTTAGCTATACTACTATGTATAAAATTTGTTAGCATGTAATTTCCTTTTCTTTTTTCTTTTCTTCTCTCCTTTTCTTTTTGACGTAATGTTGAATTCATGTCGATCAGGTGGGCGGATTACGCCCACATATCTTCATTTCATATCTTCGAACACCAAAACAAGGAAATGGGAGAAAGAAAAAAAATAAACAAACCTGTTAGAATAAGTAAATTGCCTTGCTTGGCCAATAAATAAATAAAATAAATAAATAAATAAAAAAAATATAGGGTTAATTTTATTTTTAAATTTGGTAGTGATTAGAATTTTTTGTTGCATCAATAAACTTGTTTTATGTTATGTTATGTTATGTTATGTTATGTTATGTTATGTTATGTTATGTTATGTTATGTTATGTTATGTTATGTTATGTTATGTTATGTTATGTTATGTTATGTTATGTTATGTTATGTTATGTTATGTTATGTTATGTTATGTTATGTTATGTTATGTTATGTTATGTTATGTTATGTTATGTTATGTTATGTTATGTTATGTTATGTTATGTTATGTTATGTTATGTTATGTTATGTTATGTTATGTTATGTTATGTTATGTTATGTTATGTTATGTTATGTTATGTTATGTTATGTTATGTTATGTTATGTTATGTTATGTTATGTTATGTTATGTTATGTTATGTTATGTTATGTTATGTTATGTTATGTTATGTTATGTTATGTTATGTTATGTTATGTTATGTTATGTTATGTTATGTTATGTTATGTTATGTTATGTTATGTTATGTTATGTTATGTTATGTTATGTTATGTTATGTTATGTTATGTTATGTTATGTTATGTTATGTTATGTTATGTTATGTTATGTTATGTTATGTTATGTTATGTTATGTTATGTTATGTTATGTTATGTTATGTTATGTTATGTTATGTTATGTTATGTTATGTTATGTTATGTTATGTTATGTTATGTTATGTTATGTTATGTTATGTTATGTTATGTTATGTTATGTTATGTTATGTTATGTTATGTTATGTTATGTTATGTTATGTTATGTTATGTTATGTTATGTTATGTTATGTTATGTTATGTTATGTTATGTTATGTTATGTTATGTTATGTTATGTTATGTTATGTTATGTTATGTTATGTTATGTTATGTTATGTTATGTTATGTTATGTTATGTTATGTTATGTTATGTTATGTTATGTTATGTTATGTTATGTTATGTTATGTTATGTTATGTTATGTTATGTTATGTTATGTTATGTTATGTTATGTTATGTTATGTTATGTTATGTTATGTTATGTTATGTTATGTTATGTTATGTTCTCTTCTCTTCTCTTCTCTTCTCTTCTCTTCTCTTCTCTTCTCTTCTCTTCTCTTCTCTTCTCTTCTCTTCTCTTCTCTTCTCTTCTCTTCTCTTCTCTTCTCTTCTCTTCTCTTCTCTTCTCTTCTCTTCTCTTCCCTTCTCTTCTCTTCTCTTCCATTTCACATCGTTTAATTTTATCTCATTAATTATTTTCTCACATCATTAAATATTCTTATATTAAATTACATCCTCCACTATTCAGCCAGAGTGAAGCTGAGTGCCACCACAGAGCTTTTGTCAGAGCAAACAAATAAAGACAAAGATTCTACAATCGCTATTCTCCTCTCAACTCGAACACAAAGATTCAACAAGCGCCATTTTTCTCTCTACTCTTAACTCATTCACCAACGTGCTCTGACAACAATTGACAACAATTAAACTTTCTCAAGTATTTCAGACATTTTCACGCCTTCATTGCTTTTTATTTGTTGTGCCTGTTGATGCTTTCATCGTTTTTAATGAAACTAATTTTGGGCGCTCACAGCGGTGTAGATGTAAGCTGCCATCTCATTATTCGACCAACTAACCAACCAAGCAACCAACTAACTGCCAACGACAGCAACAATGAAAACATAAAATCATTTCGTCTTGTTTTCGAAAATTTCGTTACTGCAAGTTTTTATTCCGCAAAACATTCCGGTTGAAATTATTAAAATACTTTGCAGTTCTGGCGTTTTTTGTTTTACAGCTATTTGTGAAATTTAATGCAAAGCTCATTAAATTGATAAGATAATTAATACTGCGCGTTTTGGTAGCACCATCAACATTTTAATGAGTTGCCGAACAGCTAGCTGCAGTCATGCTTAAAGTGGCGATAATTTAAATTATCGCTGATGCTTGATTTATTGTTTTATTTGTAGCGTGCGTTGGAGCAAAATTTAAAGAACTCACAATTAATTTTAAATATTTGTCTAAAATCATGTTTTTCAACATGGTTTTTGTCCTGAATTGTTTTTTAGTGTTATCGATGGTTTTTTTATTCATTCTTTAGGTTTGTTTCTCTGTGATTTTTAATTAAAAATTACTCATACGTCATGGCGTACCAATGCGGCAGCTTTTGTATAAATGTTATTGTTTTGTTGTATCTATGGTATTTATTGTTGTTGCTTTATTGTTTTGTTATTGTTTTGTTGTATCTATGGTATTTATTGTTGTTGCTTTATTGTTTTGTTATGTTTTAAGGGAGGTTTTAGTTAAAAGCGATTGAAATTAAGGCATATTTAAGAAGATGATTTCAAAAAAATTATATTTATATACACATTAAATTTTATTTGCATATTAATTTTACATCATAAAAAAAATTTTTTGTTTTGGAAGCATATAGTTTTTATATACATATAAAGATAGCGCTCAAGTTCGTGTGCTTAAAAAGGTGAAAATTGGAAATTGGAGGTGGTGAAATTGGAGGAGGTGAAATTGTGGAAATTGGCTCCAGATCGTCCCAAAGGAAAAAACATACATTCGAAAGTAGACCCTTAAATACACGGTGTTCCGCATTAAAAGGACAATCTTGCAGCAGTTGATTCCTTGGGTCAAGAAAAAGAAAAAATTGTATGACAGGGGGGACCATCTCCCCCCTGTTCAGAGTTATAAGGGAAAGTTTACTTAAAATCACTTAAAAAGATGTTATCAGCTCTACGCTTATAACTTCAAATGTAGTGAAACTAAGAAAAGTTAATTACTATTTTGGAAAGGTAATTAAATAGCAAACTCAGAGTTGTTGCACGTTAGAAATTTTTTCTGTCAAAACATTTTTAATAATTTAAAAAAAAATCGATATTAAAAAAATTTTGTTTTCTTTCAAATTCGATTTGCACGAAACTTCGTCTAAAATTTTATTTTTTCTAATGATGCAGTTTTAACCTCCTAAGCGTTGTTTTCAAAGCTCTTATTAAAAGTTCTTATGTTTAGGCAATAACTAACAAGGATAATCTAATTTTTTTATAGCCTTAAGAAAAAAATCTTTAAAAAACTTGTTAAGCTAAGTTATTTAAGGTAGGCAATGAATGAAAAGTTAGTTTTATCAAAACCGTTTATTCAAATTTGTGTGTGACAATTTAATTGTGCAACTTAAAAAAAAGCATGAGCTTTTCTATACGCGAATACGCCGAAATGATTTTTGTCTACGGTTTTTGCAATGGCAACTCATAGCAAGCAAGAACTGAGTACCATCGACTTTATCCAAGTCGCCGCATTTCATCAAGGCGAGTATTTTCTGAAGCATATCATCGCCTCCTCAATACGGGAACTCTTACTTCTAGAAGAAGAGAAAACCACGGCAGGCATAGAAGGTCAGCGGAAATAGAATCCAACATTGTCCAATTTGTTGAGAACAATCCAAGGATTAGCATACGCAGAGTAGCTTTACAATTAAATACCTCAGCTACAAGGGTTCACAGAGTTTTGGATAACGAGTACATGCGCCCATATCATTTAACACCCGTTCAGGAATTACTTGCAGGGGATAAGCCAAGGCGAGTGATATTTTGTAATTGGCTTCTGCGTCAAATCGAAATTGATCGCGAATTTTTAAATTATGTGCTTTGGACGAATGAGTACCAATTTAATCGAGACGGAGCTGTAAATTTTCATAACTTACATGAGTGGAAACGCAGTAATCCTAATTCAACAAATAAAGTTTTCAGTTTCAATTATTGTTTACTATTGTCTTTTGTAGGAGATTTAGTGTTAATGTTTGGGCTGGAATTATCGGAGGTAATTTAATTGGACCATACGTGCTTCCCCAAGACTTGATTCCAGCGGCTATTTTGAGTTTCTCAGCAACCAGTTGGCAGAACTGCTGGAAGACGTTCCTTTGCTTCAAAAACAAATGATGTTCCTCCAGCAAGACGGGGCTTCTTGTCACCAAGGTCGGCAAATAGTTGCTTTTTTACACGAAGCGTTTACTAGTCGATGGATCGGCCGGAATGGCCCGATTGCTTGGCCAGCGAGATCTCCAGATCTAACACCGTTGGACTTTTATTTCTGGGGTGCAATGAAGGATTTTGTTTATTCCAAGGAAATAAGCACCAGTAAAGAGCTGATGGAACGAATTAATGTTGCGGCAACTCACATAAGGGAAACATTGCCCCAGCTTGATGTATTGAAAAACATTAAAAAGAGAGCTCAAGCATGCATTCGTGCTCACGGAGGGCATTTTGAGCAATTATTATGAATTAAAAATTTTTTTAATCGTTTTTTAAAATAAATGCTATCAAAAAATTAAAAATTCCTTGTTAGTTATTGCCTAAACGTAAAAACTTTTCATGAGAACTTTAAAAACAAAGCTTAGGAGGATAAAACTGCATTATTAGATAAAATTAAATTTTAGACGAAGTTTCGTGCAAATCGAATTTGAAAAAAAAATTTAATATCGATTTTTTTTTTAAATTCTTAAAAATGTTTTAACAGAAAAAAAATTTTAACGTGCAACAACTCTGAGTTTGCTATTTAATTACCTTTCCAAAATAGTAATTAACTTTTTTCTAGTTTTACTACTTTTGAAGTTATAAGCGTAGAGCTGATAACATCTTTTTAATTGATTTTAAGTAAATTTTCCCTTATAACTCTGAACAGGGGGGAGATGGACCCCCCTGTCATACAATTTTTCTTTTTCTTGACCCAAGAAATCAACTACCGCAGGATTGTCCTTATAATACGGAACACCCTGTATACTTTATTTAGCAAAAAGGAATCAAAATATGAAAAAATCAAAAAATGTACGCTTGTTTTGCATGAAAAATTAGTGATGGCATATTTTAATTACTACATTATTTTTAATAATTCTCAAAAAATTGGTATTGTTTTTTGTATAAAAACTAGACTTATTTTCCATAGAGGCTAATTTTGGTAGAATTATATGAATAGAATTTCATTTTAAATAATTTTAAAAAATATATTAAAATCGGTTGATTAGTTTGTTTGTAGGAGGTCCGTGGTCCGTTTCGAAAAAGTATAAAGTATATGAAAAAGTAAAAACGCGTTTAAAGTTGCTCTGGTTAGTTAAAGTTACTCTAGCGCACCGGGTTTTAAAGTCTATAGAATCTGTATTGAAAGCAAGATTCATTTGAAATTTTTGTACATGTTCTTGAATAGTTTTACAACAATAATCAATTTAAAAACAATTCCATTTTAAAAAATTGTTGCCTTAAACCTCCCCTAAGCCTTTAAAACCGTTCAAACGGTACAATGTTTGTTTGTATTTGCTTTGACTGCTCACTTTTCAATTTTAATCAAAAATTATTCATACGCCATGGTTACTAGTGAAATGAATAATATAGTGATTTAAATTGATTGAGTTGTTAGAAATTTTCTCTTTTTTGAATTTATTGAAATTTATTAATTTTTTGTGATATAACTTAAACGCTTTAAGTATTGCTTTCAGTAGTCTGCACTTGAGCAGAAATAGATGCAATGACTATAACAATAAACACTGGTAAATAGTAAAGTTAATATGCCAAGCATAAAAATATCCCAAGTAAATATGCAAACAAATATTTGAGTCGTTAGTTAAGCATACAAATCAAGGGATTATCTCGATTGATAACTAAACCAATCAATCATTATATTTTTATAGAGTGTTCAGAAACATGCGAACTTAAGCGTCGTGAACAGCATTTAAGATTATTTCAGTGTCAGAATTTTTTTTATGTTATTATGGTACTTTGAGCAACAAGCAAGGGTTGAAAAATATTTATTTGACTTGTTTGCATCGTTTTTTATTTTTATCATTCAAAATGTATTTATTCAAGGACAAAAGAAAATAAATTTTTTTAAAAAATTCGTTCTTTATTTATTTATTATTTATTTATTATAAAACAAGTTAGTTTTATTCACTTCTTATTGTTTTATTTACTTATTAATACTTTGCTTAATTCATTGTGCATATGATACACATAAATTCAAGTGAGCAGTATATTTACTTGGTTAAAATTTAAAGTTTATATATTGTTATATTTTCAATTTCAACTACTGGTTACAAACAATGTGTTTTTTATTTCTACCTGCCAATGATAGCCTCTACTTCCAAAGCGTTGTTCCTAAAGTACAACAAAATAAATACAATTAAGTTAAAGAAATTGGATCAATTAAACTTCAGCAAGAAAGAAGTACTGTAATTTACAACGATCCAATGAACAACGGAAGCAAGAAAGCTGGTATATTCGTTAAGGAGAGTAGAAAGGCAGTATGTAAGAAAAATTCTGCTCTTCGTTTTAAAGTCCTAAAAAATGCTATACATACAATGAAGAGTTGATGTTAAAGCAAGCAAGATTTATCTACCAATCGAGATATAAGAGAGGCAATTAACAAAAGTATAGAAAAAAGAGAATTAAATAATAAGTTAGTAAGAATATAGCACTAATTACCATGAATCAATCAAATGTTGTAAAAACAATAAAAAGATAAAAATCTGTATTAAAATAATAAAATAAAAACTATACTATTTTTGAAAAAAAAAAATCATTTATGAAAGTAACTCACCATGACTCGCACAAAAAGGTTGTGAAAATGTCGCAAAAGAGTAGCCAATATAGATATAAATCGTAATTGTAACGTAATTACAACTGAAAAAGCAGATATTTTACGCTTATTTTGTAAATACTTAGGTTGCAATAATCCAAAAAATGTTTTATAATAATGTTATAAATATGTTGTTGGTACAAACTTAAGTTGCGCGCCACAAGAAAAAACATACTGGAAACATACAAAAAAGTTTTTATTGTGTTGTAAAATAACGTGAATGTAACAAATATTTTGTTTTATTGAAGTGATTTTTGGTTATAACAACAAATTTTTTAACAAGAAAGGAGTACTGATGACATAAATAATCCTGATTGAAAAAAAAAATAAGTTCTTAAAAAGTTTTAAAATGTTTTCCATACAGAATTCCTGGATATAATTTTCATTAAACCAGTGATAATTAGTTTGGAGTGTACCTAAAAAGTCAAAGACAAATTAAAATAAAATAAAAAGATGTGAAATTGAACTGAAAATATGAAAATTTATACGTTAAAATTTTACAACAAGGGCTATTTTGTCGATGAATGTTTGTATTTTACCTCTAGAAAACTCAAGCGCCACCCAAAAAAAAAATTTTTAAATAATTTGGAAATAAGAAATATTTCGAGTTCTTAATTTCGGAGTATTAATGTTTAAAATATAGCTAAATATATTTTTTTTTAAGATCCTAGTGTCATAATGCACTGAAAATTCTAAAAAAAAATAATGCATACTAAAGAAAATCGTATTTAAATTTATTTTAATCAAAATTCATGGTGTAGAAAAAAAGTATGAAGTTTTTAGACACTTTTCTTCAAAGTTCCTTTAACTGAATAATAAGCTCAATACATAGTTCTTGCAACTAACTATATATCAAGAGTTACAAATATTTTTTTAAAGTTGTTGCAATTGAATAATAACCTTAAATAATTGAAAGAGCCGAAAGCCCTGGCAGCTAGTGCTCCTTTCTCTCCCTTTTTAAAATAAAAATTTATTTCTATTTTTCATATAATAAATTAATAATACATAAATAAATAATTTTTATGCAGCATTTACTTACAACAATTTTACTCAAAACTTCTTGCAACTGAATTAGAACTCCAATGCAACGCTCATGTAACTAATTACATTGAATAAGTTGCAATGGTTTTTTCTAAACAGAATAATAACCTCAATACATCGTTCTTATATCAAGCTTATAAGTCACAATTATGTTTTTAAACTTGCATCAACTGAATAACCTTAGTACAGTACAAGCTTGCAATGATTATTTTCAATGTTCTTGCAACTTAATAAAAACCTTAATTCAACGTTATTGTTCCTAACTAAATTTTTTGAGTTAAAATAATGTTTCTTGAAGTTGTAGCAACTGAATAATAACCTCAATACAGCTTAAGGTTGCAATGACTATTTCCAATGTTCTTGTAACTGAATAAAAACCTCATTTCAACCTTCTTGCAACAAAACCAATTCTCATAATTTCGCAATGATTCATTTTGTGAAAAAAATAAAACAAAAATGGAAATACTACATGGTAGTAGCAGCCTACATAAATAAATTGACAAGCAACACAGAATTTTTTTTTCAGAACAATAAAATTTATATTTTTCTTATAGCATTTTAGTGCGCCACAGCAAAATTGGAAACACTTAGTTGTAGTGACTTTCCTATAACTTAATAAAAACATCTTCAAACCGAAGTTTGAATATTTAGTTGTTGTGACATTAATATAAAAAAAAATAAACTGGCCATTTCAGCCCTTGGAATGACTTTGACCTAGCTTCAATTGATCAATTGTTTTGTGCGTGTTATTAAATGTTTCATCACAAGTGACCGAGAACTGGACCAACGTGTTTTATGCCGACTCCGAACGGCTTATGTTCTCAAGAAGCTTTACATGGCAATTTTTACTCTCTGAGGTTTGCCATTGTCTGCAGAGAGGTGACGACCGAACAGAAAAATTAATTCAATTGAAAAAACTTTCTGTCTGAGCTGGAATTGAACCCGGGCTACCACGGTTCTTTAGCTTAGGGGCCACGCACTCTACCCACTAGGCTACGGCCGCCACTTAATATAAACATAATGACATTGATATAACTTAATATAAACATAAAGCAACTTAGTCGCATCTAGGTTGCTAACTCGTTACTGTTACTCGTTACTCGTTACTAACTCGTTACAATTACAATACACAAACATTTTTTATAGGTGCTACCAAAAGAAATGTTGTAATAATATTAATTTAACGTATTAATTACTTAATTTTTTTCAAAAGTTTATGAAACATTTTTACAGCAAGTAATTAATACCATTGTTTAACTTATCTATAGTAATAAAACTCATTTTCTGTTTGTTTGTTTGTTTGACCTTTATACAAATCTAAACGGCTCAACGGATTTTGCTCAAACTAGGTATACATATTAAGTGCATCCCAATTTAAAATTTTACATACTTAGTTTTGCCACGCCCCCTCTGAAATTTTTCAACTAACGGTAATTTTTTATTATAAAACTTTTTACTATCGGAGATTTTTGTACATTTAATTTTAAAATTTTTTTGTTATTTTGACATCAAAAACACTCACATATCTTTAAAATTGGAGAAATTTTCAGTACAACGACTTTTTCATAAAACATCGTTACCTAAAAAAACGACATGAAAATAAAAGTTTGGTCTTTCAATGCAAATATCTCCGCTGTCCATTAATATATTTCATTCAAATTTTGTTTGTTCAAAAGTTCAATAAAATCACTTCACAAAAATAGGTTGAACTGTGCCGTTAAGTCAGTGTATATATGTGTTATGAGTATGCCAAAAAAGGTCCAAAATATTGACTTTTTACTCAAAAAATGACTCAAAAATTGTTGTTGTTGTAAAAATGAAATCAATTAAAAACAGCAAATCTGACTACCTTTCATATGACATAGCATTTATTTGCAAAAATTCTTCCAGCTAAGCGCAAAAATTATTTTACTGTTTTTGTCATCAAAACAACAAGGGTACTTACAAACATGGGTACAACAAGGGTATCAAAGACCCCCTTTGATTTTTTTCGCGAAATTTATTTTTTCCAAAATGTTGTTTTTATATTTTTTACAAAAAAGTCAAGTCTCGAAAATAATGTATGTGAAAAAATTACCCCAATATCTCTTTCCAATCAAAAGTTATGGCTAAAAATCTATTTTTTCATACCAGACTATTAATAAAAAAACTTAGTTTTGTGTTAGAATTCTCTATACTGTTTGAACGTCCCCATTTATCTCTGAGAATGCAGTTGTGTGTCTAAAGTAATTACGATGATTTTGGATTATATAAAATCTTCTTTATAGTGATCTACTTATTTTTGCCTCCTCACCCCCGCCCCCCTCCTGTTAAATTTGTTTTGTTGTGATGGCTCAATTTTTTCTCACTATTGTGTCACCGTTGTCACTTAGTTTTTTATCAATGGTACTTTAAATGTTGTATATATATCATAATTTTATCGAAAAAATGACTGTGAATAAGAATGCTGTTAAAGTTAACATTTTCAATTTGTATTGAATTGGATCAATTTAAATGTCCATCTCACTTGCTGGATTTTTTGTTGTTTTTGCTTTGCTTATAAATGCGATTATTTGAGCCTGATCTCCAATGAAAAAATGCAGCTAATAGAAATTTTAGTACAATCATTTTTAGTACAACGAATTTTTGATAGCTAATAATGAGAAAAAAATTATATGAAAATCAAAGTTTTTACTTTTAATGCCAATAACTCCGCTGTTTTAAATATGTATCATTAAAGTTTTTTTTGTTAAAAAGTTCAATATATTTTTTAATATAAATCTTTGTTTAGATGTTAAAATGTCCATATCTCAAGGACGCATTGAGTCCCATCATAATTTTTATTTTGTTGAAAAGGTAATTGTGCTTGCTTTAAGATTGAGTAAATATAAAAATTCTTTTTAATTTTTAAAATCTGTTTTTCGTACCGCTTCTTTGAGATGGAACCACCGACAACAAAAATTTTCCTAAACTTTTTTGGATCAATGTTCGTTCAATTACCTAGCAAACGGTGGATAAATAAAATTAAATAAAATAAAATTCAAAGAACATTCAACATGTTTTTCATTATTCCCGATTTTAAAAAACATTTAATCGAGAAGTGTATGTTAAAATGTTTATATAAATGACTCTCGAGTAACACCGGGTATATCAGCTAGTTTACAATAAAACGGATGATTCGTTACAAACTACTTATTAGAAACTTTAATACAACCCGATTGTGACTAGATTAAAAAAAAACTGGAATACCACCGAATGATAACATATTTTTGTTACAAATCAAAATCTGTGCTAGCTGGGGAGTTTTAATGCTCTGAAAAAACAAGTAATTTACAAAAGCAAAGAAAAACTAGTAAGGAATTATCTTCGACTGGGCTGAAGTTAAAATACCCCCACGGCCGAATTAGAGTATGTATAAAGTCTTAAGTAAACTGTTAAATATATTTAAAAAGATTTTCCCGTTTTGGTTAAGTCACTTTGTATTGGAGGTAGGTGTGGTTTTCATCTGATTTTTACAAATTTAATACTCAAAATAAATATTAAATATTTAAGACACTGTGCGAAATTTGAAGTCATTAAATTGATTTTTGTGGAATTTAAAGAGATCTTACCGTTTTGGTTAAGTCACTTTGTTGGGAGGTAGGCGTGGTTTTCATCCGATTTTGCTCAGATTCGAACTTGACCTCCATTTTTGTATAAAAAGCTTATATTTTTAATTTCGTTATGATAGCTCAAAAAGTACGGCTGCTATCGTGGACACAGACGGACAGACGGACAGACGGACATGGCTAAATCGACTCAGGAGGTGATGCTGATCAGGAATATATAAACTTTTCTATACCGGCCACGCCTCCTTATCGGCGTTACAAACGGAGTGACAAAACTAATATACCCCCATTACGTTTTTTAAACGTGGGGGTATAAATATCAAAGTTTAATAGAAAGTTGTTTAAAAATTCTTGGAAACGTGAGAAAATTTTTTTTTTTTCAAATAAAAATATAAGAAAAAATAGAAATAACATTAAAAAAGTAAGTTTCTTATTAACTAACTTTATAATTACGAACAAGGGCGCATGTAAAAAATGGAAATTTTCATATTATAGCATAGTTATTATGTGTCCCTTTTTATAAGTCCAGATGGCCTCCACACTATGACGTCTTCAACCTGAAAACTGCCCCAAAAAATCACAAAGCACAAAGTTTAATGATTTGTTGAATAAGCTGCTGTTGCACAAAAATGTTATTAACTCCTTGATCGTTAAAGATATAGAAAAAGTTTCTTTGGATTCGAGAACTCCGTGGTTAAATTAAGAAAAAATTAGGTTTGAAAAATTTTAGAGAACCCTCTCTCAGCAAAAAAGTGCTTCCAAAAGATGCTAAAGAGGAAAGGAAAGTCTTGAGTTCAATCCCTTCTACTTTCATACCCAGAAGGCATTCTTTTAACATATGCATATCATTTGGAAGAATGCTTTCCTTGGTTATATCTAGAAATGCTTCTAGGACTTTTTCAATGGAAGATTTCTTTAAGCCCTTCAATCAAAAGATTCTAGTAAGTGCTTTTCAGGAGAACTTTAAGAAGGCACTCCATGGAATGGAATGGTTTTTGTGGTTTGGCGGTTAAAAAATCCCTGGGAAGGTATCACTTTTCCCGACGTTCGATTTTGGTGTCGAAAATGAGAAATATTTGGGTTTTGTTGAGGGTTTAGAAAAAATTTTGGTGTTGAAAGTAGAAAGTAGTTGAGTTTCATTAGGGTTTAAAAAATACCACGGGAAGTAAAATATAAATTTATATAATTTTTGTACTTTAATTGAATTCCAATGCCATTTGAATGTTTTCCAGAAGTAGTTTATAAAAAAGTCTTTTGAAAGAACTTCTTTATAAGGCTAAGAAGAAGCACAGCTTGATCTATAGAAAGTGTTCTGGAAGCAGTGTCCCTAAGAATGCATGTCACATTTGCATCAAAAATTGTGCTGGGCTACTGCCCCAAATTCACAAAATTAAAACAAAATTAAATGGAGTCTTATATGACCCCATCGGTCTCAAGTAAAACTTTTACTGATTTTTTCAGCTGTAATCTGTGATGGGCATTAACGTATTTCTACACTGAACCAAAAAGGTACATTATATTAATGAAAAGGTGCATTAATTTCAATGAATTATTCATTGATTTTGGTCCAATGAACTGTGGGCATGATTTCAATGAATTTTTTTCATACTTTAATAAATAGTTCATTAAACTTAGTGATTTTCAATGAATGGTTCCTTGAATATTACAATGTACACTTCATTGAATTCAATGAACACGTTCATTAAAAAATGCCAAAATTAATGATTTTTTCATTGAATTGAATGAAAAGTTCATTGAATTCAATGTATAGTTCATTGAATTTAATGTATAGTTCAATGAACCTTACATTGAATTCAATGTATAGTTCATTGAATTCAATGTATAGTTCATTGAATTCAATGTATTAAAGTTCATTGAATTTAATGCATAGTTCATTGAATTAATGTATTATAGTTCATTAAATGAATGTATATTCAATGTATAGTTCATTGAATTTAATGTATAGTTCATTGAATTTAATGTTTATTTCATTGAATTTAATGTATTAAATTCATTGAATTTAATGTATTTAGTTTATTGGATTCAATGTACAGTTAATTAAATTTGATGTATTCAATTCATTGAATTCCATGTATATTTCATTAAATTTAATGTATTTAGTTCATTGGAATGAATGATCTATACATTAAATTTAACGAACTATTTGTTAATCCCTCTCTAAACATTTTTAAAATAAGGAAATAATTACAATTTAAACAATATTTTTTTATTTTAAAGTGTCAATTAATATACAAATTTTCGAAGATTTTGAATAGTTTTTAAATTTATAAAAATATACGGCAATAAACTCCCACAGGAGAGTGCATGCCGCAGGATATTTTAATTGACATAATTGAAAAAATTTTAAGCACACATCTACGGCTCTAATAAAACTAGCAAATTGAAATTTTACACCATCCATGAATGAGGAATGAGGAGAAGTTCTTCTCTGCAACAGCAAGGATTTATGGTTGAATATTTTCGCCTTTATGTTTGGTTGAATATTTTCGCCTGGTTGAATATTTTCGACTTCCTGGATGCTGCTTCCAACAAAAACGAATGCCTCTTGAGAACTGGTAATTGTATGCTTTAGGAAAGTTTTTCTTCCAAAGTTGTCCTTACTGCATACTTTTTGAGTGGGCACCAAATACCCATGAAGGCTCCAAAGAAGTTTCATAGCAGTACTTTCTGGAAAGATATTAATTGAAAAAAATAACTATTTATTTATTTAGCATCTCGAAAAATTAAGCTTACCACTGTCATTAGTGAAATCTTCAATTTTTGCCAACTTTGCCCGCACAGCTTTAACTTTTATGTGGTTTCATCCTTTAAAAATGTAAACATTTTTTGAAAATTATTGCAGCAGTCACTTAAAATGCCAGGTATATTTTCTATTATTTACTAATACTAATAGTAATTCAACAGATTTAAATTTTCTTTTACATTCAAAGCACAACATTTTCTTCACTTTTAATTTAATTTATTATCACCTTTTATCTAAAATTTACACACACAATTGCCACACGTCTTTACAACTTCGCGTTTCACTTCAAAAAAAATTGGGAACGGAATAAATTAGTATACATTGAATTTAATGAACTGAATGCATTGAATTTAATGAACTATGCATTGAATTTAATGAACTATACATTGAATTCAATGAACTATACACTGAATTTAATGAATTATACATTGAATTTAATGAACTATACATTAAATTTAATGAACTATACATTGAAATCAATGAACAATACATTGAATTCAATGAACTGTACATTAAATTCAATGAACCATTCATTAAATTCAATGAACTATACATTGAATTCAATGACCTATACACTGAATTTAATGAACTATACATTGCATTTATTGACCTAAACATTGAATTCAATGAACTGTTCATTAAAAATCAATGTATGGTTCGTTAAAATTTGATTTAAAATAATGAAAACAAATCATTGATATTTGAATATAACTTCATTGATTTTAATGAACAGTACGTTAAAAACTATGAGCAATTCATTAAAATTCAATGATTTTTTCATTAAAATCAATTAATTAATTTTAACGTATGCTGTTCATAAAATTTGTTTTTTCTGTGTAATGAAATATTAATAGCAATTTATGCAATACAATTTATGCAATACAATGCAATTTAATTTTAAATTTAATATATGAGGAAAGGGCTGGGTTGTGAATCGGGTTTTGTTTTTGTGCTCTAACTTTTCACAGAACAAAAATATCGAATAATCCAAAATACCGTTGGAAAGGTGAACATAAAACGCAACTTTTATGTTTAGTCAGATTAGCGTTTTGATTTAAATTTGACTCTTTACGGCAAATTTTAAAAAAAAAATGATTTTTGGCTCTTCCATAAATGTAGCTGGGTTGTGAACCACCTGCTAAATCCCTATAAAAGTCGGGAAATAAGAAGTAAAACACCCATTTTTTTATAATAAGTTGAGTATGCAGAAGGCCTCAAGAGGAAAAACAAGTTATAGGCTTAGACTAAAACCGTTAATCGTAATTAACAGAAGTGTTCAATCATAATTTTCTTCATCTTCATCCCAATCGGTGTCGCAATGTTCGCATGTGAAATACGAACGCGTTTCCATATTGACGCACTTAATGTAAACAGGCCAGCCACATATGTTGCATTCGATGGAGTTTTTGGGCAAAAATCAATATCCTCATCAGATGGTTTTGATGGTTGTTTTGCCTTGGAACACTTAGGTGGGATTTTAGTTTTCTTTTACAAGAAAAAAAGTAAGGAACAAAATTGCGATTTTATGAAAAAATATCGGAAAAAGTTTTACTTGAGGCCGATGAAGTCATGGGAAAATATTTGCTGAGCTCGATATATTTTCAATAAAACACATCTAAGTTCAGAACAAGCATTTACGTTTGGAATAATTTTTATTTAATTTAATTTTATTTATTTTCATTGAGGTATTAGTAAAATACTTGAGCAGTATAAACAACTTACTTTGCACGAAAAAAATAATACTTCCAGCTGATCAGCTGTTTGATCAGGTGTTGCCAGATTCTATAAAGGTTCAAAAACCAAATTCAAGGCTGATATTATCAGACTATTTGCGATTATAGGAACGATAACTAAAAAACGCATGGAGTTGTATAGTACCCCTCAGTCTCAAGGGGTTAAGGCACTGGAAATTTTTGTTGAAATGTCCACTTTTGAGCGCTGAAAATTAAAATTTTTGCTGAAAAGTCAACTTTTAAATGCAATGTGTCTTTTTTATCATTTCACGATGACTATTGTAATAATGGTGGCTGAGCCCATTATTGTAATCCTGACAAAACCATCAATATTTGTACAAAAATTATTAACTTTACAAAAACAGTTTATGTAGGTAACAAAAAATGCTTAGAATTATTAAGATTTTGTGAAGTTTTTTATTTGCATTTTCCAAAAAAATTGTTAAAAACCGCAAGTCCAAGTATTTCTCCAAAATAGATATTTAAAATATTAGCGCTTCAGCAAAATTAATGAACAAAGAGTGTGAAGTCGATTGATGTTTTGTGTGTACATGTTTTTGGTTTTTTCATAAGCTGGAAGATGAAATTTATGATGGAGTATTATTCCAAAACTACCACTGTTCGACCCGTGTTTGGTCGCTGTTCGGACGAGTTGGAGTTTTTGCTCTTAGGAGTTTAACAAAACCCTTCATTTGGTTTAACTATTTTTATTGTAATAAACTTTCTTACAAAAAAAATAGTATACTGTTGTAAAACTATGCCGTTGCTTTCTTCAAACGTGGGGCTCAATTTTGTGCATCTAGCAACACTGTGCAAACCACAAGTGCAAAACTGCAATAGTTTAACTTCAAGCCTATTCCTCACTATGTTGCAAATTAGAAAAACTGCTTCATGGTTCTTTTACACTCATTTTATTCAAGAATTTTACATGTTGTGGTCTTTTAGCAAAGACTTCAAATTGTTTTGACACCAACAAGCTAAGTCAAGAAACACTTACACATACACACGCACGCACTTGCACTCTCACAAGCACACTAATTTACACATCCCTGCAGTTAATGCTATAATTTTCATAAAACAAAATGTCCCACAAGGCAAAAAAGCGACGACATACATACATAAATACACACAACTTTAAACGAACCTATTTGCAAAGTGTGTGTGCAAACCCACACACCTGCATGCATAAACAAGAATAATCAAACTGGTATAAATCTAGTAGCAATGCCGACACATTCACGCACACACACACTTTCAAACTAACACATAAAATGCTAAAGGAAACATTATTTGCAGCACATAAGCACATAAATAGAGAATCACCTAGAAACACACATATTGCAAATAACATAATCAGATATAAATGCTAGCAAGAAAAAAAAAATAAATAGAGAATAAACACACACAGCTACACCATAGCGTACGTTCGTTAAAGTTAACAAGGTTTATTTTAAGGACATAAATGCTGACTGCAGTGCGTGCATTTTAAGGACTTCAAATATCATTTAAAAAAAGGAGAAAAAAAGAGAGAAAAGCAGAGAAAAAAAGGAAAGTGTCATACATATTACATTTTTTTATTTATGGTTTTTGTTTCCGTTTCTTTTTAATTTTATATGCTAGTTTTTTGTGGCGTTGCATTTTAACATTTTACTTCTTTTGTTGGACCAAAAAAAAGCTGACTTTTTCTTGATCGTTGTAACTGCTTGTGTTATGTTGTTTGTTTTTTTTTTATATGACTGTCACCTTCTTTCTTTGCAGCAGTGTGCTTTTTTCTGCTGTGCCCTCAAAACTCTATAAAAATACGCGAAACATGCAATTTTTATGCTTTCGCAGCATTTATTTTAATTTCTCATGCTGGCATAAATACAAATTTTTACGCTTATTAAGACACTTTTCCTTTTTAAAGCCTTTTATGTACATAATTTATTTGTTTGCCGCTTGTAATTTTTTTTTTATTTAACGGCTGAGATTTGGTGTTTGAGCGTAAGGAATTGTTTTTTTTTTCTCCTATAAGCTATGTGAAATTCTTAAAAAGTTTATGTAAGAACAGTAAAAAAATTTATTTTATTTTTAATTTTAAAAGAATTTTTGCGCCACTGCAAAAGAAAATTTTACATAGCTTACGGAAGAAAAAGCAATCCTTTACACTGAAACACCAAATTTCAAACCATGTTCGACTAAAATTTTTTTATTTCGAGAATAGCTTCTTATTTAAATCTTTAATTTGATTTTTTATTATTTTTAACTCTGCTTGAGCATTGGCTGGTGTATGATCCACCGTATACTTTATGTCAGGCAGAAAAGAAAATAATTTAGCTTAAAAAAATTCCAACTAAATAAGTTTTTTCGCCTTCTTTTAAACTTAACCATTTTCAAGCCTTGGGTCTGATCAGAGCTGTAAAAGAATGCATGCATTTGTGATTTTTCTGCCATGAGCGGTGACCTACAAGGCGGTAAATAGAGCGTAAGGGGTCTAGCCAGACCCATACTTATTTAATACGTATACCCAGCAAAATTTTTTGGTACAAATGTGACATGCATTCTTAGGAACACTGCTTCCAGAAGGCATTCTATAGATCAAATTGTGATTCTTCTTAGCCTTATCAAGAAGCGCTTTCAAGAGACATTCTCATAAACTACTTCTGGAAGACATTCAAATAGCATTTAAATACAATCAAAGCAATAAAATTATATATAATTGTGTATTTGTATAATTGTATAAAATGTAAAATTATATATAACCAATGTTTAAAATACTTTCCGTGGGATTTTTTGGAAAATCCAACCACTTCCTACTTATAACATCAATAGAGGGAAGGGATATTTTTCACTCCAACAAAACCCTAACACGTTTCATTCCCAATACCACAATTGCGGGAAAATTGGGAAAAGGGATATATTTCATGGGATTTTTAAACCTTCCCTAACCACAAAAACTATTCCATCCCATAGAATGCCTTTTTAAAGCTTTCCTGGAAAACACCTATCAAAAACCTCTCAATGAAGGGCTCAAAGAAATCTTCCATTGAAAAAATTCTGGAAGCACTTCTAGAGAAGACTAAGGAAAGCATTCCTTCCAATGACATTCATTTGTTAAAAGAATGTCTTCTGGGTATGAAAGTGGAAGGGATGGAATTCAAGACTTTCCATTCCACTTTGGCTTCTTATGGAAGCACTTCTTTTGCTGGGATATATCAGGATAGGTATAGGCATATGACTTCAGGTGTGCTAAATGTAAGATTTTGTGTTGCAAGGTTTTTATATTGTATGTGCGTTAAAATAAAAAATCGTGATTTAGTCCGTTTTAAATGGAACGGGTACCTTTATTTATTATCAGGTAAAAATTATTAAGAAGAACATTCTGGCTTACATTTATGCAATTGCGAGGAATGTTCATTGAGGAATATAGGACGATTGCATGTGAGAAGAAGAAGAAGAAGAGCAGAGGTAGCAAGATGAGCGTGTGGAGGCTACGTCAGCATATGGTTGTGGTTGAGCTGCGGCAGATGTCGATGAACTGGAGCCTGGTACCTGAAAATAATTAACTATTTATTAGAATATGGTTTATATGTTTCACGTATATTCTAAGTATAATAAGAAGCATTGAAAAGCTTCCTTACTTGCTTTTGGTGAACAAACCTCCAAACAAAAGGGTTTGTTGCCCGTTCCGTCATAAGAAGAATTACTAGCTGTCTTGCCAATTCAATGACAGATGAACGACGTTTGTTCCTTAGTTTTAAGTCTTCATAGGTGATGAATGAGACCCAGCCGGTGATATCAATCATGTTGTAAAATAGTGTCAAAGGCCACCAATTCGTCGAACGTTTACAAGAATATCCAATCAACATTTAGTCAATTGTGTCGATACCCGCTTTAAATTGATTATATTCCAATATTTGACTCGGTTTTGCTGATTTTGAAGGATCGATGTCAAGACGGTAGTGAACGGTGGATATAAGGACTACTGGCTTCTTTGGCTTCGCCATACAGGAACACAATGCGATATTATTATTATTGTGAAAGCAATATATGGTGCTATGCACCGGCCTTTTTGAATGCAGTAATTGAGGAGGGATGTAGGTTTTGTTCTTTCTAATGGTGCCCACAAATGCCACATTTCTTTTCATCAACATGTTCACCAAATTGTACGAGAAAAAGAAATTGTCGGTGTAAAGTGTCCTGCCGCTGTATATATATTTTTCCATTCATTTCATTACAACTCGTTCGCCTTAGTTTGTCTTTCGTTGGCCACCTGGTTGTTTTCCTGTATAAATTATACCCTAAAGGGATAATTTGTAACGGAATCACAAATCCACCAAACTTTTATTCCGTATTTTGTGGGCTTACTCGGAATATATAGAGTAAACCGGGTTAGCCTGCGATACGGAAATAATTGCTCATCAACCATCAGTTGGTATCCCGGAGAATATGTCTTCTCTAAGTTTGCCATGAGCATGATCCACATATCGTCCACGGCTGCAGATTTGCATTGTTGAAGCATCTCCGCACGAGAGTTTCCGTTATCGAAGCGGATGAGGGTGGTCAAGTGCTTGAGCCGGTTGAAAGACATGATGGCTTTGTAGATGGGCATATTGTAGCTAGCCCATAATTCTTTCGCTGGCTGGGAATTGACGCGAAATATACCAGCAAGCAACAAAATTCCAGAGAAGGCATACATTTCATTCTCGGAGGTCATCATCCAAATTCGCTGCTTTGTATTGAGATGGGCTTCGTTCCAAAGACGAAATGATTCGAAGATTTTTCGATTAGTTACCCGCACAATAATATTTATGATTTTAGTGCGCCAATAATATATATATAAATAGACGTAGGAAAAAAGTTCGGTACCATTTTCTCCCGTGTTTCTCAACCGATTTGGATAATATTTTTTTCAAATAAATAAAAAGAGGGAGCAGGAGTGCATCGAATACTTTAAGTGACCTTTGACCTGAAATATGAGCCTCCAAAAAAAATTTGTTAAATAAAACCTAAGCTATAAGAGATGAAAGAACACGGTGTAAGAAGAAATTTTAGACAATGCTGAAATGTACAAAAAATATAGAAGACATTTCTAGCTATCTCTTACGGATACCCTACAATAAGCATTTGTTTATGTAGCATGTACGATAATAAATTGGGATTAATTTTTTACACAGTGTCTCCACTTACAATATTTGATTGCATGCGGACTGTCACATTAAATTTCATGATATATATCTCAAGTGTAGACTACTCATATCATGAAATTGTTCATTTCATTAAATTTATCTCTGGAAATATTTCTTGAGATATATTTCATGAGATGAGCTGTCACTTCTCAGTAAAATACGTAAGTATGTGCATTTTCAAGAACTTTTCAAGCAAGAAATATTCCAAAAGCATTAAAAGAGTTAAAAAACATAAAATGGAATGGCAAATGAAAGAAACTATTAATTAAGTAAACTTTTACAAACAATTCCAAAATGAAATTTCATGAGATGAAGTGCCCACCTAAATATTATAGCATGAAATCTGGATATCATGAAATTCAATTTGACATTTCGCATGCAATAAAATAATGTAAGTATAGATACTGTGTACCAAAGAGTAAATTTTAAAAAATTCCCGTTATTCTGACATAAAAATTATGACGATATCTTGAAAACTGTAGCTTTTCTCAGTGCAACGTATTTTTGTATGAAAAGTCATTGGTTGAGAAAAATAACGGTAGACGAAAGCTTTTTTTTGGCAAAATTTTTCACGGAAAATAAAATTTTTCGTTATGATTACATCAAAATTATTGCGATATCTCAAAAACTGCAGGCTTCCTCAGTACAACTTTTTTTTGTGTGAAAAGTCGTTAGTAAGTACTGAGCGGCAAACTGAAAATAGAAATAGAGTCGTTTTTTAACCCTTTTCTACGCTCATCTGAGAACGAAAGCGATTTCATATCACAGTGTAGGTCGAAGGTCACTGTGAAAAGGTTGAATTTCGACCACTGGCGATTTCTAGTGATTTGAAAATGGCTTGGTGATGAGGCAATGTTCCACGTAGTGGCTCTTACGTGAAACTGTTGGCATATTATGTGATCGAGGCCTTACAGAAAGTGGTGTACTTGTTTTCCAAATCTTGCCATCTTTTGAACGATAAACCTGTTTCTCAAAAGGAGCAGCCACAGTGGCTACGTCTTCTCTATATAATTCTTCCGCATCATCCATAACTACCCCTATCTCAATCTCTTCTTCAATATCGGATGCCTCATCCACATTTTCATATTCTTCTGGGACGCAGTCTTCATCGTCAAATCGTCACCAAATTCAAAGAGGTCTAATTCCTACCCTATAATTTGTTCGATTTGCTCCTCAAGTTGCTCTCGTTCTTGTGGATTCACGTTTGGGGCATTCAGTTTGCGAACCAAACGCTCCATCATATCACCATCATTGATGTCTTCACGCTCCATTTAAGTGAATCCAAATAAAATAAAAATAAATAACATCCACGCCAAACATTATTCACACAAAACAGCCAAATATCTCTAAAATTAATCACAAAACATGTGAACTAAAGATAATATTCACTGAACCAATATAACTTACCAAAATATTGCCAAAAAATTAATAAAAGATGATAAAATAGAAAATAGCACTTGAAAAAACATAAATCACAATTAATTTCGATATTCACACATTGAATTCTGCTCATTAACTGAATATATATTAGAAGACAATTATAATTGTCTTGGGTCTGCTCAGACCCATGTGCGCATAATTGACTAAAGTAGTTACAAATGGAATTTTCCACTATAATTATTTAAAAATTTTAACGGTTACTGTTCCGCTATCTTCGGCTTAGCCTATTTGAAGAAATCATGGACTGGCGTAGCTCCAAAATACAGAGAAAAAGTTATACACGTTTGAAACCCGTTTGGGTCGGACCAGACCCATACGCTCATGGGTGGGTTTAATCATGTTATTTATATTCAAAATTAATGCAATCATTTTTTCAAATCATTGAATGTGATTTGAAATTTCAAATGATTTGGAATAAATGATTTTAAATCACAAATGAATGCATTTTTTTACAGTTCTGGGTCAGATATGACCCACCTATTATTTTTTTAATTCTAGTTAAAATTACGCTGGTGAGCAAATTGTGATTTGACATGTCTGGTATTTTATTAAATTTTTGTTTTTTAATTTTTAATTAGTCATTGGCGAAATTCCAACTCGGTGTGTATATTTAGGATCAAAACTTATGCGGAAAGTTCTGAGACATCTGATTAATTTTTGAAAAATTCTAAGAGATTTTATAGTTTTTTAAAGTGACTTTGAATGGCAGGTTGTCGTGATTATCATCCGATTTTAAAATTTTCGAACTTGTTCCTTGCTTTTAAGATAGCAGCTTAGATGGCATTTTTCACTTTTGGAAAGATAGCCCAAAATCTTCGGCCCAAAATTTTGCTAAATTCACCGGCACTCATAACTTAATTTTAAATTTGCCACATGTACAAAATTCATAACTTTTTTAAAAAAAAAAATTGAAAAATTTGTCACTCCTTCCCCAAATTGCTGTCAAAGTCCTTTTAATGATTGATCTGGAAGTAAACTCATCACTTTTCCAGCCACTATTAAATATCCAAAATCCAGAATAGAATCTTTTGTCTTGAGGCAAATTTTGGGTTGTAAAATTCTGAATTTCATACAAAAATCTTATAAGTTTAAAAACTTAGACTAAGTTATAATATATTCTGTATTGTTTATATGACCACACCGAAGCCGTTTTAACATTTAATTAATGTTTAACCCATTAGTGCATGGACGAAACTATAAAAGTCAGGAAGATCAAATTTTCTGAACTAAATTTCTGAATTTTGTGCTATTTTTAGCTATTTAAGAAGATCAAACTACTGCCATCGATTGGAAAATTAATTTTCCAGACCATATTTTTTTAAAGTACGCTGCACATAGTATACCATACCATAGAATACCATTCATCTAAGGTACTCACCTTATTTAAATTTAAAAAAAATGTTTTTGTATGAAGTTTATCGAATTGGAGGTCAGTATTATGTATTATTGAAAAATAAATTGTTTTTTATTCATTTTCAAGTATTGTTGCATCGTGGTAAGCCATACAGCAGTCTTTCTGATGAAGTGGGCTCTGAAATTTTTTTTAAATCAATCTTGATTTTAGGCCACAATGACTACAACAACGTTAATAAGGAATGAAGTTAATCCAATGTTGATACCCATCATATCTAGCATCATCGCTGACAATATTTGGTTTGGATCATTTCCAATAGTGCATTGGCCACATCTCTGCGAAAAATTTTGAAATCGGCACATTTTGGATCGTTTGGACGGACAAACCTTTCGCATGAGGTGAAATGCATTCATTATGGCTGCATCCAGCAAGTATGATCTAATTGACTGGTGCCATTTACGTTGTCGCATACGTGTTCTATATACAGAGATCATCTGATCTAACAGATCCACATCACCCATACCTTTATTGTAAATCGAATTCATTTCTGGTCGGGGAATACTTATCTTGGCTTTTTTTCCCTTTTGACCAACGAAGGCATGTAGTTTCATTTACGGTATCGAAAGTAGTTGCCATTGTTACTGTTTCATTCTCTTTCCAAGTACATATCAAAACTCCGGAATTGTCATCGTAACTAAAGTCATAAGAACCTCGGATATCTTTTTTCATATTTTTTTTTTTTGATTTTGACGGTGCAGTTTCCAGTTCTTTTTTTCATTACAGTTTCAGTTGCGCAATAACTTTTCCTGGGAAGCTGCGACATTAGTTTGTGCGAAGTAAAAAGAGCGATAAAAATTTATTTTGTGGTCTCTGTTCGAAAACAAATTGATTTTTGTGATAAATTCCATTACAACTGATCCATCCACCCATTTCATAAGAAGGAAAAGAATTGTTATGATTTCTTCCGGTGTATATTATAAAATTCAGTTAATAGCCTTCACTGCTACAAAAAGACCAAACTTTAAAACCAAAGCGAATCGGCTTATTTCGAATAAACTGATTAAAAATTTTCTAAAATATGTTACAGCGAATAGCATTTGCCAATGCTGTTGGGAAATCCGTGCTCATTTTATAATACATGCTTGTTTTTGGATATTTTGCATATCCAGAAAGAATCATATCTCCCAACTCTCCGTAAATTTCTGCCTTTGTGGAATTTAAATGGCAAAGCTTTTGTTGTACATAAATATTGGTTTCTTGAAAGATTTTGCAGATCGATTCGTCTGTGAAGAAAAGCTGAAAGAAATTTAGAGGACTCTTACATTCAACTCAATTCTGCAAGATTGTTCGATCCCTTTCGTTGGTGTGGAAACACACTTTTCCACCAAACAGGCTTCAAATTAGGTTGAGAAAATAAAAGTTAAGGTTGTTGTTCTGCTCTGTCGTATGCCACTGACCTCTTTGATGATGATTCTGAATTAGCTCCTCCAACAAGGAATTCTGGAGAGCTCGTGTAAATTTTATTAACGAAAATAATTAATTTTATTAATACATTTATAGAAGAAAATATAGTACAGTAGAACTATCGATTTTAGTTGGCTACCAGACAGCCGCTTTCTTTTTGATGGTCATTTCAAAATTAGGACAGAGTCAGAGTCCGAATTAGAATCATTTTCGTTTGCAGTAATATGATGTAACTCTGCTTCAGTATTCATCAAATGACCCCAGACATGGTTGAAGGCATATATACTTGGTTCGATCTCATCATAATCGGACGGCGCGGAATCGCAGTCTGATTTGGCCAATGGTACCTCTCTTAGGTGCACAATACAAATATTTTTGCCAATGATAGGAGTTCCAACTTTTTTTTTATCCCATTTCTCAAGAATATACAAAATCTCATAAAGTTTAAAATTATTTCTAAATAAACACAAGTAAAGTAATGTGCAACACTTTTCCACAAAATGAAGAGATTAATGGTTTTCTATGCGCGTTGATCTTTTTTCGATCATTTTTTATAAAATTTTAAAATTTACACTACACACTAATGGGTTAATATTAAAATTTAGTTTTATTCCCTTATTAGACTTAATCTTTGTGCATGCTTGTATGAAAATATTTTTGACATATATAAAAAAATTTCGAAAACTGTTATGTTTGAACCCACTACGTTTAGGTTACAAGTTTATGGCTTTAATAACTGCTCTATGAAGCCATGATTAAGAACGTCAAATGAGCGTCAAATGCTGCTGTCTTAGAGAACTCCAACATGTATTTAATATTATTATAGGTGTTTTTTTTTAAAGTATTTTATATTATGAAGAGCCAAAATTCAAATACATATGTTGTACATATAAAGAAATTCATTATTCAAACTATTGCATTAAAAATAGTCCAAGTTTCTTGACCGTGTACACATAGAATCTATGTACTTTCTATTTTTAGAAAATATGGTGAAAAACAACACACTTATTTTAAATAATAAGTAATATTATTTCAGTAAAAACTCAAATAACAACCAACTATCACAATTGTTCAACTCAATATGTTTAAGTTTAATAAGCTCTAACATTTTTTCAGTAAGACTCAAGTAAAAAAAAAATATTGGTTTGATTCATTTCGAGAAACCATTTTTTCAATGTTGCATTTAATTGAATTTTGATAACCTTAATCATTGAAATACACTTATGATGAATTTCATTTAAAAATCGAGATAAAACTGAAATTTTGAACCCGACCACCTCAGATATCGATGAAATTTTGTTCATAGCTAAATTTGATCAATACAAACAAACTCTCATTTTTAGAAATGACTGTTTTGCGATTTTTTGGGCGTGGCACAGTGGGAAAGTTTTCGAAAAAACGCGAAAATGGTCAAAAAGAGCTCCATTTAAACTACAATAACTCAGAATCGGCTGAACCGATTTTCATGATCTTGGTATCATTAAAAAGATATTTTAACAAGCTTTATGACACGTTTTATGACACAAAAAAAATTACACTGTAAAAAATTTATAAAAAAAGAAAATTTTAACTAACGAAAAATCCACAAAGATCAAGGGTTTTTTTACAGTGTATTACTTTTTTAGAAAGGTTTATCCTTCACCTATACCATATCAAAAAATAAAAATGGGTTCTTTTTTAGTTTTTTTTATATAATTTTTTAAGTAGTGTCACTTCTAGTAATTGCCCTTATATTTTATATTTACAGGTAAAATAAGACAGTACAACACATGATTTGCCAACTCAATTCTGAGAACTGTATGTGAAATTAGACCCAAAAAGAAGAATTTCTGCATCATTCGTTTTGTCTTCTTACCTGCCAAAATATTTTTAATATCGATTTGAAGTTAGTACTAACGTATTGGGGAATTTATCACGTTTACTCTCTTTTCCAAATCTTTTGGAAAAGCAAAAACTTTTATCTCTCTTACCAATCAATATGAGTCACGCAGAAATTAAAGATCGTTTTGGGGATGATATATTGTATCTCACGATTGTATCAAAAAAGTAAAGATATCCAAAGGAATAAAACGAAGTTTGCAGATATCAATCTTTTAAAAATGAGCACACGTAGTTTACCAACCGAAACTCTAAGCACAGTCAAGTTATTTTATGAAGATGATGAAATTAGCCGAATGATGCCAGGATCGCAAGATTCAATTACTGTTAAACAAGGAAACTTACGTAAAAAAGTTCAAAAAAGACTGATGTTATCTTCACTACGTGAATCTTACTACGAATTTAAAAAAAAACATCCCTTGGCCAAAGTGGGTTTTACAAAATTTACAATGTTAAGGCCAAAAAATTGTATGAAACTTGGAGTTGGAAACCAGCAAAATATCTGTGTATGCACATTGCATCAGAATATGAAATTGATGTTTAAAAAGGGTCTTAAAATCAATTTGTATTGAAAGAGAATGCACATTTACCGACTACAAAGATGTTCTCAAATTCATTGTTTGTAATGGTGACATAGAAAAAAGCGAGTGTTGCGTTTCAATGTGTGGTCACTGCTTCAAAAATTTAAATAATCTGAATACGCATATGCTAAAACATTTTGAAAATAACCAAACTGAAGAAATAATATACAAAAAGTGGAATACAACGATTAGATGTGTTCTGGAAACGTTAACCACCAACCCAGAATCATTTGTCAGCGATTTTACTAAACACATCAAAGTTCTGATTCCGCATCATTTCATAGCAAAGCGACAATCTGAATTTATCAGCAATAAAAGAGCGGCGCTGTTATCAGGAGAAATGTTAATTCAAATGGACTTTGCTGAAAATTATGCATTTCTTGTACAAGATGCCGTGCAAGGATACCAATGGAATAATGATCAGGCTACAATACATCCGTTCGTTATTTATTACAAAGGTAATTATTTTAATATTTTGGTATTAGTAAACACATCCATCCACACTCATCAATATCTATATAAATAAAAATCAAATGTCGTTCGTTGGTAATTGCATCAGTTGAGAACGGCTGAACCGATTTGGATAATTTTTTTTTAAAATGTTCGTAATAGTCCAACTTAGGTTTTTACGGAAAGAAAAATTGACCACGCCCACTTTGCGCCCACTTTTTTTGATTTATCTAAAATCCGAAAACGGCTGGACCGTTTTGGATAATTTTTTTTTTAATGTTCATAGTAATCCCATTTAAGTTTTTACTGAAGAAAAATTGACCACTCCCACTTTTACGCCCACTGTTTTGATATCTATATAAATAAAAATCAAATGTCGTTCGTTGGTAATTGCATCAGTTGAGAACGGCTGAACCGATTTGGATAATTTTTTTTTTAAAATGTTCGTAATAGTCCAACTTAGGTTTTTACGGAAAGAAAAATTGACCACGCCCACTTTTACGCCCACTTTTTTATTTATCTAAAATCGGAAAACGGCTACACCGATTTGGCTAATTTATTTTTTAAATGTTCGTAGTAATCCATTTTAAGTTTTTACTGAAGAAAAATTGACCACTCCCACTTTTACGCCCACTTTTTTATATATACCTAAAATCGCAGAATGCCTGCGTCAATTTGGCTAACTTTTTTAAAATGTTTGTAATAGTCTACAAACGTTTTTTACAGAAAGAAAAAATGGGCGTTGGACAAGGGGGCGTGACACTCTCATACAACCCAAATTTGCGATATCGAATAGCTTTTTAGTTACAGACCGCACAGGCTCGGAAATTAATATTCGAACTCAATTTACACATTAAGTTTAACTGATAACATTTTATGGTGTTGGACAAGGGGGCGTGGCACCTCCCATACAACCCAAATTTGAGATATCGAATAGCTTTTGAGTTATAGTTCGCACAGCCATGGAATTGGGTTTTCGACCACAATTTACACGTGCCGTTTTACTGATAAAATTTTATGGGCGTTGGGAAAGGGAGCGTGGCACCTCCCTTGAAACCCACATTTAATATTTTGAATAGCTTTTGCGTTATAATTCACGCAGCCCCGGAATTCAGTATTCGACGACAATTTACACGTGCTGTTTTACTGATAACATTTTATGGGCGTTGTACAAGGGGCGTGGCTCCTCCCTTGCAACCAGAATTTGCGATATCGAATAGCTTTGGAGTTATAGACCTCCACAGCCTCGGTATTCGAGCACAATTTGCACATGTCGTTTTACTGATAACATTTTATGGACGTATGGTGTGGCAACCTCCCATAATTTGCGATATCGAATAGCTTTTCAGTTACAGCTCGCACAGCCTCGGAATTCGGTATTCTACCACAATTTACACACACCATTCAGGGGGCGTGGCACCTCCCATACAACCCAAATATGCGATTTGCGATATCGAATAGCTTTGAAGTTATAGCCTAAGAATTCATTATTCTACCACGATTTACACATGCCGTTTCACTAATCAAATTTTATGGGAGTTAAACAAAGGGGCGTGGCACCTCTCATTCAACCCAAATTTAGATCAACCCAATGCAGGTTCACTGATAACATTTTATGGAAGTTTGGCAACGGGGGCGTGGCAGCAACGCGCCGGGTTCCAGCTAGTATTTAATATTTTTTATTTATTTGTTTTTTTGCTTTGTTTGTTTATTTTCATATAACGATAAATTAACTCATAAAATCTTCGCCATAATATCTGATTGCAATACCCATGATAGTATAGCAGTTCATCTATATATTTCAAAAATGATACAGTTCGTGAAGGCCAATATAACCAACAATATTAATAAAATCATTTACGTATCAGATGGTGCAGGAGCCCAATATAAAAATAAATATAACTTCATTAATTTATGCCATCACAAATCTGATTTTGGTATTGACGCTGAATGGCACTTTAATGCTACCAGTCACGAAAAATCTGCATGTGATGGAAACGGAAGAACATTGAAGAGAGGTGCTCGAAATTATAGTATTGCAAATAAAAATGAAATCCAGTCAACGAGGCAACTCTATCACTGGGCATCAGAAACATATAAGACCACCATACAAGTTGCTTACGCAGATGCTGACGAATACAACAACGTTAAAGAAAAGCTATTTTCAAGATATAAAGAAGCTCAAACTATAACAGGAACTCAAGGCTTTCATTCATTCATTCCGATAAATGAAACTTTTGTACATGTGCGCAGATATTCTGACTGTGCCAAATTTGAGCAGCGCAAAATTTCTTACAAATAATTAACTTAAAAAAAATGTAAATAAAATAAAACACAAGTTAATAAAAACATGGCAAATAGTATAAACAACTGTTGATGGTTTTTTATTTGTAAACATTTAAAAAATGTTATAATTGTTGAACTATTTTGTAAATGTGTAAGAATGTGACCTGATATTTTCGCTGTTATTCGAATTATTTCGAAAACTTTCGGTACGTATTACTAGAAGTGACACTACTTAAAAAATTGGGGTTAAAACATATTCATAATTTTCCTAGGACTATGTTTATTTATTTTACCTGTAAATATAAAATATAAGGGCAATTACTAGAAGTGACACTACTTAAAAAATTATATAAAAAAAACTAAAAAAGAACCCATTTTTATTTTTTGATATGGTATAGGTCAAGGATAAACCTTTCTAAAAAAGTAATACACTGTAAAAAAACCCTTGATATTTTTGGAGTTTTCGTTAGTTAAAATTTTCTTTTTTTTATAAATTTTTTACAGTGTAATTTTTTTTTGTGTCATAAAACGTGTCATAAAGCCTGTTAAAATATCTTTTTAACGATACCAAGATCATGGAAATCGGTTTGAGCCGATTCTGAGTTATTGTAGTTTAAATGGAGCTCTTTTTGACCATTTTTGCGTTTTTTCGAAAACTTTCCCACTGTGCCACGCCCAAAAAATCGCAAAACAGTCATTTCTAAAAATGAGAGTTTGTTTGTATTAATCAAATTTAGCTATGAACAAAATTTCATCGATATCTGAGGGGGTCGGGTTCAATGCATCTCGATTTTAACATGAAATTCATCTTATTTGCATTGGCATAATTACATTATTTCATGTACCAGTGAAAAATTATTTCCAATCAAAAAATATTGCCATTCTAACAAATTGCATTTGACGATTATTGAAGAACAGCAATATATATATAAATTTTTAATTTTTAAATAACTTTTTAGCCATTGGCACAGTTAAGCTGTATCCTATAGCAGCGAAAAAAATTTTCCAATCAAAAAATATTTCCCTTCTAACATGTTCAAAGCATTGAAATCCTTTTAATGTGCTTTACTTGTTTTCCGCACAACCAGCAGCTCATCGCACATGACATCATCCTGTGTTTGACAAAAAAAAAAAAACAAGTGTTAATAAAAAGGAAAAAGAAAAACTGCCCCGCAGTTTAGCCTACAACTATTTGCGCAACGATCAAGAAATGTACTCGTACTTGTAAGCGGCAACCAGGCCATTTTATGGCACTGTCACCAAACAAGTTGTAAAAGTTTTTATCTGCATTTGTTTTCATGTGTATTTTTATATTTATAATAGACCCAAGACGAGTTTTATTGTTTGTGTTGCACAACGGGATATCCAGACATTGAAATGTTTTCCTTTTAAATTAATTCGCCGCAGCACTGAAAATAGGGTCAATGGACAGCAAAGTATTAAAAAGGGGCGCGACAAACTTAAATTTTTCTCTTAGGGTGAAGTTTTTCTGAAAGTTATTCAGAATAGACGTTATTTAATCAGTGTAATTTAATTAAGGTATTATTTCCTGACCTTTTGAATTTTTGTTAATAAAAATTTGTTTGATTTATTTTATACTCTCAGCATTTTAAGAGCATACAAGTACACAGTAAAAAATTTGAGGATAAATTTTATCTTTTTACTAGCTGATGTACCCGGTGTTACTCGAGAGTCATTTATATAAACATTTTAACTTACACTTCTCGATTAAATGTTTTTAAAAATCGGGAATAATGAAAAACATGTTGAATTAAAACACCAATGAATATTGAAATAAATGAAGAAGCAACTAGAACAGATGGCAACCCTTGATAGAGTCGATGGCGGTGATCTAAAATGGCTTACTGCTTTGAAGTGTCATATGATTAGCAGCCATACAATTCATGAGAATGAATTAGAGGATTTACACATTCATATGCTAGTTTAAACAGTGAGTTGATCACAGCTTAATCACTCAAAGACTACTGATGAGGAATATGTAGCGATTTCCGAAACAGACTGTCTAGTCAGCTAAGTGATTGACTCTATACAGAGTTGTTGTTGTTGTTGTTGTTGCCTTCTTGAAAACTTACTTGATCTAAAGCTCATAATCTTAATTCATGTTGAATTTTATTTTATTTAATTTTATTTATCTACCGTTAGAAAGGTAATTGAACGAACATTGATCCAAAAAAGTTTAGGAAAATTTTTGTTCTTGGTGGTTCAATCTCTTACGGTGAGCTAATTTAATTCAAAGAAGGGGTACGAAAAACATATTTTAAAAATTAAAAAGAGTTTTTATATTTACTTAATCTTAAAGCAAGCACAATTACCTTTTCAACAAAATAAAAATTATGGTGGGACTCAATGCGTCCTTGAGATATGGAAATTTTAACATCTAAACAAAGATTTATATTAAAAAATATATTGAACTTTTTAACAAAAAAAAAATTTAATGATATATATTAAAAACAGCGGAGTTATTGGCATTAAAAGTAAAAACTTTGATTTTCATATAATTTTTTTCTCATTATTAGCTATCAATGATTTATCAAAAATTCGTTGTACTAAAAATGATTGTACTAAAATTTCTATTAGCTGCATTTTTTCATTGGAGATCAGGATCATATAATCGTATTTATAAGCAAAGCAAAAACAACAAAAAATCCAGCAAGTGAGATGGACATTTAAATTGATCTAATTCTATATTTTTAAGTGTTGATGCCGCTAGATGACGCTGTGACTAAAAAAACTGGCAGTACTGCATAATTTTACTTTTTAAAAGTTTGGTAGCAATAGCATTTTCGCAAAATATTTCGCAAAACTTATCTGCTAGCTACATAAGAATATCAGATATTCTTCTGTTAGCAGAAAATAGCGCCAACTTTATGTAATCCCAAACGTGTGGGGTTAAATTTGAAAAAACTTTTGGTAGACATCATTCTGCTATTCACCGCAAGGTGTATAGTTTGCACCCACAGTACTTACAAATGCAGAGCCATCTATCTGTGAATTTAACGAAAGAAATAATTGTACTGAGTAATAATTGTGCTGACCAGATGCGGATATTCACAGTCATCTTTTCGATAAAATTGTGATATAAATACAACATTTAAAGTAACATTGATAAAGAACTAAGTGACAACGGTGACACAATAGTGAGAAAAAATAGAGCCATCACAAAAAAACAAATTTAACAGGAGGGGGCAGGGGGTGGGGAGGCAAAAACTAAATAGATTACTATAAGGAAGTTTTTATATAATCCGAAATGTTCGTAATTACTCTAGACGAACAACTGCATTCTTAGAGATAAATAGAGGCGTTCAAATAATATAGAGAATTTTAACACAAAACTAAGTTCTATTAATAGTCTGGTATGAAAAAATAGATTTTTAGCCATAACTTTTGATTGGAAAGAGATATTGGAGTAATTATTTTTGAGACTTGACTTTTTTGTAAAAAATATAAAAACAACATTTTGGAAAAAATAAATTTCGCGAAAAAAATCAAAGGGGGTACCCTTGTTGTTTTGATGACAAAAACAGTAAAATAATTTTTGCGCTTAGCTGGAAGAATTTTTGCAAATAAATGCTATGTCATATGAAAGGTAGTCAGATTTGCTATTTTTAATTGATTTCATTTTTACAACAACAACAATTTTTGAGTAAAAAGTCAATATTTTGGACCTTTTTTGACATAATTATAAAACACATACACACTTACTTAAGGGTACAGTTCAACCTATTTTTGTGAAGTGATTCTATTGAACTTTTAAACAAAAAAATTTGAATGAAATATATCAATGGACAGCGGAGATATTTGCATCGAAAGACCAAACTTGGATTTTCATGTCGTTTTTTTCTCATTCTTAGGCAACGATGTTTTATGAAAAAGTCGTTGTACTGAAAATTTCTCAAATTTTGAAGATATGAGAGTGTTTTGAGGTCATAATAACAAAAAAATTTTCAAATTAAATATACAAAAATCTCCGATGGTAAAAAGTTTTATAATAACAAAATTACCGTTAGTTGAAAAATTTAAGAGGGGGCGTGGCATAAACTAAGTATGTAACATTTTAAGGTGGGATGCACCTAATATGTATACCTAGTATTAGCAAAATCCGTTGAGCCGTTTAGATTTGTATAAAGGCCAAACAAACAAACAAACAGAAAATGAGTTTTATTACTATAGATAACATTAGTGTGGTATAAACTTTTATTATTCCAAATAATTTATACATTTTATACCACTCAATGTTATAAAAATAATAAAACAAATATAATTTAAAAATTTGATATGGATATCATGTGTAAATCAAAATATATTCTGGTTCGAAAGAAAAAAATTCACCGAAATCGGGAAATTTAAAAATATAATGGTTTCGATTGGTCTGGCGAGAAAAATGGTCTGGAAAAATTAATAAGATTTGATGGTATAACTTTTAAAACATTTTTGGTTTTGATTTATATGTATACCAAATAGTATAAAATTTATGCTCATATTTTTTACTGTGTAGGAAAATACACCAAGGTCTACTACTAATAGCGGTAGAACAATCTAGCTGATCAAAAACTTTTAATTGACTTTTTATATAAGCTGGGTTGAGACAATAAAACCAGTTTTTTATGGGCTTTGTGCATTTGCTGGGTTGAGACAAGAAAACCATTGTATGGGAAACAGAGCCACAACCCAGTGAACCAAAACTATATTTTTTTAATTCATTTATGAACCTATTCGGCACTCATAAATGAACCCTTTTGCACTCATTCGTCGAACCAAAATGCCTCTCAAAAGCGAACCTTCTTTTCTTCAGAAATGAGTTAAAAAAAGAATCATCAATTGTCCTTTTTTTTTTTGTTCGGAAACGAGTTGGAAAAAAAACTATTGAAAAGTTTTTTTTTCTGCACTCATAAAAAATCATTATGACCTCAAAAAACGAACCATAGAAATGCACTTTTTCAGCACTCAGAAATTAATCTTTATCAATAATAAATTTTTTATTATTGCATATCGATAATATGATAAAAAATAAATGAAAAGTAATGTTAAGATATTATTTGAATTTTATTTGGACAAAGTATTTATATATTCAGGGCCGTCGCCAGCGAAATATTTTTCACAGAACTAAATTTATTCGAAATTATTATACAATAAAATTAAAATTAAAACGAAAACTTTATGGGGGCATTGAACCATGTCTTATCATTTTTATTTATCAATTTAATGAATTCAGTCCTATAAATGATATAGTTTAGATCTGCTAATTCAAAAACATGACTTAAAAAATCTTCTACCCGAAAACGGACGCAAAAAGAAGGCGAAAATTTAATGATTCTTTTTTGAACCCATTTCGAAATGTGAAAAAGTAACATTTACTATTCTGAAGATATTTATGGGTAAAAAATTTTTCATTTATAAGTAATTGTTTCCTACTAAAATGACAAAAGATTATTTGTTTTTCGGCGCAGACTAAGTTTCTTAATAATTTTGCAAAAGAATTAATTTTTTAATGGAATAAATGTTCACTCATTTTATCTTCTCTAGAAATTGATTATAAAAATAAAAAAAGAAAAAATTCTACCCGAAAACGTACTCAAAACTATCACCTTACGCAAAACCTTCGCATATGGTTCAGTGGAAAATGTCCCTTATGCCTTATGGTTCGGGTTTTTTTATTTTTATTTACTATTTACTCATCAAACAGAGCTTTTATTCTCTTACTGGCTACTTTAAGAAATAACTTATACAGTATATTTAACAATTAAATACATATTAAGTCAAATTACTGGAATTATTATATATACTTTTAAAATAAAAAAACAGACAATTTTAGAAAACATTTTTACTTAAGCCTGAATTAAAGTCTATATCTTGACATACTGAATTTTCCAGTCTTAAACAACAAATGATTGGTTCACTCAGATTGTAATTTACTAAATGAAAGGGCTCATAAAATAATCTTTGAGATCTAAGATCACGTGATAGTGCGTGAAAGCATATTTGAAGAAGCAAAAAAAAGAATAGTTTATTTTAAAGTAAATTAAATCGCTTACAAACATGATGGCAAAATATTTACGGCGATTTTCCAAGGATTGCATACAAAGAAGAAGCATTCTTACATTATATTCAGAAATTTCAATATTCCATCTTATGCGACTTATTGAGACTCTCGTAAAACGTCTCTGAATTCTTTCGATTCTATTTGAAGCACATATATAAAAGAGGTCCCAGATTATGCAGCAGTATTCTAAAATGCACCTTACAAAGCCAAAATATAAAGATATTAAAAGGATAACAAAGGTCTTTAGAATTTCGATTTATAAACCCTAGCATAGCATTGGCTTTTGCCACTATGTAGTTTATATGCCTTGATAACCTGAGTTTACTATCAAGTATAACTCCAAGATCTTTCTTTTCAGTTATTCTAGACAATGTTATATTTCCTAGTTTATATGGGTAAACCATGGGAGATAAAATTCGATTGAAAGTGAAACTTTGGCATTTAGATATATTTAGCGGCAATAAATTGTCGCTGCACCAAGCAGATAATTGGAGCAAATCCCTCTCAAGATTTAAACAGTTACGAATGTCATTTATAATGGAAAAAGTCTTTATATCGCCAGCATACATTAAACACTGAGACAATTTAATTGTTTTAGGAATGTCGCTTACAAATAGGAGAAACAGAAGTGGTCCGAGGTGACTGCTTTGAGGAACTCCTGAAGAAACCATTACAGCATCTGACAGTATATTATTAATTCGAACAAATTTTGTCCGTCCAGTTAGGTAAGACTCGAACCATTTTAAAAAATTTAAGTGAAAACCAATTAATTTGAGTTTATCTAACAATAACTTATGATGAACTCTGTCGAAAGCTTTCGAAAAATCAGTAAATATAACATCCCATTGATGTCCTTTTTCAAAACAATTTAAAATATATTCAGAAAATATAGCCAAATTTATAGTTGTTGACCTTCCAGTGATAAAACCATGTTGATACGGTGATACAACCTAATTTGTCAAAAAATCAGTCTGTTGTATACCAATTTTTCAAAAAGTTTAGGGATCGTGGATATTTTACATATTGGGCGATAGTTTGAAACCTCAGCTTTGGATCCAGATTTATGAATTTATGATAGTTATAGGGTATATAATTTTCAAAAAGTTTTTTATAATTGCGTAGTAATTAAGTACCAGTATATTAAGTAAAAACAAAAACAGCAATCGACCTTAAGGATTTAAAGTTATATACAATACAAAAATATGTGTTGGCGTTACGTGACAAAAAACGGAAGTGATTTTTGACTTGGATTACAAAATATGCAAAACTCTCTTTTTTGCAAAAAGACTTTTTGTATACAACTCTTTTTAGAAGGTTTTGAAATAATATAAGTTTATTTTTCAAGTGTTAAAATTTAAAAATCTTGTTCGGAGTTTTTTTATTAAGCCATTTGATCTGGCGTTACGTTACTTTAATTTCCACTTTAGGCTAATTGGGTAATTAAGTACAATAATTAGGAAGTGAAGCAATAATATAATTTAGGAATTAAAAAGGAAATTTAATAATTGTCCTTTTCTTGCCTTAACCAGTTTTTCATTATCTTTAGCCAATGGTTTCCATTTTTACTTAAATAAAAAGTTTACGAAACATTTACTAAACATTTACGAAAAAAAAAAAAACTACATTTGTGAAAGAGTGCAGGCGATTTTATCATCATGGTAAATGAAGAATATATATATAAACTGCCTTAATTAATTAAAAAAAATGTTTCTCTTAAATAATATCTTAAAATAATGAGAGTTTAATTTTTTGGTCACGGTAGACTTTTCTATGGAAATGCCCATGTAAAAAAATTTTCTCAACTTTACAGAATTAAAGTCTAATTCAAGACAAATTTATCGTATTGGCACCAATCAATTCTTTTCAATACATGGAAAATCCTGCCTGCGGGCTTTTAAAGGCTTTACAGTGCAGAACGAATAGCAACTGTATCAATAGTAAGTTGATTCCTCCCTTGGAATTTTTTTTTCTATTGACAAAAAAAAGTTTATTAACTCTAATAAACGAAAACCTATTTCACTTTTATTATCTTATGAAAGGCTGCTGAACAATTTTAGCCGAACCCAAAGACATTACATTAATTCTGTTTTTTTTTTTTTTGTTTGTTTTTGTTAACATTTCTAAAACAAAAACAAAACAAAAAATATCATATTTTACACTTTTACACACACTTGTATTGAAACCATAGAAGTAGTCTTTGTGGTCTGTCTTAATGTGGCAGACAAAAAGGTGTCAAATTGCAAATTGCTGCTACTGTCAGCGGAAGTGTCTCGTAGTCAACGTAACTGAGTGCAAATATGGGTGTGGCACGTGCAGAACTGGGCTGATGTTGGTTGGTAAACAACACTTGTTTGACTTTGTTTACATTTTTTGAAAAAGAAGAATCAACAGAAAGCGTCAAACGTTAAAACACAAAAATGTGCAAAAAAGTGAACAATGGCTAATTACGTAGGTTTGCTTTCTTTTTTGTTAGCCAAGGGTCTAGAATTTCATATAGAACAAAAGGTAGGGAGCGGGAGGAGAAATTATTGCTCTGAACCAATGTTTTGTACACTAAAGAGAAACAAGTTTTTTACTATTTACTAGCTAATGTACCCAGTGTTTTTTTCTTATTGTCACATTAGGTTTGATATAGAGACAGACATGGAGACTTGCCATTCTTTCAGAAACCCCAGAAATACAAATTGAGATATCTTTAGGCATAGACTAGATCATAACCTAAATCACTCAACATATTCTTACTAGGAAAGAGCTTGAATTTGAGACCAAAAAAATCAAAACCAACTTAACGCTAGCATTCCACGAAAGCTGTTCACTGAGGACTATCCAGTTCCATAGGTAAGTGCCTTGGTGGAATAAAAAACTTGGTAAGCTCAGGAAAAAAGCTAGAAAACTTTTCAATAAAGCTAAGCAAACGGGAGAGTGGACCCAATATAAGCTAGCTTTAACCAAACACAACACTGAGCTGAGAAGATCAAAGAAGGCCACGTGGAGATTTCACTGCGAGAATATTGACAGTCTACGAACAGCGATCCGTGTACAGAATTCACTGTCCAAAGATCATTCCAACGGAATATGTTCACTATTTGTGATAATATGTTCACCTGATGGAAGCTACACTATAAACTCGGATTAAATAAATCGCATTTTACTATAGACGCATTTTCCGGGATGTGTATTTGAAGAGGACACCCCATCGGACAATAGGTATACTACTCAGTAATAGGTGGTCAAAGAGGTCTTTCTCATTTTTTTTCTTTTTTTTACATCCGACAGCTATCATACATAACATACTATACAAATACTATACATATAGGTCATATCCAAATTTAGCCCATACAAATCTTCGGGACCTGATGGAATCTACCCGTGCCTATTACAGCAAGGCATTGATTCCATTGTGTAAATACAGTCTTTCATTAGGCCATATTTCTCGCGAATGGACAAAGTTCAAGGTCATTTTTATACCGAAAGTGGGTAAAAAGCCCGAACAATTGCCTTCTTCGTATAAACCGATCAGCTTAAGTACCTTTTTTTAAGGACATTGGAAAAAGTACTGGAACTCAACATTCTTAAGACTAGTTTGAAGAGCATCCAACTAAAAAGGTTTCAGTTTTCCTACCAAGCTGAAAAGTCCACAGTCACCGCAATACACAGCCTAACCGGCACAATCGAAAAGTTTTTTGAGGCGAAAAAAACAGCGCTATGTGTCTTCATTGATACTCAAGGGGCCTTTGACAACACGTCATACAATATGATCATAGCAGCTATGCCGATTAAAAATATTTTTTACTTAATCATACACTGGATTCTAATCATGCTTAAAAGCAGAATCCTAACATTTCACATAATCACTGCCACTAGAAGATGCCCTCAAGGAGGGGTACTTTCACATCTTCTGTGAATCCTAGGGTTTGGACAAGAGTTTTGACTCGCAACTCTCAATAACCAGGGTTTTGACACCAAAGGATATACAGATGATCATGATACAGTCATGAACCAACAATATCGAATATAATGCAGAGAGCCCTCGGTATAACTTTCAATTGGTGTAAGGAAAAAGGGTTAAGCATAAATCCTGACAAAAATATTCTAGTACCTTTCTCTAGGAAAACCAGTCTAAATCTGATAAGGCCTACCCTGGATGGAAAAGTTATTGACTTTTCAAACGAGGTTAATTACTTAGGAATTAATTTTTAACAAGCCCCTCCATTAAAATAGCCACTAAGATTCAATTACAGGCAGGGCACCTTTTGGCTTTTTTACCTGGCAACGCCTCCATGGCATAATGTGGGGCCTCAAACCGAAAATGATATATTGGACATTTACAATCATTGTTAGACTTATGGTTACGGCACTTGGCCTTATGGCACTTGCATGGTGGCCCAAGGTCAAATAACGTACTGCAGCAATCCAACTGACAAAGCTGCAAAAAATGGCATGCATAAATATCACTGGTGCAGTGAGAATGTTCCCCCATCTGCAGCTCTGTGTTCAATTAGACAACCTCCATTAGCGATAATTATCGAAAAAGCGGCATGTGCACTTAGAATGAAGAAAATAGGTGATTACAAGGCAGAGAATTTTACGGATCATTTCTTAATCCAAACTTTGGTTTAGAAAGGTGCTACTTTTTAGTCCAAACATTAGTTTAAATTAGCTGGGTCTCAAACAAACATTCCTGAAAAAAACTTACTTGCATTTGTAATGATGCAAAATAAGCGAAACAATGTTAACAACTGAGTTGGACGAGTGAATAAGGTATTGGACCAGCACATCAGAGGACGTGTGTTCAAATCACGAACTGGTCAGAACATTTTTTTATTTTACTTTAATTTATCTGGGTCTCAAACCAGTATTATAGTTATGATGAGAGTTTTGTGTTTGGGCTAAGAGGGAGGGTAGAGCAAAAAAAAAATCATGCTCACCTTAGTTTTTATGCCCAATAGTCTGCAGAATTAAATAAAATTACAAATTAAAGGACAGCGCATTTCACCTACCTAATCCCGAGGTACCATTTTTACAAGTTGTGCATCACCTTAGCAAAATTTGATAGCTGGCAGGTTGTTTTTTTCGCTATAAGCCTACCACGTTTTTTACGCTATTTTCAACTGCAAACCAGATCCGTTAGGTCAAACTAACGTTGTTCAGGTTAATACGATGTGGTTGACTCTCCTCACCGAATTCATTAGGTAAAAAATCCTGGAGCAGGTAAGAACATGTTTACCTGAGTGAATGTATAATATTTCTTTAGTTAAAATGTATCTGCTTTACTAAAGTTGCGTTATTAGTATTTAAGTAAATAAAAAACACACTAACTTCTGCAGGTCTTTTTTTAAAAAAATTATAAGTGACGCCAGAATTTTGTAAAAATTTAAGAAACGCCAAAATGAACAGCTTAGCAATATGTTAGGACAAACATAAACAATAATCAGCTCAATCTATGCAAGTACATTTGACTAACATTCGTGAGATAGAAGATATTTATATATCTAAAATAAAAAATTACCCGTACAATCGATGAATATTGGTCTGAAAGGCTTAAAGTAATTTTATTTTTTTTGGAATTATTTCATATTTTCCTACAAGGTTTCTTCAAATAATCGCGTGCTAAGATTGGCAAGAAAATTTTATAAAAATTATTTTCAACACATTGACTCAAACACACAAACACATTTGCATGCATAATACGTACATGCATGCACAGAACACAATATTTGTTTAACAAACACTAAACCACAAACTAAGCATAGCTGCAATGCAACAAAAGTGTTGCACTTTTTTAGTTTTTTGTTAAAACGTATTTTCAACTATAGCATATATATTTATGTAAGTTGGTGAGTGTGTGTACGTTTGCGTGAGTGTGTGTGTGTGTGTTTAGTTTTGTTTGCATTGCCAGCTTGTTTGTTTTTGTTTTTTCACTTAACAAAAATGTAAAGTGGCAAAAAAGCAGTTGAATTACATTTTATTGTTGTTGCTTTTCCCCCCACCCCTTGTTATTGTTTGTTATTGTTACAAAAAAGCTGAAAAGTAGCATAACAAAAACTGGCAGCATTAAAAACTGTTACAGCAGCAACAATGCAAGTAGCAACAATAACGACTGCAATTTAATACATTCAGTGAACATTACAGTTTTTTTTTTTTGTTGTTGCAATAACTGTATGTGAAGAGTCCCAGCACGCAACTAAGCGAGTGCTCCGCAAAGGAAGCCATGCTAGCACTGCTATTATTGGCGTCAATACACCTTCCATGATCATTGCATTAATGTGTGCTTCTGTAAGGCCTACCTTTTGAAGGTTCTGAGTATTTTTATATTATTTTGTATGAAAAAATTTATAAAAAAATTGAGAAAAAATTATAAATGATCAGAACAATTAAAAAAAACTAAATTTTAAAAAATAAACAATAAAAATTTTTTTGTCCGAGTTGGGTTTTGAATCCAGCTCTCGGTAATCTAACACATTACATATCATATTATATGAAAATAATTTTATAGAAAAATTCCACGTCTTTTCTTATATTTTTGTATGAAGTCATTTAAAAAAATTTTCAAAAAAAAATTTCAAATGAACAGAAAAATTTGAAAAAAAAAATTGGAGATTTAAAAAAAAATACCAAATAATTATCTTTTTGTACGAGCTGAGTCTCGAAACCGCTCTCCCGAAAGCTTACTTTCATTTGTAATCATGCAAAATAAGCTTCATCTTATTAAAAACTGCGGTGGACGAGTGGATTAGATGTCGGACATAAGAGGACGTTGGTTCAAATCTGGAGATTGTTAGACGTTTTTTATTTTAAGTATATATTTATATTGCTTTCCTTTCTAACATGCATTCTCAAAAAGGGCTTCTAGCATAGGGCTGCCATACGTTCCGGTTTTGAGATCGGTGTCCTTGTGTCCCGGTGCACAGTAAAAAATGTCCCGGTTTTAAATATTGAAGAAAAAATTAAAAGTGTATTAGTAAAAACTGAACAAATTTTTTTGCAAATGAACGAAAATGGAATTATTTTTTTACAAAATTCTGAATTTCAAAAATTAAAATTAAAAATAGTACAATTTTTATTCGTTATTCTAGGGCGCAATGAAAATGGAGCGGGTATTTTCACTGCTTTTCTCGCAATTTAGTAAGGAAAAAAACTATCTCAACATAACTACCTTGGAATAGATTATGCAATACAATTTTAATTATTCTATGACGTGCACAGAATTTTATAAAAATATTAAAACGAAAAAGCATGTTCTTGATGAATCAAAAAAGTCTGTAAAATATGATCGGGCCAAACCTTTATTTTGAATAATTCCAAACAATATTTTTATTTTACCTAATTGACTGAATTGATGTTTCTTTTTTTTTTTTTTGTAATAAGTTATGCCTGTGAGTTACTTTGATTTACGTTTTTTTAATAAATGCCAATTCATAATATTAAAATTGCGTATTTATTTTTTTGTGGAATATAAAAAAAATGTGCAAAGTTGTCCCGGTCAAGCTCTGTAGACTTATGGCAGCCCTTTTCTAGCAGGCTTCTTTAAAGTCGCGAGAGCGGAAGGCCTGAACAATTTTCTCGCTTCATAGAAAAAAGAAAGTATACTTGAATATGAGTGTGGAAGCACTTCGAAATCCATATGAAGGCCTGCTTGTAGTGCTTCGAACCCCTGCCATTGCCGACTGGGGTGTATGTGATTATGTGTGTGTGCTGTCAATAGCCTTTTTTAGGTGGCAAGCTTACCTTTTTGAAAGGTGTAAGTGTGTTTATTTAAAAAATTTTAATGCTGTTTTTTAAGTCTTTTTAAAATTTTATTGTTTATTTTATTCATATACCTAATTAAACAGGTAAAAAGAAATTTACACGATGCACTATGGTCCAGAAACCCGATTTTTGTGGCATTAAATCAAACAAGCCACATAGAGTGCCCTAACTTCGCACATTTACTTCTGGTACTGTATTTATGAAATATCTTTGAAATGGGCGTGTTCTATTCACTGCCACGCCCATTATTTTAAATACTCTATAAAGTGAGTTGTAATAGAGCTCTCAAAACAATATTTGGTATGTGTGAATATTACATGAACACAAAGACATTTACCGAAAATGGGCATCATCCGCTAACGGACACGCCCACCTCCCATACAAACCAAAATCCTGGAGACCAATATATATATTGAAATCAATATGACTAATTAATATTCAATGAAGATATGGAATCGTTATTTATTTGTAAGCCAAATATGGGAATGGCCCACCACCAGATTTCTTATCTTAAAGTTTTATGATAAAAATTGTTGTCATTATTAATTTTATTTTTAAAAAGTAAATAAACATATAATATGTATGGATAAAAAAGCCAAAACAAAATTAAAACCAATTTAATTCTTATAATTTATAAAGACTTCAGCATTTTTATTAAACTTTTTCCAAATTCCTGATAAATAAAAATATATTAATGCATATATATTTTAATATTGAATTACCTTACGATTAGTCTGAAGCGTCATCAGCCATATCTAACTCAAATGAATAGAGTGAGAGCTCATTGAAATCTTCATCAGAATCACTTGCTTCTTCATTTGAATGTTGTGATGTATGTGGTAATAAAGAATTTAAATCGTCATCAGAGTCACTAGCAACATCCTTAGAAAAATGTTGTGATGTTTGTGGTAATAAAGTAGTCTGTTCGAAATTAGGTGATTCCAAAAGTGCAATTACTTCTGGCAACAGTTTTTGTTTTTTACATGATTTCATTCTTTGATTCAAGCAGATACTCGAAAGTAAATGGGTCGGAGGAATCGAGAGCTCTGTTGAAAACATCTGTGATATTATTTATCCTAGTATTTTTTCTTGCATGTGCAATGCGATCTTTTTTGTAGAATTTATTTCTGGACTCTGAAGCATTTTCTCCAAGGCAACCAACTGGAACTACAGATGATTCTATTATTTGCGAGGAATGAACCAAAATTTTATGTACGGCTGCTGACATGGGATACCAATTATATTTACTATAATATATATCAGCCGTCATTTTGCAAAAATTTTTAAACTTTTTTGTATTTATTTGAAATTCACATGAAATAGATGCTAATATAACATGTAAATTTTTCAAAAAATCATTATCAATATCTGTTATTAATGCAAATAACTCAGTGTTAGCAAACGCTTTTCTAGCCGTGTTTCCATTATTGGATGTTCCACTCCCATCCGATTTAGGTTTACTTATGTGCAGGCCCATTTGCTCCCAGAATCTTTTTTGAACTAAAACCTTTCTGTTTTTAAAAATTTCTTTTTCTGATAGTGTTCGTATTTGCCATTTTTTTAAGTCAATTCTATAGGAAATGTTTAAAATAAATTCAAGGAACCTTATCCAAGCATGGAGTGGGCTAACCCCATATTTAAGAGCATTGGGCTTAGGTTGAAAAACAGAAGACTTGAGATCAGTTATTGACATAAACTGTCTAGGATTTGCGCCGCATATTGGACAGGATTGAGAAGATTTTGTATCAGTAAGTATATTCAAAACTTTCCCATCAATTAATGTCATGTGTAAGTCATAACTTACTACAATTTTTCTATTACTATCTATGAACCAGTCCATCGGGTTCAAGTTTGTTATTTCAAAATCAAGATGATTTTTTTCAGACAAAATATGTTGCTTTGTTTCTTTTACAAATTCCACCTTTAACGGTCTACAGAACCGTATTGATTGAGGAGCACGATTTACCCAAATAATATTTCGGGTCATCTCAATTAATTGTAACGGTATCACTGAAGTAACAAAAATCGATCTATCAAAAGATTCAGGATTATCCTTATGGAACTTCTGGTTAAACATACTTTGTCCTGTAGAACCGCCAAACCCGTAGCTAACAATTAGTTTCACTTCCTCTATATTTAAAAATTCCTTAAGCATATTTTTTTGCATCAAGAGAATTCGGTTAGCTGTATGGTCCAAAAGCTTTTGCAATGGAACACTTGCAGATATTTCCGTAATCAATATACCCTCGGGTCTACACTGCAGCTTTGCTTCAATTAGTTTATTATAAGGTGGATAGATATCACAATTTCTAGATTTGTTTAATAATCGACTATTTACATATTGAGATTTGCTAAAGTCATTTTCCAAATGAAAAGCCAAAGCTTCATCAGGACTAAGAGCAATTGGCTTACTATTTTCAGAAGTCAATTTTTTTCTTATTTTTGTTGGTCTTGAAGGAGACAATAAAGTTTCTTTTAATACAAATGCCAAATCGTTATTGTGAGCGGTTCTGGCTGACGCACTTGCAGCATGAACAATTAACATGGTCTCATTGTTTTGCTTGGATGCAAGCTCGGAAGCGAGTTTTCTTTTCACTCGAGTTTTTCCATCTGTGTAGTTCAGCCGGGGCCGTCCCCTTTTACTTTGCAATCCTGAACATTTTCCACAAGCTGTGAAATCAGTATCGTTTAATAACCAACGGCTATGCAAATTTTTAAAACCTTTCAGATTTCGGTTGCATTTATTCCAATTCCTTTTTATAAACGCACATAAATTGGAATTTTTTTTTTTATTTTATTGATATTTTCTTCACTTTTATGTTGTATGTCAAGTTTTTGGAGAAACCAATTCAAAAGGTAACCAACGTTTCCTGAGTTCTCCAACCAAATTTGCAAAATTTCTGAATTTTTTATCTTAAGTGGTTCTGAAATAGACCGATATATTAAATTGCTGCAAATTGATGCAGGTAAATCAATAAGCACCTTTAAGTGTACATTTCAACCTTTCACCACATATATAACACTTTGACAATACCTGACAATATCATTACTTTTTGTCTACGAAACACAAACACGATTCTTAAACTAAATCAAAAATACCTGCACATTAAAATAGTCTATCCTTTAAAATTACAACATATAACTAAAAAAATTTCCATATTTAATGTCAAATTTACCTTGATGATGACTTTCTATACTGAAATTTAGTTATGTATTTATAAATTTTCCAAATATTTCAACTTTTGTTGCACTTTTATTTTATGGACATCATGTCAAAAACATGTGTTCACATATTGACAACTTCCAGAGCGTAATAATTGGAAAGTGTTGCCACATCTAAAAAATTACACAAAAATGCCACAAAAATGTGTCCGCTGGACCATTGTGCGATGTAGCAAAAAAATCACCAAATGACACGATACTTAAGACAGTAATATTGAAAAATTTTTCACACATATTTTTTTCAAGAACAACTAAATATTTGTTAAGCAAATTTAAAAAAAAACATAAACAACACAGTAGACAAGAAGAAAAATTAATGCAAATATGGCAAATCGAGATAAAATCTTACTGTTGTGTAAAATAATTCATTTAGAAACAAATTTCACTTTTCCTATGAAATATTTTTAAAAATCTCGGATCTAGTTTTGATTTCAATAGGATGTGCCTTAATAGAAGGCATCTTATTTGTATGGAAGTAAACATTAATACATATTTTCATTGCGCTGGAGCGCTTTAGAGTTGAGTAATTTTTTTAACAAACTCAGACTTTGAGCATAGCTTTTTGAGTTGCTTTATATAAATTATTGCCAAAAATCCATTTTTGAATTAAATTAACCCAAACAAAGCAATATAAAAGCTTTGCTATAAAAAATTATAGAATTAATAAAACAAGTTATTATAATATTTAATATTAAATAAATAATAAAAAATAATATATAATTTAATATTTAAAAAAATAATATATAAGTGGTTGCAAAATTTCATAAATTCGAATAAAAAATCCTGAAAATTGGCATATTTTGATAGAAAAAAAATAAACAAATCCTATAAAAATAAGTGTCTTTTTTCGGATTATCAAAATAAATATATTGTACAACTAGGAACTTAAAATAAATTTTCCTACTACATCCCACAAATATATTTTTTTTTTATTTAAAGAAATTCTTAAGGTTAAAAATTAACATACAAATCAAATAACAAATTAATATAGGTCCTAGGGAGGTACCCCTAGGGTCTAACCGATTTCGACCATTTTCAGTAAACATCTGTTACCCTATTTCACTATTATTTTGACGAATTTTTGTTAAGATCGGTCAACCTTTGTATGTACATCCCATATAAAATCACATTATATATTAATATAGGTCTAAAGGAGGTACCCGTAGGGTTAAACCGATTTCGATTATTTTCAGTACACATCTATAACTTTATTTCCCTACCCATCTGACGAACTTTTGTTACGATCGGCCAACTTTTGTATGTACTTCCCATACAAAATCACGTAAAAAATTAATATAGGTACAAATTAGGTATCCGTAGGATTAAACCTATTTCGATTATTTTCAGTAAACATCTATGTATATCTCTATTTGATTACCCTTTTGACGAATTTTTGTTAAGATCAGTCAACTTTTGTTTCCAACTTTTCCTCCCATACAAAATCAAGTAAAATATTAAATGTCCAAGGGAGGTTCCGTTAGGTTCTAACCGATTTCGACCATTTTTTAATTTTTCTTAATTGGTTTAAACTAATTAAGCATACACAATTGCATTATCATAGGAGGACTCCTTCTTTTTTTGTCCATCGCTTATATGGAGACAGTTTACTGTGTGGCGACTCCTTAAAATCCAAAGGGCTGTACAATGCACAGTGTACATACAAAATAAACGTTGCATACAAAATTACATGAAAAAAATAAATATGGCATGCCAAAGCACTTGCATAATTGTGTATTTCAGAAAGAAAATTTTTGCAAAATTTCTACGTGCAAACAATTGGCACCACTTTTAAAAAATATAAAAAAGTTTTTTCTATTTTTCTCAAAAAACAATTTTGTTTGTGCGGCAGAGGAGGACATTATTTTTTGGGAAATTTTGACAACCCATGCAACTTTTTAGACCACTTAGAATGTGAAATTAAAAAAAAATTGTAATTCAATGCACCCTAATGCACAACCCCTTATGATTTCAAGGAGTTTCAGGGCCTATTTACTGTGGTCCAATCGGGACCAAATTTTGTACCAAATAATTTAGGCTTAACCGAAGCTTATTTCGTTCTGAGAGTTTAAGTGAATGAACTTAAAAATAAGGTACGGTCTGAGGTGAATATTCAATAAATATTATTCATGTGTTATTCATGTAGGAATCAAGATCGCACAATTCTCAAGCATTAAAAATTTACTTTATTTTCTTAAGCTATTTTATTAAGCTGTAAAAAGTACAATACCTGTAGGCAACAGTTTTGCAGATGTTTCTGTATTTAATTAATACACCTAATAAAAAGCAACATGTGTTTAACTCTTAACATTGTAGTAAAATTCAACACAGAAGTAACTATTGATGTTATAGTAAAATGAAACATGACTGCATTATTGCATTTCAACAAGTATAGTTACGTTTTTAGCATTAAAATCATACTTAAAAACGTGGCGATATTACTGTAACATCAGTAGTAACTTCAGTGTTGAATTTTACTACAATGTTAAGAGTTCAACAGATGTTAAATTTTAGTAGGTGTGTTAATTTAATACAGAAACATCCGCAAAACTGTTGCATTTAACAAGTATAGTTACGTTCTTAGCATTGAAATCATACTTAAAAACGTGGCGATATTTGTATATCGGTATGGCTTGAACCAATATACTTGCACTGGCTTACTGAACAATTGAAAAAGGCATTTTTGTTAATTGACAATTTTTTTTTAATATACGAAGGGTGCCTTTTATATTTCGGGATTAGAGAACAAAAACAAATATTAATCATCGAAAATCACTTTATTGTTTTTCAAAATATTCTCCATGAAGATCTATACACTTTTGCATGCGTTTGAACCAATTGTCGAAGCACTTTTGCCACTCTGATTGAGGTATCTCCAAAACATGCATTCTGGATGCCGCAACCGCTTCTTCGGTCGTCGAAAATCGTTGTCCACGCAGTTTATTCTTCACGGTTGGGAATAAAAAGAAGTCATTCGGTGCCAAGTCAAGACTATACGGCGGATGACCCATCAAATCGATGTTTTGGGTGCTCAAAAATGCAGTTGTTTGAGCCGATGTGTGAGAGCTCGCATTGTCGTGGTGAAGAGTGATTCGTCTTCGGCGGTTGGTTTTCCTGATTTCTTGGAAGACAACTGGCAAACAAATGGTTGTGTACCACTCAGAGTTGACTGTTCTGCGTTGTTCTAGTGGTACGGTTGCGACATGTCCATATTTTCCGAAAAAACAGGCGACCATTTGCTTGGAAGTGCTTCGTGCGCGAACAACTTTTGTTGGATTTGGCTCATCTTGAAACACCCATACTGTCGACTGCTGTTTACTTTCGGGCTCATACGCGTAAATCCACGATTCATCACCTGTCACGATGTCATAGACATGTTTCGAAGCACCGCGATCGTATTTTTTGAGCATTTCCTTCGATCAATCGACACGAGCCTTTTTTTGAGCGATTGACAAATTGTGTGGGATCCAACGCGAACAAATTTTTTTGACAATCAAATGTTTATGCAATATTGAATGTGTGCTGGTCCCACTTATGTCTAAGGTTGCCTCAATCTCACGATAGGTAACATGACGATCATCCAATATCAGTTCGTGCACAGCATCAATGGTTTTCGGAACAACAGCTGATTTCGGACGACCTTCACGAAATTCGTCTTGGAGTGAACTACGACCACGATTGAATTCACCATACCATCGATAAACACTGGTCCTTGATGGAGCTTCATCGCCAAAAATTGAATTAAGTTCATCCATGCACTGTTGCTGTGTTAATCCACGTCGAAAGTTGTAAAAAATAATCGCACGAAAATGTTCACGATTTAATTCCATTTTTGGACCGAGATGAATCTTTTAAGTTACTATAAACAACACAAATAGCGCTCGTATGTCAAAACGTTCTGAGTACGTATAAGCCAACAAATGTCAAACTTTGCGATAGAGCTTTCAGTTGACAGATTGCAACACCAGGGTTGCCAAATCCCGAAATATAAAAGGCACTCCTCGTATGATGACGCGAAAAGTGCAATTCATAAAAGTTCTTAGTCAAGAACATGCTACTGCATTTTGGAAATAAGGACTTAAACTCATTAAATTTATATTCTTTATGCACTATTACATAAATAATGTTGATTTTATATGATTTAAATACAAATTCTAAATGTTTGCACGGCGTATCACAAAGATTTCTGATGGCAGGGCCGAAATTGCAATAAAATCAGCTAGTAATGTTTTTCTTATCATATTGAAAACGTTGTTGTTGCTGTTGTTTCTTTGGAAAGATTTGTTAGAACAATTAATTGTTCTAACCTTGACCTAAGGCTCAATAAACGATTTTAAACTATCAAACAACTAGAATTTGTATTTAAAATCAAGTATGATTAAAATTATCAAACATTTAGGATTTGTATTTGAATCATATAAAATCAACATAATAAATAACAAGGTCATTTAGAAAAAACACTAATAAATAAATTTTTTTCACATATTTTTACTGATACATATTGCTTGACTTTACTTTTTAACTGACTGAAAAAATTTGTGCTTAACATAATTAGTTTTAATAAAAACAACAAACCAAAAAAAAAGTCCTTACGCGATTATAAGCAAATTTGAATGAGAAATTAATGTATGCAAGCACGAATGTTACCGTTGTTGAAAGTTTAACAATCGCTGAATTTTAATACAGTTAATGTAGTAGTATGAATGCTTTCTATTGATATTGTAGCAGAATCCAACATCTGATGTCTAATTTTACTGAAATTTATGCTAAATTTAAAACATTTTGAGATTGCTTCAAAAATTGATTTGTATTGATATTTTTGTGGTAGCAAAATAAAACAACATGTGTTAACTTTTACTTTAATTTACGTTTTAATTGAAAAATTTAAAGACTACTTTAAAAGTTGTGGGAAAACTACAATTCTACCGAATTTTCAACAAATTATTACTACTATAATAGTCGTAAACTTACACTTTTTTTAGAGTGTAGTAGTTATGTACTTTAGAAATTTTCAAACAACATAAGAAAAATATCTACTGTTCGAGAGTCTCTAATTTCTATCCCCGTACTTAATTTTTAACTAAATACATTAACTTCAATAAACTCATAATTTTAAAAGAACTCAGACTAAATTTTAATCAAGTCTTTTACAAAGTATGGTTTTTTGACTTTTTTAAACAGTAATCAAAAAGACTAAAAGGGAATGGTAAAGTAAAATAATTTTTTTTTTAAAATCAAATTTTAAATCTGAAGCAGTCTCTTAAAAATTATATATGTATAGTAGAGCACCCATGAAATATATGGAATGTGCAAAAGTGTTATTTTCTTGGCTCCCCGCGCATTTTCGTAGAGAAGTAGACTAAAAAATAAGATCTGCAAAAAAAACAGGGTGCTTGTAGTGGTAAAATGCCAGTCGCATTTGACTTAAAGCCTCAAAAACACACTTTAAAAAAGTTCAACAACTTTTTGATCTGGAACTTTTTTAAAAAGTGTTAAAAGTAGTTCGTGATTGGGACTTTAAATTTAAGAATAACCTAGCCAATAACAACACTGTATAAACTTTTGACCAACTTGTATTATTTGTGGTAAAATCAACGTTCAAAGATTAAAATTTTTTGAGCACTTTTTTGTAAAAACGGTTGCCATTATGGTTTTCGTACGGATAAAATTAAGTGCTTTATTTTATAATAGAGATAATTAAGTAAAGTTTAAATTAAATTTTTTTTTTTAAAAATATTTATTTTTAGCGCCGATAACGCGGTTCAAAGTAAGAATATATAAAACATTAATTAAAAAAATGTTCGACAAAGTTTTGAAATTATTTGAAAATCTAAATAAATTCATTTTGAAGCCAATTACGAATAACTGCATGCTCAGCTTATCCAAAGACCTTCAGTATGTCTAGTCGTACAGTTTTTCTAAAACATTTTGAAGGTAAATATGCTTCTTTGCTAACGTAAAATCCACTTGTGATTTTTGTTGACATTTTAACAATTTATATAGTGATAGATAGCATGATACAGAGAACCTCAGATGAAGTATTGCACATGTCTGCCATCTTTGCTGTGACGTAAAAGGTGCTCATTGGTAGCAACGTAGCCACAATTTATTCATAGAGTGTAAAGATTTTAAAATATCAAAATTTTCTTAAGAAAACTTGTTTTACTGAAATGAAATATATAATGTTAAATAAAACACATGTCCAAAATAAAGTAAATATATTTTTTAGTACTGTTTTTGAAAAAATTTTGAATATTTTCTAGGGGTGTTTTTTCCCCTTTTTACCACTTTACACAAAAAGTGGCTATGTTGCTTGATGTGCTCGACAGAATTTTGACTGTTTGTTCATTTTCATTTTGCTATCTTCATCTTTGTTTGACATTTTCTTTTGAATGTATTCATCAAGTGTCACATTTGACGAGCAGCAATGACGAGGTGTGCAGTAAATTTTTTTCGTTACGCCGGGAATACATTATCTGTAGTTTTTTGTTTAATATAGTAATAGTGTTTGGTGTTCGCAGCTGTATTAAATAAATTGTGAAAATGGAAAACAGCCACTTGGGAGGAAAATGAAGATTATCTTGCTGCAAAATTAATTGTTAAAAAATCATTAGTCGTTAATGATATTGCAGAACGTGGCGTAGCATTAATTTCACGTTTTAATGCCATTTTAACTCACCAAGAAGAGCAGAAAGAATTTATCCTGCATGCAATGGAGAAATATTATAAAAATTTGCCATCCAATAATTTTTATAAGAAAATATTTTTACAATATTTTGATAAAAATTACCCAAAACAAAATTCCAGTCGTTAAAATTAAAAATTAACTTTAAGATGTATGTTTAATGTTCTTTATTCTTAAATGTGGTACCAATGATTTAACTTAAAATATAATTAATATTATTTCTATATATTTCTATATATATATTAACTTTAATTGAATTATATAATTTTTTTGTATTAATGTTTTTAATTATTGTTTTATATTTTCTTACTTTGAACCGCGTTATCGGCGCTAAAAATAAAAATTTTTTATAAAAAAAAATTACTTTTAAAGTTTACTTAATTGTCTCTATTATGAAATAAAGCACATCATTTTATCCGTACGAAATAACTTTTTTTTTTTTTAAAAATTGTAAAAAAAAACTACTAAATATTTTCTCAAATTTCTTTTTATTTGAAAGTACAATCCATCCAGTTAATAATGAAAAATAATTCCATTCAAATGGCTGCCTCGGTTGGCCATGCAGTAGCCTACACGATCGGTCCAATTTTTAAGCACATTATCGATTGTGTGCAGCTGTATTTCACCAATGACTTCACGAATATTGTCCTTTAAAGCGTCAATTGTCTCTGGCTTGTCGGCGTAACACTTATCTTTGAGGGCACCCCACAAATAATAGTCCAACGGTGTCAAATCGCAGCTCCGAGGTGGCCAAAAGTTATCAGCTCTGCGGCTGATAATGCGATCTTCAAAAACAGGGCGCAAAACATCGAATGTAGCTTCGGCTGTGTGGCACGTAGCGCCGTCCTGTTGAAACCAAATGTTGCCAATATCCTCCTCTTCAATTTTTGTGAACAAAAATTCGTTCAACATGGCCCGATAATGATCGCCATTGACTGTAACGGCCACTCCTTGCTCATTTTCGAAGAAAAATGGCCCAGTTATGCCTCTGGACCAAAATCCGCACCAAACAGTGACTCGTTTTGGGTGCAGCGGCTTTTCAATGTATGCGTGCGAGTTTTCTGTGCCCCAAATGCGACAATTTTGCTTGTTTACATACCCACCAAGATCAAAATGAGCTTCATTTGAAAAGATGATTTTTTTGGCAAAATCGGCATCTTCTGTAAGTCGATCGCAGGCCCACTTCTCAGCGTTTTTCAAGCGTATACATAACCATATTCGTTCAGCGGAAGGATAAAACTAATTATCTGTCAAATCAGACATGAGCTAAGTGTTACCATTCACGAAATAAGCACTAGTTGAAAAAAAACGTTATATGGCGGACCCTGTATAAAGTAAAAGTAAAACAGCAGCTATCACTTTGCTCATCTGAAGAAAAACTAGATGTTAAAAATTCAGGGACCGAAAATAACTGTTATTTTACAATTTTCAGATGAAAAAGGCATAAGGAAAAAGTGGCCGGAGAACTTTTTTAAATATACCATTATTATCGTAATGGCAGCAGCTTCGCGAATATTAAATGCCTTTTAAATTTTTGGCTGTTACTATAAAAATTAAAATTAACTGTTATTTTTTGCCTTTTATTTTTTCGGGCAAAAATAACTGTTACTTTTGACTTTTATTTTTTAGGTCAAAAATAACAGTTATTTTGTGCCTTTTATTTTTTCGGTCAAAAATATCAGGCAATTTGTATTTTTTCAAAGGCCAAATAAATACTTAAAAACTAAAAAGTTTCATAGCTCATAATGTGCGCGCTGATGAGACGATAAAAATTGCATAAAATTTTCTTTCAAGTGGCCTTTCAAGTGGCCTTTGACCTTTCATTTGCCTTTCAAGTGGCCTTTAAAGAAATTCAAATTGTTTGATATTTTTGACCGAAAAAATAAAAGGCACAAAATAACTGTTATTTTTGACCTAAAAAATAAAAGTCAAAAATAACAGTTATTTTTGCCCGAAAAAATAGAAGGCATTAAATAACTAGTATTTTTGTCGGAAAAAATAAAAGTTAAATGATAACTGTTAATATCTTACTTTTTTGATAAAAACCATAACCGGTACGGTCCCTGTAAAAATTGACTTTAAAAAATTTCACTTAATTTCTAATTTTTGCAAATAATACATGTTTTTTCAAGCAAAATATTGTTTTTACTCTACATGAACATTTATTATCCGAATTTTGCTTAAAAATATGAAACGAGCAGTAAAAAATAATTATATTTCAACAATGTTCTCCGTTTTAATTAAAGTCAATCAACTTTGTAGAAACATTTTCTTTTTCATGTTGCCTCCATCAACTTCTGTTGCGTCGACATCATTGCTGTTGCAATCTTTAACGTTGCAATGCTCGACAACAGCAGTTTATGCAGCCGTTGCAACAACATTGCAAACAATTACAACAAAAAATATTCCAGTGCTACAAGGATATCGAGTCACAGACAAGGATAATCGTTGTGCTCAACACACAAGATGAGCACGAGAGTGGGGTAGAAACAACGTTAACTTGTCATGAGCTGAACTGCACACGAGTAGTTTTCCTGAAACTCTTTGCAAACACAAAATTCACTATAAAAAGTCTGGCAAAAAAAGAAGCTGTTTTTTCTCATTAAGTTCATTATATTTTCTCTAGTGGCGGAACAATCAAAAATGTTTTCTATCGACTGCATTTCATGGGAATTTAATATAAATGCGCTGAAAAAAGAATATCGGTTGCTGTCGTCTTTGTTAAGGTTCGTCTGCCTCTTACGCTTTTATAAATCGCTGTCACTCTTTTACAACGAATGCTCTAGATTTTGAAGTGCAGTTCATTGTTGTTGCAATCTGGTTAGTTGTGAGTAAATTTCAGACATATTTTCATGGAGTGTATATCTGATAAAAAATTGCAGTAGCAGCAGAAAAAACTTTCAAATCTATAAAGTTGAGTTAGTTAAACACTCAATGCAAGAAATCTGCTAAAAAAAATGTTAGTTATAAGTACTAAATTTAGCTTAACGATTTGGTTTAATACGAAATTCTTGAGAGTTTTATTTTAAATTTATTTTATTTGATTAATTTGTTAGCATATAAGAACAGAGGTCTTTTGCATGCCTCTACTATAACAGTAAATAACAACTAAAAAATATCATTGAGCAATGTATATAAAGTAATTAAGTAACTTAAATTTAATATATAAAAAATTTATATAGTTTAAATAGAGTTTAATATAATTTAAATAAAAAATCAATTTTGATTTAAATTTATATAATATTCAACAATTTTCATCCTTTCTTGATAAAATAAAGAAAAAACATAAACTCAAAAGCAAGAATAAAGTAGTTAAATGAAGGAAAGAAAAGAAAGAAAAGCTAGAAAATAGCTACACGCTCAGAAATCTTGGATTAAATTCTAATAAAAACTGTATTGTATATATGACCACACCAGAATTGCATTAGAATCTAATATATGTCAAATATTAAAATTGAATTCTAATCCCATAATACTAAATTCTAATACAGAATTGGAATAGAAACTAAGTTTAGAACAATACTATTCTGGTTTTTATTTTAATAAATTTGTAATCAAGTGTAATACTTCAGTTATTAAAAAGTAATACGAATGAAAAAAATTTTTATTAAATATTAATACAAATTGTATTAAATAGTAATACAAATTGTATTAAATAGTAATACAGATTGTATTAAACAGTAATACAAGATGTATAACATTTAATACATATTGTCTTGAAAAGGTGAAAGGAAAAATCAACATTTATGGAATAAATTTATGGAACATTTATGGAATAAAGCTATAAATCTTTTATATGTTTACTTACTTTTAAAATTCCAAGTGAAATAAAAAGAAAATATTTGGTCAACCAATAACAAAATATTTATTCATTTAAAGTTTCTTTTATAACATACGGTTTTTCGTTAACAAAAACTATTTCTTTTGGTTTTATTTTGACAATGTCAGATTTCAGAATCAGAATGACAATTTGACAGATGCTTGATAGATATTTGTCTTATATTTTAAGACAATTTGTATTATAACTTGTATATAATACAATTTTTATTATACTTTAATACAGATAACATTAAATCAAATTTTTAATATACTTGAAAGTATAAGTTTTAATCAAAAATATATTAAAAAATGCATGATTCCAACGCTTGGCTTAAAATTAATTCCAAGATTTCTGAGCGTGTATGAAAAGTGTTCGAAAATTAAATGCTTAAAGGCCTTTTGGTTGGTAACATTTTTAACATGGTTTGGCAGTGAATTCCACAATCTGATAGCGCTGACGAAAAACAGCCGACTTGACCTTTTGTAATAAAAGCTAGGTATCAAGAGGTTGAGGTTTCTGCCCGACCTACAGATTTGAAGTTTCTCAAAAAGATAAAGTGGACGACGTAAGTAGATGATTTTTTGCAAAAAGATACAATTTCTTGCTTCAAGATAGCTAACAAGGCTACGTCCAAGTAATTTTGCGCAGAAGGAAGAGATATGGTCAAACTTCTTTAAACCGTAGACATAACGAGCCGCATTATTGAGAGCAACTAATAACTTGTGTAACGATCTCGAGTCGAGTTTGCTATAAACAACTTCAGAATAAGTTATAATTGGCATCAGTAGCTGCAAAACCAGTTTTCGTCTCATCTCAACGGGTACAAACGATGCCGTCATCCTAAGGATCCTTTAAACAAAGTATATTTTGCTCACACAAGAATTGATGTGATTCTCACAGGACAACGAGGAGTTCAATTGAAAACCAAGATTTGATACCTTGTTTACAATTTTTAATTCAGTGTTATAAAGGAATATCAAAGGGGAATTCAATATTTATGAATGGAGTGCTAGATATTGGTAAAACATATGATTTTAAGGGATTTAGCTTGAGTTTATTTGCTCTGGCCCATTCTGCTACCATGTTCAAGTCTTCATTCATCCTAACACATAAATCTTCAACGAGGCCAGTAGGCCTAGACAAATACAATTGAAGGTCATCAGCATATGCAAGCATGGTGACATTATTACATTTGTCGAATATATCATTGATGAACATAGTAAACATAAATGGCCCAAGAACTGAGCCCTGGGGAGCTCCGCTAGTAGTTGTCTTGAAAGTTGAGAAGTTTAACCCAGCCTTAACTCTTTGGGCCCTACCACTTAAATAGTTACCTAATAAGCGTACAGAAGTATCAGAAAACCCGAAATTAAACTTCAGTTTCCAGCACAATATGGAGTGGTTGACAGTATCGAATGCTTTTGAGAAGTCCAAAAGGCAAAGCAAGGTCAGATGCCCATTATCAAAGGGTACTCTCATCTATAGTAATAAAACTCATTTTCTGTTTGTTTGTTTGTTTGTTTGTTTGACCTTTATACAAATCTAAACGGCTCAAAGGATTTTGCTCAAACTAGGTATACATATTAAGTGCATCCCAACTTAAAATGTAACATACTTAGTTTTTGCCACGCCCCGTCTGAAATTTTTCAACTAACGGTAATTTTGTTATTATAATACTTTTTAGTATAGGAGATTTTTGTGTATTTAATTTTAAAAAATTTCTGTTATTTTGACATCAAAAACATTCACATATCTTCAGAATTGGAGAAATTTTCAGTGCAACGACTTTTTCATAAAACATCGTTACCTAAGAATGAGAAAAAAACGACATGAAAATCAAAGTTTGGTCTTTCGATGCAAATATCTCCGCTGCCCATTAATATATTTCATTCAAATTTTTTTTGTTCAAAAGTTCAATAAAATCACTTCACAAAAATAGGTTGAACTGTACTATTAAGTCAGTATAAATATGTTTTATGGTTATACCAAAAAAGGGTCCAAAATATTGACTTTTTACTCAAAAAATGTTTCAAAAATTGTTGTTGTTGTAAAAATGAAATCAATTGTAAATTGCACATCTCGCTACTTTTCATATGACATAGCATTTATTTGCAAAAATTATTCCAGCTAAGCGCAAAAATTATTTTTCTGTTGATTTTTTAGATTTTTTACCCTTTGATTTTTTTTCGCGAAATTTATTTTTTCCAAAATGTTGTTTTTATATTTTTTACAAAAAAATCAAGTCTCAAAAATAATTTATGTGAAAAAATTACCCCAATATCTCTTTCCAATCAAAAGTTATGGCTAAAAATCTATTTTTTCATACCAGACTATTAATAAAACTCAGTTTTGTGTTAAAATTCTCTATGTAGTTTTAACATCCCCATTTATTTTTAAGAATGCAGTTGTGTGTCTAGAGTAATTACGAGCATTTTGGATTAAATAAAATCTTCCTTATAGTAATCTACTTATTTTTTGCCTCCCCACCCCTGCCCCCCTCCTGTTAAATTTGTTTTTTTGTGATGGCTCTATTTTTTCTCACTATTGTTTCACCGTAGTCACTTAGTTCTTTATCAATGGTACTTTAAATGTTGTATATATATCACAATTTTATCGAAAAGATGACTGTGAATAAGAATGCTGTAAAAGTTAATATTTTCATGTAATCAGTTTCAGCTGTATGGCGATATAATAAAATATATCTAGTCAGCACAATTATTTCATTAGTTTTGATCTGTTCGTTAAATTCACAGATAGATGGCGCCGCATTTGTAAGTACTGTGGATACAAACTATACACCTTGCGGTGAATAGATGAATGATGTCTACCAAAAGTTTCTTCAAATTTAACCCCACACATTTGAAATTACAGACAGGTGGCGCTATTTTCTGCTTACAGAAGAATATCTGATGTTCTTATGCAGCTATCAGACAAGTTTTGCGAAATATTTTGCGAAAATGCTATTGCTACCAATTTTTAAAAAAATAAAATAATGCAGTACTGCCAGTTTTTTCAGTCGCAGCGTCATCTAGCGTCATCAACACTTAAAAACATAGAATTGGTTCAACTTAAATGTCCTGCTCACTTGCTGGATTTTTTGTTGTTTTTGCTTTGCTTGCAAATGCGTTTATATGATCCTGATCTCCAATGAAAAAACGCAGCTAATAGAAATTTTAGTAGATACAATCATTTTTAGTACAACGAATTTTTCATAAAATATCGATAGCTAATAATGAGAAGAAAATTCTATGAAAATCAAAGTTTTTACTTTTAATGCCAATAACTCTGCTGTTTTTAATATATTTCATTAAAATTTTTTTTTTTGTTAAAAAGTTCAATATATATTTTAGACGTTAAAATTTCCATATCTCAAGGACGCATTGAGTCCAACCATAATTTTTATTTTGTTGAAAAGGTAATTGTGCTTGCTTTAAGATTAAGTAAATATAAAAATAATTTTTAATTTTTAAAATATGTTTTTCGAACCCCTTCTTTGAATTCAATTAGCTCACCGCAAGAGATGGAACCACCAACAACAAAAATTTTCCAAAACTTTTTTGGATTAATGTTCGTTCAATTACCTTTCTAACGGTAGCTTAAAAATAAAATTCAACACGTTTTTCATTATTTCAGATTTTAAAAAACATTTAATAGAGAAATGTATGTTAAAATGCTTATATAAATGACTCTCGAGTAACACCGGGTATATCAGCTAGTATCATCTAAAATTTTAACTATGGCTGTGGAGCAGCTGTGCCCAGGACGAAAACCAGACTGATATTTTGACAAAAGACTGATATTTTGACATTAAGCCATAATAGACTCATAGATCTTTGATACAGACGACAGTAAACTTATTGGTCTGAAGTCACATGGCTCAATCGCATTGGAGTTTTTTGCTATTGGGATAATTTTTGCCACTTTCCAGATCGCAGGAAAGCAAGAGTTAGTAAAGATATGGTTTAATATATGCACAAGAGGGCTAAGGACGAATGGCAATATCAATTTTAGAAACCTCATAGAGATACCATCCTCGCCTGAGGCATTCGATTTTATTTTCCTGACACAACGAACTATACAAATTCAAACTCTTCACTTCCAGTTACAAATTCAAACTCCATGGGAAATACAAAATCAGATCTAAAATTATCAATTGATGGAGTAGGTTCACCAGATATCGAATTTGCAGTGAAGCAATTATTCAGATAATTGGGATCAATTTGACAAGCATCATTTCTTTTGTTACAGATGCCTATACTTTTCAAATTACTCCACAAGCGTTTTGAGGGTAATGTGGGACTTAACTTTGACAGATAAAATTTCTTTTTTGACAGTCTGGTTGCTAATGACGCTTCATTCCTAAATTTCTTGTATTCCTCCCAGTTCCGAGTAGTAGGATTGCGTTTTCACCTGATATATGATCTGCTGCGCAATTTTATGGCCATTTTTACAGCGTTCGTGAAGCAGGGGCAAGAAATATTTTTACCCGACGTGTACACAGGGGAACATGGCATTCAAAAAGATTGGCGATCTGTACCAGAGAACTGCAATGAGTATCCGACAGAATTCGGACACTCAAATCATACCCGATCGTACAGCAAATCGTGCTGTTCTCAACTCTATCCATACTTAATAATATGTGTAAAATACTCATAGGCATTCGACTCATTAGCATTTCTTCGGGTATAAGTGCATTCTCATATTCGAGAGCGGCGTGATCCGATCCACTTCGAGCCGTTTTTAATGAGTGCGTTGCGTCAGTTTATTACAAAGGCGCTCGATCCGAATGTATTTTTCGTGTACTCTGAGTACTGCTCCTTCTCTGCCAACGTCTCTCAGCGCTATTTAGTTTTTTTTTTTTTGCTTATGCACTTTTTGTAAGTACATGATTGTATATGATTTCGAAGATGCTGTCAAACTTTAAAATTTAAGATGGCGGATAGAGTTGCCACCTAGATTTTTTTTATTTTTGCGAATTCTTGAAATTTTGAAATTCTGACAACGGATTTGATTTCGAATATATTGTCTCAGTTTTAAAATTTAAGATGGAGGTTAGGGTTGACACCTAAATTTTTACCACAGTATTGCCACCTAATAATATGTATTTTTAAAAGTTTTAAACATCATTTATCTGTGGGGTCGCTGATTTCGAATCTAAAGTCAGAATTTTAAAATTCAAGATGGTGGATAGGGTTGCCACCTTTATTTTTTGTAGTTTTATGAATTCGGGGCTGGCAAAAAAAAATGGTACACCAAAAATGGGTCACTGAATCCGAATTCGTCGTCAGAATTTCAAAATTATACAATTTTGAAATAATAGGGTTGCCACCTAATAATATATCTTTTCAAGAGTTTTAAACATCATTTATCAGTGTTAAGTGGTCGCTGATTTCGAATCTAAAGTCAGAATTTTAAAATTCAAGATGGTGGATAGGGTTGCCACCTTTATTTTTTGTAGTTTTATGAATTCGGGGCTGGCAAAAAAAAAAAGGTACACCAAAAATGGGTCGCTGAATCCGAATCCGTCGTCAGAATTTCAAAATTATACAATTTTGAAATAATAGGGTTGCCACCTAATTATATGTCTTTTTAAGAGTTTTAAACTAAATTTTAAAGTTTGACAGCATCTTCGAAATCAAACTCGCTCACTATTTACTGCTGCGCTCTACTGCGCTCACTTTCATATCTGTGTCAGATGAGCCGAGTGATTCGGCTACTTGTGTCGATTGTGAGTATTTCGGCAAGTAGGATAAGTATCAGCAAGACGACAACAACCATAAGTATTTATGAACCGAAAAAACCCGATCTTTCCCGATCCGACTCATGACTTAGGATACTCATATTTATCTGAGCCGCCGCATTCTAGCTTCGTAGAAGAGAATATGAGTCGAGTTGCGTGCGCTTAGGGTGAGTAGGTTTGTGTACTTATTTTTGTCGGATGTACTCAGAGTCGCAAAAAAGCTATCCGTTGCAGATCTCTGATCTGGACATTAAAAAAAATTAATTTCTCATCAACCGAGCTAAGAAACCAGCAATCGGTCCAATTTATGCGAGTTAAGTCATCATACAGTGCACCATAGTTAATAGACTTGAAATTTATGATTTTTTTGTTTTTCTATGCTCTACGCAAAGTCTTAATCTATTTAGATTTTAAACATCTCTTGTTTTGCAGATATAGGCTATGAATAGAAGATAAATATTTTATTTTTATGAATTCATGCTGTTCATTATCACTTTAATATTTAAAATTTTTTTTATTTTTTAAGACTTATTATTGTTAGCTTGTATTACAATCTTTTGTTAGACTTTCAAACAAAGCCATTTTTGCAATAATCAAGCCAAGTATGACTAAATCTTTTGCTCGAGTGTTTATCAACGTCTATTTTGTCAATGATGTCAATATCCTGCTGCTGATGGTGATGATGATAACGATATTTTTTGTCGTAGTTGTTGTTCTTATTGTTGTTGTTTTTGTTGTTGTTGTGTTTGTTGCTGTTATTATTATTCTTGTTTTTGGTGTTGTTGATAAACATCATCGTCATCCTGCAGCAATGTGTGTAAATATAATGAAATAGTGTTTTCTTTTTTTTTCTTTACTGTTTTTCTTTACTGTTTTTCTTGTCAACTACAGCAATTTTCCACCGCATTGTATTGCATTGAATAATGCATAATTTTTCATATTTTAGACTTGCTTGCATAAAGTATTGTGCTGTAGTGCTTCCTTGCTTATAAAAAAAGATCCAACATATTATAGATATATCGATCGGATGATATCGACCTTATTTCGTATGGCATATTTATTAAATAAAAGCCATTGCTTTAAACAAGGATTAAATATAGTCTGTATATTGCAAAAAAATGGATTGATTAACATTATTTGTAGCTCAACAAAAATTTAAGCATATCTACTTTTTGCGATTCTCAAGTTTTTCATGTTTCGGAAAGAATTTTTAAACTTCTAAAATAATATTTTGAATATATTATTTGAATATCAGCAAAAACAAAACATTTTTAAAAAATTTTATAGGAGAGATCCAAATGTTACTTTCCTATTTTTATATAATTTTCCAAACTTTTAAATATTCAATGTGTGGCTACAGTGGATATTTTTCAGTACCCAAAACACAGTTTAACACAGTGCGTTAAATGCGGACAAAAATAAAAATAAAAAATTTCGCATTTTTATAAATTTGGAGTGCAAAAAAAGAAAGCTGGTAAAAAAGGTAAAAAAAAACAAAAAGCATTTTGTAAATATCTTTATTACAATAACTATGCGAGATGTTTAAACTTTAGCAATTTAATTGCAGAAAATATGCTATTTTTACATTTGGAAAGAAGAATAAAAATGTTTAAAATTTCGTGATATTTATAAAAGAAATAAGGTATGCAGGATATTGAAAGATTTTTTTTAAAAAACTACTTTCTAATTGGATTAAAACTGACATAGATACAATTAATTAAAAACTTTCCATTTCTGGCGTTTTCGGATGATTTGCAGAATTGAAAGGTCAATAACTTTTTAACGAATGGCGATATAAAAAAAATAAATGAACTTATGTTCTTAGAATTGTAACAGGAACCTATAGCCCAAAAATAAAACAAATCGAAAGCCATGAGACGGACCCGTTTTGCGTTATGCTTGGAATGGGCGTGCTGTTCTTTTTGCTTACTTATGTTTATGCTTATGTTTTATTATTATATTATTATGTAAAATAAATTACTTCAACCTTTTATAGAAAACTTAAAACTCAAAAATTACCAAATTTTTGCAGGTAAAAAGAAAATTCAGTCTCATCGATTTCCATAAATTTTAAATATTTTCCTGAGAAATGTATCTTTTTTCAGTTTCCATAAACAAAAAAGTTACTACGTGTTTAACAAGATTGGTTTTTGTGAAATTCGATCAATGAAAATAATAGTACGAAAAAAATAGTATGAAAATAATGCACAAAAAATTACTAAAGTTAAAAAGGCAAAAAAAAAATTAGATCCCTTCGATTTTTCTAATTTTTTTTTTTTTTTTTTGTATTTTTGGTTGAGGTATCTACTTTTTGTTCCCGAAATTTTATTTGCCCCTTTTCATAAAAACAAAAGTAATTACGTTTTTACCATTATTAGCTTTTGTGAGCAGTTGTATTGAAAATTGCATTTTAGAGTTAAAAAAAAAAACAAACAAAACCCAGCAAAATTAACTTTCTCGCAAATTTCTTTTTTTTTTTTGTCAGAAACTGTAACATGTATTTCAGAACATATAAAATTTAGTTCAGAATCTGTAACATGTATTTCTGAAAATATGAAATTCTTACTATTCTGAACTACATTTAACTAATCTGAAATGCAATTTACGAATTCTGACTTTGAACTTACTATTCTGAACTACGGTTTACTATTCTGAAGTACAATTAACGAATTCTAAATTTCAACCTACAATTCCGAACTACAATTTTCTTTTCTGAAACACAATTGACGGATTCAGAACTACATTTCACAATTCTGAAATAAAACTAACGCTTTCTGAAATAAAAGTTATTAATCTGAAATAAAATTTACGTTTTCTGAACTACAACTTGAAAAGGTGTAAATTGACCCTGAAAGTACGCAATAATTTTAAAATAATTGCAGTTTCAAACCTAAAGTGCATAGCGATGATTCGAAATGAAGTTCATTAAAAAAAATTTTTTAAATAATTTGTTTATAGTAATTTATTCAATTTGTAATTTATTTCATAATTTATTCAATGCCCATGGCCAAAATGTTTTACTTATTTATAAAAGTAGGCTATAATTTTTTATTTGTATCTCCGATACAAAACCACTAGGGACCCACTGATTTCGACAATTGTCAGTTCACATACATAACCATTTTTCTAGTATTTTAACCAAGTTACATTAAGATTGGCAAACTTTTGTAAGTACCTCCCATACAAAATCATGTAAGCAATTGATATAGGTTCAAAAGAGGTACACCTCAGGACTGTCCGATTTAAATCATTTTTAAAATTTTTCTTAATTAGCTTTAACATACCAAGTACACAAAATTTCATAATCATAGAAGCACTCATTCTATTTTTGTCCACCGTTTGTATGGAGTCGCCACAATTTGGGTCAGTTTGAAAACAGATAATTATTATTTGAAAAAAAATAATTAACCGGTTTTGTTTCGTGATATTGAACTTATAGCCTTTCATGTGAAGTATTTGTAAATGACAGAAAAAATAATACTTTTCATCAAATTTCAGTCTTTTCCAAACTACAGACTATAGACCTGTAATGACAAGAAATTACATGTGAAAGAAAAAATAATAATTTTCGTAAATTTTGAATTCTTTTGCAAAATTACAAACTTCGATCGTCGGATTCTGGTAGCGAAGACAAAAAAAATAACTACAGGAAGATAAATTCGTAAATCTGACGCCAACTTTGCAAAGACTCAAGCCCATATTTCTTATCTGCAAAAATTTAAATTACAATTGCAAAGTTCGAATTTTGCTTTTGGGTCTCATTAAATTTTTTGAAAACTCCTAATAATTTAAGTTTTTTAAAACTAGTGAAGTTTGGGTTCATGGTTTTAGGTTTAAATAAAAAATTTACTGGATAGGTAATAAAAGTTTCTTTTCAACAATGTATACTTCATTTGTGCACAATGAGTATTTTGGCCATAACAATTTTTCAAATGAAAATGAAAAAAATCTTTTTTTCTAAATGAAGAATGTTTATGTAATGCATATTACTAGACATGTTTCCAAGCACTTTTCCAACAATATATAATTCATTGATGAACACACGCTCAAAAATCTTGGACTAAATTCTAATAAATCCTGTATTGTATATATGACAACACCGAAACTGTATTAAAATTTAATCAACGGTATATATTACAATTGATTTTTATTCTTTCATGGGACTTAATTTTAATATATGCTTGTATTAAAATTTTTTTTACAAAAATAAAAAATTAACGAAACATGTGGGATTCGAACCCACTACGTTTAGGTTATAAGTTTTTGGCTCTACCAACTGCTCTATGAAGCCACATGTATAAAGAAATGAAAAACATGCATAAGAACCGAACCAAGCCGAACGCTGTTTTTAAAGACTAATCCAACCTGTATTAAATATTATTCCAGGTTTTATTAAAAATTGTCTAGTATTTTGAAGAGTTTGAATTCTAATAGAAAGGGTATTAAAAAAAGCATGATTCCAACGATTGGATTAAAAATTAGTCCAAGATTTTTGACCGTGCAGTAGGGACTTTGGCCATGGGAATTTTGAAAAAATAGTGTGCAACAATAAATTCGTACTTTTTGAAACTTAGTACCATGAACCTAAATTTCGTTAGTTTTTAAAAAATTTAGATGTGTAGCGCAAGCAAAATTCGTACTTTGCACTTTTAGTTACATTTTTTGCAGATAAGAAATATGGTATAAAATTTGTGCTAAAAGCTAATTGTATTTTAAATATTAATAAGAATAATTCATAAAATTTAAAATTTTAAACTTTATTATATCTAAGTTATTTCTTAAAAAATAATAAATAATAATTTTTATAAAACTCTTTCAAATATTTTTTATTTGAATCAAATAGTGTAAGAAATGTATATTTGGGAATTTTGCTTGAAGAAAGTTGATAACTGCTTTTTTTATACCGGTAATTTTTTGCTTAAAAAGGTCAACTTTTCAAAGATCCTACTAGAACAGGAAGAGGTAAATCAAAAAAATTTTGTAACAGCTAGTTAGTGGATGCATTACGTTTCCAAAAATACCAAACACTTGGATATTTGCGACATCAAATTTTCGGACTTTTGCCTATTGGGCGCATCACTGTGTGACTTAATCAATCCAAGTATATCTTGTGTGTTGGCTTGGTCTTTTTTAGCCGTTTTACCTTGTGATATTTCTAGTGTTATATTATTCTAAGAGTGATTCCAGCAATTGAAACGTATCCGCGAACTATGTTGTAAGCGATATTTTTTAAGTTATGGTTTTGCGGAATGATGTTTTATTTATATACTTTTTCATTATTATTATACGTTGAAGCTATTTTGTGTTATATAATCTTTGCCTAAACAATTCAAGTCGAAAACAATGCTAGCTATTCTTACATTTTATGAACATTGGAAATAAATTGTGTGCCTTCAAAATGTCAAAAGTTAAAATGTAGGAAGAATGCAAATATATAAAAAGTTTTTTATGTTTTGGCAGAAATATTTTTAAAACAATAGCGCATTCGTGGCTGTAAGAACGGAATCGAGTCTTCGCCATATTCAGCTGGAATTGCAGCAACCTGCGTAGCTGCTTGAATAGCAGGGCTTCCTGCCCGCCAGTTTGTTTGTCTGGCTGTTTGTATGTTTGTTTGGCATATTTCAAATTGGCTCACTATAAATCTTGTTCTTGACCAATCCTTGTACCATCGGTTAATACCACAAAATGCATGTTCTCCACTCCTCGCTACACACACTTTCACCATCCAAAACACAGTTGCTGCAATTGATATTGTTTTCCATTTTCTTTTCTAACTACTAGTTTACAAAGCAGTTAATCCATATTTTCATATTCATGAAGCATTCTCACTCGGCTGCCACCTTTCTGGCCAAGCACCCAGGGGCTGCCTGCCCACTTTAGCTTTGTTGGTGCACTCCACTTTGCTAAGTTTCGATTCTATAAACAAGCTATCCTTATTTGTTTTGTCCGTGCTGTGCAAAAGCTGCATTAATTTTCAATGGAAATTCGCCGAAAAATTTGTGGCGCAAAGAGGAAAAACAACAAAAATTTTAAACTTTTAACTTATCAGAATTTCCATAAAAAGTCCTTAACAATGGGTCAGAAATTGGAAAGAACGAAAAGGCGAAGTAGAAAAGAGAAAGAATAACAGCGAATGTGGAAGAGCGAAAAATGACTTAAAAGGTCAATTGCGTGCAAGGAAAAAAAAATTAATAAATTCAAGGAATTTTTCAAAACTTGCTACAAAATCGTAATATTATTTTAATTGAAAAACTCAACTAAACTATGAATTAAAACTACATTTGGAATACATAAATTGCAGCGAAATGAATTAACTTAGAAATGTTTGAATTTAAAGAGTTGAAGTTAGTTTGTGGGCATGAAGAAGCTTTAAGCCTTGATTACGATTGTGTCGTAAATTTTACTACGCTATATGTATGATTTTGATATATGCACTAAAAACTCACTGTTCTTCTTAAATTTAAAAGCAAAGTAAATTTTTAAATAAATGTATATGTTTTTGTCCTAAATTTCTTGCCATTTTTATGATAGTAACATGAGCACGTATGGTCAAAATTGAACATCGGAATCTACGGTTAATAAGGGCTGAAACAGGAGTATACGAAAAAAATTGTCAGAAAGCATTACAAAAATTGACGACTTTAGAAATTCATACAGCGCTAATGTAATACAGAATTTGAACCGAGCACCTCTTAAATGTTTGCCTATCATGACCCACTAACTATCTCCTAACATCCGAGGTCATCAACTCAACCTGATTTATTGATGCACCACCCATTCTTTATTCGACTGTTTCTCTCTTTCTCTCTGCAAATGAACCTATTTTCAAAAAACTTATAAAGTCTCATCAAAGTCCTTGTCTACATTTGAGCTCATTACGTGTTATAGTAAATGTCACAGTGACGCAAATCAACAAATAACAACAACAACAACTGAGAACACCAACAACAACAACTGAGTATTTAGTTGATGTTACTGTACTCTTGTACAGGTAATGTTGAGGGGTTGTTGTGTCATGTGCAAATGCAACAAAATTACGGCGCAACTTCGAAAAGGACATAAACAAGCACAACAAAAACCACTAGTTAAAATAATAAAGTTAACTGAATCGATAATGCGGCAGGGAAAGTAAACGTTATCGTATAAAAACCATCATTAAAAATGTACTAAAATAATGCCTCAAAGGAACAACTCGAAAAGCTTAAATTTCCCAAGTTGTGGCTTATCTCTTGAATAGTTGTGCACGAAGCGTTGCTACGCGTTTTGGTATTTTATGTTGCTTTCTTCATCATATTTTGTTTTTTTTTTCCCGATGTTTTACTGCTTTCAATTTTAGTTGACTTAGTAATCAAGGTGGGACATAAAACTGTTGGCATTAACTTATTGAATAAAGTTACCGTAAAGATCAATAATTTCTTTCCACAAGGACATAAAATTACATAATATCAAGCAAATGCCTTATATTTCACGTTACAAAATTTTCTGCCTTGGAATGATGCATGATTTATAGTGAATGATATCTGAGGTCTCAAGACATAATGGCATATCTCAATATTTATAACTATTCAGGAGAACATTAAAAGCGGTTTTCATCAATAAATCAAAAAGAGGTAAGAAAAATAAATGGAGCACAACGACCATGTGCAGTCTTTGCATATGCAAACCTGCGTAGTAGAGATGGGCATTTTGCGATTACAATAAATTTTCAATTACAATTACAGTAATCGTATCTAATCTGGAAAAATTTACGATTACGATGACTGTAATTGTAATATATTGTACAAAAATATTATTACGATTATTGCAATTCGTATACACACAAATTACAATTGCGATTAGTTTCCGTCAGAACGTCAGAATTTAAATTAAACTTGCATATTCCATTTCCTTGATAATTAAAATAAGAAAACAATTGGGTATTCATGATGTGGTGTATTTGCCCTTGTATTGTGTACTTTTGATAAATATTCTATATTTGTAGTAAATTTTGTAAAATTACAAAACCAAAATGCACAGTGTTCAAAATACAAACCTGTGGCAAAAATACAATGATGGAACCCTATTGTTTTCTTTTTAAATTTCATTGTGTTTTAGATCAGCTGATCGCAATAGCATTTCTTTCTACTCAGCATGCAGAAAGCTATCGGCTACACTGTGAGTTTATTTGATAAAAAATATATAAATACATAGGGTTTTGATTAAATTTTTGTCTGATTTCCTTTAGTTAAATGATGACTTACATTAATATTTTTTTATTCGCAATGGACATATAGGCCCCCGCGGAAGCGCCGGTAACGGTGCACAACCCTATTTACCTAACCTAAATTAATATTTCTAAACAAATGTACATACATACAAAAATCAGCTGATTTGAAAAATACAATACTTTAGTAAAGGTTCCTTCACAATAAGTTGTAAATATTGTAAATTTTGTAAAAATTTATCACAAATGCACGACATAGTGAATGATTACGATTACAGTAATAATAACATTGCCTTTAAAATAAATTTTGTAATCGTAATTATAAAAATTGTTATTATATCTTCATAATTTCAATCATAAATCCCGGGATTTTTATTCAAAATAAAATATAAAAATTCTCAGCAACTACAAATGCAACTGCAATGTAAACGATGGTTTTTCTTTTATATCGAAATCACCATTTTCTTATTTTGTCTCTCTATACTTTTTTAAAGTAAATTTTTTTTAGTTTGTTTTGGTTGTGATCTTAAGACTCTGGTTACGAGGCTGTTTAGCTTTCATGGAGTTTTTAATACGCAATTGTATTATTACAATACTAAAGTTTTTTACTACAGAAGGAATTTTTTTATTCACATCATTCTTTTTAGTAACATCCCAGCAAACCAAAGTTTCCGAATTTGTCTGAATTCTGATTAGTTTGTAACTATTTCGAGCATTCTTAACGAATTCGTAACTATTTTGCTACAGTAATTTCGGAACATTTCCGAATAATTCGAAAGAGTTCCGAAATCAAATTTTCAAATTTAAAATGTGAGTTTTTCTTAAATATTTCGAGTTGAAAAAAATTGATAGGCCATGAGCCTAGCGGCATTTTAAATAATCTGCCATTTTTAAAATAATTTAGCTTTAAACAACTTTTTCTTTAAAACATGAAACTAGAGATGGGTCTAATTTTAATTTTTACAGATGCAAATATTGTACAAACGACATGTCAAATTTACATTTATATATGTTTCATAATAGTAGTTGCAAAGGATCTGTAATTTTTGGCATGCTTAACAAAAATCAATAAGAGATCGTTGCGAATTTGATTCTTCATTTCGTTACGAAGTCGTTGCTACAATTCGTTAAGAAATTGTTATGAATTTGTTACGGATTCGTTACGAAAACGATAATTCAATTGTGTACGAATTTGTTACGAATTCGATACGTAAATTCTTTACGAATTTTTTACGAACACCATATTCCAATTCTTTACGAATTTGTTACGAATTCGTTACTAAAATTCCTTCCGAATTCATTACGAATTCGTGTCAACCCATCCATATGATTTTGTTACGAAATCGGAACAAATTCGGATGCCGAACTCGGAATAGCTTCGAAAAATTCGTAACGAATTCGTTACGAATTCGGAAACTTTGGTTTGCTGGGATCTAACTAATATATTTGATACATTAATGTTGTTTATTTTACTTTAATTATTAAAGTTTATATTTTTATGTTTTAAATAAAGTGAAATATTGTTTGATGTTTGTTAATGTTTTTTATTTTCATGCTTAAATAAATGCTTAACTTTTCTGATACATAAAAAATCATAACTTTTTTTTTAAATTAAACTATTATGTAATTTAAAGAAAAATTTAGCAAATATATTTAATTAAGGACCGTAAAGGTTATGATTTTTATTACAAAAGTCATCATACCATAATAGTTATTTTTTTAAATCAATTTTTTTTTTTGATCTGGCTTAATCAGGTGATGTAAACTTTCAATGATCAAATTTACAAGGCTTTGATCTGAAATTAAAAAATGGCATTTCAGAATTCGATTTTATCTTCCAATGTTTGTTGAATTATTTTCCTTAGATTCTTTGTATATTACAGTTGTCTCGTAACCCTTCTCTGCATTAGATTTCTTCTTGGTGTTGTCTTTTAAACTATTGAGTGTTTTGAATATTTTAAGTATAACCAACGATTGCGTTTGGATTTCTTTATTAAAAATGAAGATATGAAAAAATATATGCAATACTTCTTGAATGCAGAAATTACGGTATTTTCTTTTAATACGAGTTAAAGACAAGAATGATAGAATACAAAGATTGCGCCGAAGACAAGAAAATGAGTACAACAAAATTGTCGTTCTGCGCATGTACGTCATAATATCAATGCTGTTTTGGAGAGCGTTCACTTTGCATACGATTTCTACACAGGAATGAAAATTGCATACATTTTAGTTTGTATAATTAAAATAAAAGAAGTAAGAAGCAATTTATTGGAAAGAGAAGAAGGTAAATTTATTAAGTACTCCTTTGCAAACATTATTTTTACTATTATTTTATTACAGCCAGTAAGCAGCTTAGTCAAAAAAAAATTTGTCTGAGAAACCAACTTTTGTGAGCATTATTTTTCGACTTGGATTTTATAAAAATGTTTATTAAGAGTTTAATTGATGTAGTTTAAACATTCCCAGATATTTTTTTCCATTAATTTACCTGTGAATTGAAAGGACAAATAAATGAGAGTTCCAAGTTTTTAAATAATGAAACAAATTTTGTTAAGTTAATATATTTTAGTATTTATGTTTTCGTTTGTGTGCGTTTTCTACAATTTCTTGGTTTAATTTTTGTATTTATTGCAAACATCAGGTTTCTGAAAAATATTTCTTCGCTACTGTTACCACAATTAGCAGCTGCATACTTCATTTTTTAAATTTTAAGTTATAAACTCGCAAATATATTTTCGATATATACACAATTAAATAAAACACAACCGATCGCAGTACGTTTCTCAAAGAAATAAAATATTGTGACGTAGTCTATTGAACAGATAGTTGTCAAACTCGATTAGCAGAAGTAACGGACCTGCGCAAAGCGTAATCTCTTATTCCATCATTCTTGAGTTAAAGACATATATTAAAATTTTGGCACTTCGAGATCCCGAAAAATCACGAATTTTATACCCCGAAATCGCGGGATTTGCCAAAACTGTTCGGGATTAAAGCCCTAGTCACAACTTAATCTCGAAGACTACTGATGAGGTAGTTTAGCAGCTATTGAGACAGTCTGTTAGCCTGCTGTTAGAGTTATAGTTAGTATAAGAATAAAAAAGAGTTGCCTTCTTTATAACTTACTTAACCTTAAACTCAAAATTTTGTCTAAATAATTGACAAAAATTATCAAAAAAAAATTCAAAATTATTGTCGAAATGATATACTTTCAATTAATTGTTGATTGATTCAAAACTTATAGCTTCATTTCAAGGTGCTGTCTTTTTAATAATTTCTTGACTTTTAAATTTTTTCATAACATTTTATACTAATTTTCATTTTAAAATTTTTCGGAAAAAATATTGTTTTTTATTATTTCTATTCAAGTTTTTTTCGAAATAATTAAAAATTCAAAAACTATTGTTTTCACATAGTTGATTTCTAGTTATTAAAATGGAACTTTTTTGCTTTATTTGTTAATAAAATGGGACGACGTGCTAAAATTATGATTAAAAATGTACGAGCACCTTTCGAAGATGAACTTTTAAAAAAAAATATATAAAATTAACTCTCTTTTTTATATAAATTAATTTTTTTTTTTCATTTTTGAAGATTGAGAATTTCAACACATTAAATATTTATAGTGGCTACCAGAACAAAGACATTTCTTTCTAATTTGTCACCTATAGACATGGGTAACGCTGCGCTGCGTTTCACTATTGAGTTGAAGCACTTAAATGCGTTGCTGCGCTGATTCACTTGTTTTAAAAAAAGTAGCGCAATAGCGCAGTAATATAATTAACACGCTTTTAGAAAGTTTAGAAAATATTTTTTCAGCGACCAAAAACTGCACAAATTTTACGACGCCTCATACATAACGAAAGCGAACATTGTAAGCTTTTTTAATATGGAAAAGGAATTGCGGGTAAGACGCTTTTAAGCATGAGTGTTTGGAGTGCGTTTGATAGTTATGGTGCTTTGCCATTAAGCACAGAATGGTTTTTTAATGCGTATAACAGTATTTAAATGTGTTCAATTTTAAAAGTACAAGCAAAAATCGTTTTGCTTTATATTAAGAGGCGCTACTGTCTTTTTTTGCCTTGTTGATGAATATTGCGTCAATAGTTAAAAGTAACGCAGTAACGCAAAACCGCAGAGATATATTTGCTTTTTGCTTATTTTTTCTTTAGATTTTTAACCTTGAACGGAATCCAGTTTACTGCATGACTAAAGTATAAAATTGGTTAATATTTAATGAATTCTAAAAATATGGTATTTGCTTAGTAATGTTTCATATTAATTAATAACGTATTGCTTAAGTAATTTGAAATAAATTTATGAGCAATATGAGTTTTTTATCAGATACACTGTTGCAGGATTTGATGTACTATTGTCATAACGCAATTGCGTTAACCCAATATGCTGCTACAGTAAACTATGCTTGGCTTGGTGTATCAGCGCATCATTTTTTTATGCGCTACCCATGTCTAGTCACCTAGTGTTATTAAAATGCTTGTCACCTAGAGAATCCTTATATTTTATAGAAAGTTTTTTATAGAAGAAACGTCAATTCAAAAACTTAAAGAACATGTATTGAGAAAAAATTAATTTGACAAAAACCAAACACAACTGTCAATTAAAAATTTAAAAGGTTATCTCAACATTTGTGCGCTAGTTTATTTTTTCACCACTTAACGAGCTCAAAAGATCAAAACAATCAATCATATCAAGGCAAAATAGTTTTTAAGCGTTATTGTCATGAAAAATATCACTCAATTTAACAATCTCGACTAATTGAAATGTACATAAATCTCGAATTCACCCAATTTATGCTCAATGCTCGAAAGCATGAAATATTTTATATGACTTTTTCTATGGAATATCTGGACTTCAGCTTTAATATATGCATTTAAGTTTCAAAAATCTGTTCAGGAAAAACATAAAAATAAGCCTACAAACCATCATAAAAAAAGCGCAACCGTTACACCAACAACTGTCGCCACTTCTTATGCCACAACCTGGCTTGTCCACAAAACATTGTCCAGTGTTTGTTTTGCATATTTTATTTTTTGCCACGTTATGGCTTTTAAATTGCATTTTTATGAGCGTTTAAATGGGAAACTTTATGAAGTAAAAATAAAAATTGTATAAATTGTCTGCTGAGTCATTCAAGTGGAAGCGTTGTTGACCAGGACAAATATTTGAATTCCATTTTTTCACTACGTTAGGTAAGGTTTAATCAATATTGGAAATGAGTTTGAACTAAAAATATAGCAGGTTTAAATATTAAAAAGTATATTTTGTTTTTGTTTTTTTTGAAACAATTTTGAAATTGTTTTCCCAAAATTGTTCGCACTGAAAACATAAAAAAAAGTCATTGTTAATGTTGAAATGTTTCCTTCCTTTTAAATTATTTTTACAACCTTGAAGTGAGCTCTACAATTTTCTCGAATTTAACGGATACACAAGAAACTTGAAATTTTGCTTTAGAAGCCCATCCACACAATTGGTGAGTGGAATAATTTTATCTCACACTTTCGCAACGTCCACTCGCCCAAGTGACTTCTACTACATAGCATAAAAATATACACACTCAAACTTTTTTTAACGCCCACACAATTGACTTGAAGTCTTTGCCCAAAATTTATCTTGGCTCACACAATTCTGCATATGCTGGTAACTGTTCTTTGTTTTGCCAATAGTTGTGCACTTTCCTCCACTTGTATCATCATCATCAGTATATTGTTTAACGAAGACAAAAGAGAAAATTTTTCATACGTGTCAGCAACTTAAATCTTTTATTAGGAAAACCTAAAACAAGCTTGATTGCAATACAGCAGAATTTTTATTTATTAAGTTGTACCACTTAACTGATGTAGATGCCTCGAAGTTATACCCACCCATCTTAGAAAGGATTTCAAATTTTACAGCAAGATACATATAATTTGATCAAGTTTATTCATGACAATGAATCTGCTCTTTGTTTGACACTTTATGTCGTCAGGCAAGCATATGTATCTACAACATATGTACACCCACTTAGATATGCACACATACTCATTTAAACTCACATACAGACACACATACACACACACCCACTCATATTCACATCTTCACATATAAATAACCTTATTGCGTGCACTAAAGCGAGTTAATAATTAAATTTAATTTATTCTACTGCGAATATGTACAAGTATGTGTCTGCTTCCGCCATAAAATACATTAACAAAAGAAATAAAAATAAAGGGATCGTTGATGGTATCTGAGGTTAATTAAGAGCATAGTTAATCAAGTAGTGGAGATTTTCTTATAATTTAAAAATAAACTATGTGGTTGTACACATAAATGAGCAATGTTCACGAATTTCTGATTGTTAAAAAATTTTTCAGCTTTTGCATATATGTAATATCCCACCAGGAAATGTGAGCATTCCCGGATGTTACCAGAAAACATTCCATGTTATGTAGGAAGCATCCCCTTTTGTTGAACACTCGATTGCTTTTTTAACATAGCATGTCATTAGAGGGAAACATTCCTCCCCGCTGTGTTAAAAAGTCATGTGGAAACATTCCTCTCCGCTGTCCTCAAAAATGAATTGGAAGCAGTCCTCTCCCCTGTTTTAAGAATTAATGTGGAAACATTTCTCTCCCTTGTTATAAAGTGAATTCGGCCAGGATTCGAACCCGGGACCGCTGAGCGACAGTCGAGCGCGCTACCACTAGACTATCGAATTCTTCAATAAGCGGCTAGAAATCAATGATATTAATATTGTCTATTGTCATTGCTTGACAATAAATAAAAGTTTCCACATGCATTCTTAAAGAAGCGGTTTGGAAACAATATAAATACAAAACTACCCTTAAGCTTCCAAAAGATGGGGTGGGGAAACAATATAAATACAAAACTACCCTTAAGCTTTCAAAAGATACGGTGGGGAATGTTTCTTTATCACTTTTACATGGAAGCCTTCCGATTTTTCCTGGAGGGATGAGATGCCGAACGATTTCAGACCTAAGAGGGTCTGAATAAAAGAAAAGTTGTTTAAACTTTTGAGTAAAAGTTTGAAAGATACTACAAAAGTTTATGGAAATATCATCAAAAAAGCAACCTTTTCATTTTCATTTGAATAAGAAACTACTTCACCAATTCTTACGATACCGATTATGAAAATTACTTGAGCGAAAATTCAGAAGCCATTTATTTAACCCATTTCTTACGGAAAAAATGACTCAAAAATTGTTGTTGTTGTAAAATTAAATCAATTAAAAATTGCACATCTGACTACTTTTCATATAACATAGCATTTATTTGCAAAAATTCTACTAGCTAAGCGCAAAAATAATTTTACTGTTTTTGTCATCAAAACAACAAGGGTACGTACCTCTTTGATTTTGTTCGCGAAATTTATTTTTTCCAAAATGTTGTTTTTATATTTTTTACAAAAAAGTCAAAACACACAAATAATTTATGTGAAAAAATTACTCCAATATCTCTTTCCAATCAAAAGTTATGGCTAAAAATCTATTTTTTCATACAATCTATAGTAATAAAACACATTTTCTGTTTGTTTGTTTGTTTGACCTTTATATAAATCTAAACGGCTCAACGGATTTTGCTCAAACTAGGTGTATCCCACCTTAAAATGTTACATACTTAGTTTTTGCCACGCCCCCTCTGAAGTTTTTCAACTAATGGTAGATTTGTTATTTTAAAAATTTTTACCATCGGAGATTTTTGTGTATTTAATTTTAAAATTTGTTGTTATTTTAACATCAAAAACATTCACATATCTTCAAAATTGGAGAAATTTTCAGTACAACGACTTTTTCATAAAACATCGTTGCCTAAGAATGAGAAAAAAACGACATGAAAATCAAAGTTTGGTCTTTCGATGCAAATATCTCCGCTGTCCATTAATATATTTCATTCAAATTTTTTTTGTTCAAAAGTTCAATAAAATCACTGCACAAAAATAGGTTGAACTGTACCGTTAAGTCAGTATATATATGTTTTATGATTATGTCAAAAAAGGTCCAAAGCGTCATAATCGGAAAGCGTTGCCACATTTTTAAAAAAAATTATTACATGAATTTAATTGCAAGCTTTTAAATTTTTAAGAAGGCAACAACAACAACAACAACAACAACTCTGCATAGACCCCTTTTACATTGACCAAGACTTGAAATCAAGTTTTTTTGTCGTTCTCTTTTGAACTTGACGAAAGCTTTCACATTGGTCAAGACTTGAATTCAATTTCTTGTCTTCTTTCCTTGTTTTCTTAAAATAAAACGAGATAGGTAGCAAGCAAATGAATTATAGTTTATAGAAATTTGCGAACTGAATTTTAATTTTTTACCACGATGGAAGTTATCAAAACTTTTTTGCTTAAAAATTTAATGCAAAATTAAATTAAATTGCATGCAAAAAAAGTTTAATGCAACCGAAGTCTAACAAACTCACATTGATATGCGAAAAAGAAAATAAAAACCACTGTCAACAACGCGAAAATAACAAAAGGAATACGAAAAATTGCCGGTACAGCTTCAAGTTTCTTTTTCCCTTCCGTCGCTTCCGATGTGCGGCGAATTGCCTACAAACTCTGAAACTTGACTTCAAGTCTCGATCAATATAAAAGGGGTCATAGAGTCAATCACTTATGCCCATAGATGTCCGTTTGCTCGGCGTACACTTGGCCGTACAATATGGTTGTTGTATGGAAGTTGTTGTATTCTCAAAAATTTTTGACAGTTTCACATTAAAAGCAACAACAAAATTATTTGTACGCCGAGCAAACGGACATCGTGTAATATGGTCATTACACTCAGAAAAAATTTTATCGGAATATGAGAAAATAGGCATCATATTAAGTGAAAAATGGTATTGACTTTGCTCCAGAGAATGCTTTTCTCTAAATGTGATCCCAAAAATTTCCCAAAAATGGCAAAAAGCTTCCATGAAAATGAGAAATATTTTCTCATTATTAAATACACCTTCTCTTTAATAGAAATATATTACTTTATAATACGTTCAACAGTTTTCTTTATTGTGTAAATTTTTCCCGAAAACAGAGATATATTTATTTAATTTTAAATAATGTTTTCTTTAAGTTGCGTTTATAGTTTCTCACAATAAATAACACTTTCTTTAAAAGAATGATATATTTTCTTAACATTGATACAACATATTTCTTTATTGCGTACATTTTTCTTTAAAACACAGAAGTATATCCGCAATTACGATTGAAAAATTATTTTTGTCAAACATTTGTTTTAACTCAGTTCTACGCAAAGTAGAAGTATTAATATCAAATTGTGATTCGGTTTTAAAAATATTAGTTAAAAATGTGTTAAGAGGTAGAATTATTGTTGTGGCATTGTTATTCGGGACTCTTTATAAATATTCCGAAAAACGATTTTGTAAATGCATCCAAAGAAACAGTAGTAATAAACAACATCACTTTGTGTAGCAATGTTAAGTAAAAAAAACCTTTTGAAGAAACAATCGTCATAATATGCAGAATATTCAACACTTGCTTTTCACAACATTAATCAATTGCTCTCACGCTTTCTATTTTCTTTTTCGTACCTCATTCAATATAAGAAAAATATATCGATTTTTGAGAAAAAGCCTTTTTAATTTTTGAGAAAGGATTTGTTGTTATTGAAGAAAATATTTCGCATGGTGAATTATTTATCAACAATAGAGAACATTTTTCATTTTCTATAAATTTTTCTCTATTAATGAGACTTTTTCATTGAGAGAAAAGTACTTATCATTATGAGAGACATGAAATATTTTCATTTTCCACGAGGAAGGAAATATATCTTCGAATATGTGAAAATTTATTATAATTGAAGTAAATTTTATTTGAAATAAAGAAAATTTCTATTATCGAAAATAGAGAAGTTTTTTATCACAAAAAGATAGGTGTTTTTTTCTGAGTGTAGCTGACTAGACAGTCTGTTTCGGAAATTGCTACATTTCCTCTTCAGTAGTCATTGAGTGATTAAGCCGTTAAAGTCGTATATGATTTTTTACATTTTAGAACTCGTTCATCTGAACTATATTGAACAAATTGAACGTTCAAATGGACTACTTAATCATTTGCCATTTAAAGCAGTAGGCTATTTATAGATCACCGCCATCAAGGCTCATTTATAAAGTTGTGGCACTTGAGAGAAATGCACTCTTTTTCGGCCTTTGCTTGAACTGTCACTGTGCTTTTCTTTGTTCTATGCATTCATTGACCCTGTTCTCACTCGCCTTCAAAAAGGCAGAGCAATGGCGTTATTTTGGCACTATGCATTTGTCAGGTGTTCTTACTACCGACTTTTTTAAGACCGCCTTATTTTGAATTTCGAGAACAGTCAATAAAATGTGCTGTTAAATATCGGAAGATTTATTACTTTGTAAGGCCGCGTTCATAGTGGACGCTTTGGCTGAAGCTGATGCATAAAGCTGCTTTGTCAAGCTTTTTTTGATCATAGTGAACGCTTATTCAACGCTGCATAAAGTAGCTTATTGAGCTTATTGGTGTTCATAGTGCGCGCTTTATGCTTGTGGCTGATATGCTTTGTTTTAATTTGTCTCTGTGGAAAATAATGCCCTCATTTGCGTATTGCAAAGTAAATGAAAGATTTTTTTGTTTAATGAGTTTGTAGATTCGCGATGATCACCAATGAAAGATCAAACCAATAACAAACAAAAGTTCAAAGGGACTTGAAAACACAAAGCATAACAACGGTGGAAAGTTCAGCTCAAAAATTACCCAAGAAGTAAGCAAGAACAACGAAAACTATGCAAACAAACGAGATAGAATACACAACTGCATACAACTGAAAAGCACCACAACGCAACAACAACACAACAACAACACAATAACAACACAATAACAACACAACAACGGTTAAAACTTCAGCACAAAAAAATCAACGAAAATATTGTTAACAGGCGAAATAAATAAACATGTGCCGAATAGCATTTTAAAAATGCTCGACAACAAAGCATAAAAAACAAAACTATTTTTCTGTGTGAGCAAGCAAGATCGAGATATAAGCGCTGAAAAGCATTTGAAATTAAGCTTTAGGCTAGCTTTATGCTGGCACTATGAACACTTTGAGCTTTTTCCATATGATTATACACAAAGCGTTTTTCAGCTAAACCTCTCGGCTAAGCTAAAAGCGTTTACTATGAACGCGGCCTAAGTCTTAAATTAAACAGCAACGCAAACAATTAGAAAAGAGTAAAAGTGAAAACCTAATTAATGCAAAACCCAATTTATTTGCGCTAGAACATAAGAGAACCAAGAGGAAAATGACAAACAATGAAACTTTAAAGTAACAGACGTCAAAATGAATCGCAAAATATTTAAAATTTTTGAAAATGCTGCCTTACGTTACTTGTCACCTTTCCACTTCCCACCTTACCTGTATACGTCAAAATTAATCCGATGCTCCGTCTTACGTAAGGCGCGTGAGAACAGACTAATTTTCTTGCTTTTTTCATCCATTCTGACATTTGTCATCCAGTCACAACCTTATAAATGAGCCTTGACCGCCATCAACTCTACATACCAAGGTTGCCATCTGTTCCAGTTGCTTCATATTTATTGCAATATTCATTGATGATGGACATTTGTCGAAATGCACCATAGAAATGAAACGAGTTGTTTTGATTCGCTAGAAGCTAGTGTTTTAACTTAAAGATAACTATTTTCACAACCAAATATTCAATTACTCATGACTTTGAACGAAATCGATCAATTATTAGATTATTTAATTAATTTGACATTAATTAAAATTCTTCTTAAAAACTTACTTGATCTAAAGCTCGCAATTAAATTCATGTAATAATAAAATGATCACAAATTAATTAACTAAAAATATAAAATTTTATAATATATCTATTATATCTGTTCAACTTATTTAGTTTTTACACCAAACTTTAACAATTATTTTTTGTATTTACTGCCACTTAAACGTGTCAGCTGGATCATTGTGCATGCGATTAAGTTAATACATTCATTTTATACATAGAATTTGTTCTCAGCGCGATTTATGTCAATCGTTTTTCGATTTTCAAATATTTTAATTTGTTGTGAAAAAAAATATGTGTAGCCCAATGAGTAGAAGCAAGGCTTCGAAGAGCTGCTAGCAGGCCTTTATATAGATTTTGTAGCCCTTCCGCATTCATATCAATACCCATTACCTTTTTTTCTTTTTTGAAACTAGGGAATTTTCTAGCCCTTCTTCTCTCACGAACCCAAAGAGGTCTGCTAGAAGCGCCTTTTGAGAATGCATGTTAAAAAACCATTAAAAACATTAACTTAAAATCAAATTTGATTCTGACTATTTCCTTTTTTTTTTTAGAAAAAGATCAAAGAACAAAGGCATGCGCCTTATACAAACAAGGTTAGGTCTTTGACCTGAAAGGAAAGGGATAGATTTATTTAGAGGAATTGATTGGAACCATACGTGAGTTATTGATTAAGTGAGACAACCGTGAAAGACAATTTGAATTGCTTTCCTGAAGTGAAGCCACGTTCTCTCGTGTGCTGGTCCGACATCTTATCCGCTCGTCTATCGCAGTTGTTAACAAAGTTTCGCTTACTTTGCGTCATTACAAATGCAAGCCTTCAGGAACATGGGTTCGTTGGTGGGGGGCATAATGTTATTGCCGCTTTCAAGTGGACATAATGTCAAAAAAAAAACGGACTGAAGATTCATGGACATTATGTCCGCTCCTGGCTTCATTACCTTTTTGTTAATTATTTGCCATTGTACGGAATGTTAAAAAAACTGACAATGTTTTTTTTAACATTCCATACAAATTTAAAACATTCTAAAATCAAAGGAACATTATGTCCCCCCACCGGGCTCGATACCCAGCTCCAATTAAACTGTTTGTTTAACCTTTAACTGTTGAGGTGGTTGTAAATTGTACACCCTCTTTACATGTTCTTGTCGTTTTAAAAACAAGGCTAGTGAAATAATGTACCGGCTTAGTTGAACTTAAAAAAAAATAATTCAATCTTGTATTTATTTTAAATAAAAATAAAAAAAGCTTGTATTTAAACAACAACTAATTTACAAAAAAAACCTTTTTTAATATAATTTTTTAGTTAAATTTAAGGTGTAAAAATGGAAAAACAGCAGCTTGTTTTCAAACATTTTTTTGAGGTACAAAGAGTTGTTATATTTTTTGAAGTTTATACAGGTTATTGTACATAAAAACAACTTTATAAAAATATTTTTTTTTTTAGCAATTTTCTGGCTTTCTACAGAGGTCGCTAAAAATGAAATTGAAAAAAAAAACATCCAAAACGGTTCGATAGATAACTCAAAATTAATTGCTTCAATTTCAATGAATCTTATTGCATTTTGTTCCTAATTTTGTACTTTAAGCATCCTACGTAAATTTAAGTACCTATTTGCTTACATTTTTTTTTAGCTGACAAAAAAGCGTGCAAAAATCAATTTTTTTTAAAACTATTTACTCAAATTTTGATCATAATTTCAAAAAAACCCGCCGGGGGTCGTTCGTAGGTGGGATGGTCAATTCTTGACCTATACTTTAAAATGACATTTGATTTGTTTGTGTCATATACATGGGAAAGGCCATATCCATCGAACAGTTTTGGATGTTTTTTTTTCAAATTTCATTTGCGACCTCTATAGAAATTGCTAAAAAAAATTATTAAAGTAGTTTTTATGTACCATATAAATATAACCCGTATAAATTTCAAAACAATATAACAACTCCTTGTACCTCAAAAAAATGTTCGAAAACAAGCTAATGTTTTTCTCTATTTACACGTATATTAAAATATACGTATATATATCTACCGTAAAGGTGTAAAATTTATCACCACGTCACAGACTATGTCAAAACAATTCACATCCAATGTTAAAGGTAAAACTTAAAAAAAAATTTGTTTAACCTTTAAACGCGACAGCCTCGATAGTCTATTGCTACCGTGCTAGACTCAAGGGTCCCGGGTTCGAATCCTGGCCAGGCCATGGTTCTACGCTTTAACCTTTCTTTCCTTATTTTATAATCAAAATAACTTTAAAACACTTCAATTTCTGATGAAAAGTTGAAGTTTGTGGTGGCAGGAAAGTTTGTAAAGAAGAACGCTTAGTAATTTGATTTGACTAAATTCACGGCATAACACTTGCTTCAGATTCAATATTACATGTTTCTACAGTTTCACTTGATTACTCCCATCCTTCATTCTGTGGTAGCACAACGGACCAATTTGTTCTAAGTGGGCTGGTGTAAGACCCACCGCCACCTTAACCTAACCTTACCTTTAAACGCATTTGATTTTTTGTAACGTAGTGTCAATCTGACACTATACAAACAAAGATTTGAGTTTAATACCTCGGAAAACCAAATTTTGTGTTAATACTCATGTTACATTAAAATATTTCTTTTAGAAAACTCAGTAGGAATGTTCAAGATTTCTTTTCCATATTAGAACTATTAAATTAAAATAATAAATAAAATGTTAAAAATAGCCATTTGTTTGTTATTCACCAACTACAGTAAGTTTGTGCGCATTTTTACATAGATTAAGAAGATGAATTGGACAAACTGAAGATGACCACTAACAAAGAATAATAAGTGTTTTATAAAAATTAGCAAAAAAATGTACAGTTATAGTTTTTATTTTTTCTTTGCGTTCTATTCTGAGTTTAGTGTCAATTTGACACTGAACGTCGTTTGAAGGAAATTTGTTGTACAGCTAGCTTAACCACGACATCTATTGAACCTTTTTCTTTGGTAAAATATAAATTTAGGTATGATTTCTATATTGTACCAAGATCCCAAGGGCTTAAATAAAGTAAGATTTAAATTTTTAATAAAAATAGTGTCAAATTGACACGTAAAGCATTTGAAAGTTAATTTTTTGTTAAATTTCGATTATTTTTTTACCAACTTTTTTGTTCATGTAAAATTTTTTAAACTCCAGTCGCGCGTCGAAGCTGCCATGCACACTTTTTCTTATGTGCTTCGTTTTTGTCGTAGTTACAGCATAATCTCTTTAAAATAAAACCAAAGTCTGTGCATTTAATTCACTACCCAATCTCCGCTTAGTAATAAGCCCATTTCTTAATTGAATCTTTGTCCTAAATTATATTTTGCTAGTCATTTAAACGAACTTCAAGTCAGTTAAGATACCTAAAAAATTCAAAAAAATCGGCTCCCTATTTTTAAGTCAAATTCTTATTTTGCTTTAATGCACCTTCTGGCTTGTCCATCTTATTAGTTGGCAAAAATTCAAACTTGACAAATCTAATTTTAAAATCATGCTAATGCCAAGCAAGACCCTACAAGCAGAGTTTTTGTCGCGCCGCCTGCATTAGTGTCAAGCCAATCATATTTCACTTGATTCCGCTTTGCTCACACCCTTCAAGTACCAATTTAAGTTAAAAGCATAGCCCAAAATGAGGCTCTTAAGCCTTACGCCTACTTAGCACGAGGCATAGCAATGCAACCCAAAAAGGTAGTCAAACCAACTAGACATCTAGTCAGAAAGCTAGCAGCTCGACCACACAGCTGCTCACGCTGAGCTCGCTCTTTTTCAGGAAATTATTGTAATTACATTAGTTTAAACCGGAAAATTGAAACGAAATTGCAAACACACCTCGTTGCACAGAATGACGCTTCGTGCTTCATGCTGTGACCAGTGTTGCCAGTTCCAAGGCTCAAATCTAATGAAATCTTGCTGGGTTAAAAAATTAAAGTTTCACATTTTTACTTTTTTAAAACGAACTATTCTCTTATTAAAATTTTAGTTGGCTTAACTATAACAAGGCGGCTTCCAAATAACCTATAACCTATACTGACGTCCTAAGAAAAAAGTCAGAAATGCCAAAATTCCAAAATGTAGAAAAGAGTAGATTCGGAACCATGAATGAGTTTCCGATTTTTGTGTTAAGCTAAGATTACCCATATTCAACTCCAAATGACTGAGAAATTTAAGTAAAAGAGATAAAAAACGTAAAAGCTAAATATCTCAAAACAACTCAAATGGAGATATGACTTTATCACTTAGGAGGGTAGTATAAAAATGCTATAACCTTTCTTTTCTTACTTCTAATCAAAACGAACTTTAAAACATATCCAATTTGAGACGAAAATTTGTAGTCGGTGCTGGTAGAAAAAGTATGTGGAGAGGAACGCTTAAGGCCGCTTTACATTATCCTACTGTGTAAGATGTCAAAATTTTCATGTGTGATAGAATGTGAGATGATGCAAACAATGGAAAGCAATGTGTGTTCGAGTCTGTTTTGATTTTTTTGGCATGTCGTACCACATTTTATTTTTTGGTTTGTTTCTAATTTCATCACACATTCTATCCCACCAGAGATGCATTTTACCATAAACTTACTTGAAATTTATTATTTAAGTGAGAAAATTTTAAACTCGTAATGTATTTTCAAATGGAATAACAGAAGGAAGCAATTTTACAGGTTATTGAACTTTGTAGAGGCTTTAAATACATTAAAAACCGATTCATTACTCAAATTTTCACGTTTTAGTATAGTGTAAAGTATAAAAATGTGGTGCGACTCTGTGAGATAGTCTAAAAGCGAAAAATTAATTTCTTCATACAAAAATTAAAAATGACAGCATGATGAAATTCAATTATACTTTCTATCTCACATGTCGTAACACACAGTAGGACAATGTAAAGCGGCCTTTAGTAACTTAATTTGATTGAGGTCAAGGCATAACACTTGCTTCAGATTTAATATCATATATTTTTACAGCTTCTATTACATTAAGAACATCCTACACAAAAATTTCACTTAATTACTCCCTTGTTTCATTCTATGGTATCACAACAGACCAATAATTTGGTCTAAGTGGGCTGGTCTAAAGACCTGCCGCCACCTTAACCTAACTTAACCTAATAACACTAAAGGGACGTCAAAAAGACACACAAAAATGCCCAGAGACGTAAACTTTTTTTTTTTGTAGTAATCAAATCAGTTTTTTAGAATCAGATCAAAATCTCGAGATATTTGCGATTGAAATTTAGTCACTTTAAGACCCATTTGGAGCCAGATTTTTCTAATTTTGTGATTCCAAAAATTTTGACCACCTTTAAATTTGCCTTAATTTTCAGAATTTAATCTACTTTTGAAATAAAAATACTAATTTGAGTAAAAAAATTTAAAGATTTTTTTTTTAAAGTTTTGACGTTTAACATTCAAAATTGGGCAAAATGGAAGAAAAATCGAAATTGCTTAATTTTTGCAATATCATAGATTCAACAAGGCTATCTCAATTTTAACGTTGGAGGTATTTTTGAAAAGACAATAAAAAGAAATTGTTAAAAAACTATAAAACTTTTTAATAATTTTTAAATGAAGGTCAAATATCTAAAAACTGAATAGATACTAAATTGTGTGACCGAAATTTAAGTGTACGTGTCTCGGCGTTTTTTGTGCCTTTTCAAAAGTTGACAGTTTACCTACAATGTAATGTAACGGTGCTGTAAAATGTAATTTATTTATTAATTTCTTACATCATTTAATTTTTTAAAAGTTTTAAACTTGTTTTGTGGTTATTTTGTCCCTCTTTTGTCCATGTGACAAAAATGTTTCAACAGATCTTTGTTAAAATAAAAAAAAAACTATTCTACAACTATGAACTTAGATATTTTGCAGCATTTTTTAGTAGAAAATAATCTTGCGTCGATCACCAAAAGCTTTTGCTTAAAAGATTTGGACACACTTATGTCATTGAAGTCAGACTGACGTTTCTATTAGACAGTTTAATTAAAGACATATATGCGTATGAGCCTGAAAGTAAACTGCAATCAACTGTACACGGTTAAAAATTTTGGACTACTTTTTAATCCAAACTTTGGTTTAAAGAAATTTTTAATCCAAAAAGTATTATCCACACTAGTATATAATTTACACTTTAGTTTAATTAAGCTGGGTCTCGAACATACGTTCCTGCGTGCTTACTTACTGCAAACTTACTTGCATTCGTAATGATGCAAAATAAGCGAAACCTTATTTAACAACTGAGTTGGACGAATGGATAAGGTGTTGGATCAGCACATCAGAGGACGTATGTTCAAATCGCGAACTGGTCAGAAAAATGATGTATTTTATATTGCTTTTTTTAACTTTTTTTTAAACCTTGGATTAAAAAGTAATATTTTTTGGTGTGGTCCTATATGTAATCCAAAAAAGTTTAAAATTAAGTAGCAGATTTTTAACCGTGTATGGGTCTTTCAGAATGAGTCAAGTCCAACAAACGTCATTCATGAAATAAGAAAACAAACAAGCGCCGAAAAATCATTTTTGATCAAGACAATGCAAGCTCCTAAGCATCAGCTCAAACAAAGGCTTTCCGAGGACTCAGAACATTGAATTAATGGTTCATCTACCATACAGTCCTGATTGGCACCTAATGACTTATTTTTGTTCCCGCACATCAAGTACAAATTGAGTGGACAGTGCTTATAGACGCCAGAAAAAACCGTTGATGCAATCAAAAACTACATTTTGAAGGCATCTCAAGTGGAATGGGATAAATGTTATGACAAATGGATCAAAGACATGCAAAAAAGTATTAATCTTAAAGGAGACTATTTCAGGAAAACAGTAAAGCTATTTTCAATGAAAAACTCGTCGACATTGTATTTTTATTATTGAAATGTTTAGAGATAGAATAAAACTAGTGACTGTTTTTGCGTCCCTGTTGCGCGATTTACACGCAACCTTCATATATAATATTGTAGTTGAACGATTTTGCAGCCAAGTCAAATATGTCAGCTTTTGCAATCGAAATAGAGCTAGTTTTAGAACCGAATGGATATTTCCCAGTTGGTTCGGGAAAATGTTCTTAAAATTTTCAAAATGACCTGTTCACAGCAAATATAGAATTCTGTGTCGGTAAGCAATAACAGCTTAAGTCTGATTTCAAAGGATCCAGAAATCTTGCTTCAAAGTTTCCCATCGCCATATAAGTTATGTGAAAGGGTATTTTGTTTTTGTGTTGTAACTTTGGCTAAATTCATGCTGGAAGCACCAGATTTTGAGAGTTTTTAGTGTCTTATGCATGGAACATAGCTACATCAATAGCTCAGTTCCATCTTAAGTTGACTTAAGCTATTATTGCTTATCGACACAAAATTATTAAAACTTAAAACATTTTAAGTGTTTCCACTTGCATGGAAATGTCGAGTCAATATTATCAAAGCTGCAAACGATTAGATTCCAAGAACACCAAAACCTCAAAACCAAACATTTTGAAGGATGTCAGGGCTTATTTATAAGGATTCAATTTTAACTATGTCGAATTAAAAAATTTTAACGGGTTTTTAAGTTCTTTTACATTTTAAGAGATATCATAGAAATTTTACAATATATTTAAAGGAGAAAAATAAATTTTTTCACTGATTCTTTGAAACACGTTGAAAGCAAATACTGGCAACACTGTCTGTGACTGAGCATGTTGGTGTATGTGTGTGTGTTTTTTTTTGTGAGTAAAAGTGTGTGTCTAGATGTCTGGCTGTCTATTCAACTTAATGTTGCTGTGTGTCTGTGTGTTTGTACAACATAACCCAGAAGAAAAGCAAAGCAGGCCTGCTGATGGAAGGAATGTGCCAGGTTATAATTTTAATGCTAAGATGTCTAAAGTTAAATTTTAAAAACTTCCACTTTACTTTTATTCTTTATTATTTATAAACAAAAAGCATCAGTATAGTTAGAACTAAATAATTTTATAGCACAACATAAATACATTCAATTTAAGTATAATAACAATTGTATCATAATAAAGCATCATGTTTGCTAATACAAAATTACTATTAATTTTAAGGGACAACAACTTTAATATTTTTATGATTGTTGTAACTCGCCGACACTTTGTGTCTTTGTCAAAGCACATTTGCAATCAATGTATTGTGTATATTATTTCAACAAAATCACAACAGTGGGAACGGCTCAGTTCTCTAGGTCTTTAGTTTTTATTCATGTATTTTGGAATCTTTAGTAGTGGGTTCAAATCCCATCAGAGACATTATATGGCAGAGACATTCACGATCTTGTTGCATCGTTGCAAATGCAGAATAAACATCTTTTACATAAACAAAAAGCATTGAAAAGCTTTTGCAACATATGCTTTTTGTTTTTGTAAAAGCTGTTTATTTTGCATTTGCAATGATGCATCAAGATCGTGAACTGCCCTTATGTTTTTTTTTATGGCTTTTATTTTTGTTTTGGTTTTTTTTTAGTGCGTTTTGTTTTTTTTAGTGATTTTGTTCTGTATTTTGCATTAACTGCTTACAATAACAAAGCGAACGCGTTAATTTTCTTACTCTGTGCTCGTACGCTTATTCTTAATGAAGCAAATTAAACAACGATTAGTTAAAAGCTGCAATGGTCAAATGGGATAACATTGGCACTTACACTCACGCGGTTGAGGGTCAAGTCTCCGAATAATGGTAATTTTTCAATTGCCGGCAACATTGCTTGGAAATTCAGCAGACATGCTCGCCTACATACCCGCTTATATGTTTTTTCTATAGGCATGTCCTAGGACGGCATGTCTGTCAAATGAACTGCCGTAGCAGAAATTCAGCATGCATCTAATGGCATGAATGCATCATTCATACCGAGAGATGCATGCAGCCTTGCTGCAAAGGCAGTTCATTTGGCAGGCATGTATACCTTCTGCATTCATACTATAAGATGCATGCTGTTATGCTGCTGCGGCAGTTCATTTGGCAGACCGGCCTAGGACATGCGTCCTAGATACAAAAGATACAAGCTGGTATGGAGGTGAGAGTGTCTACTGTCCTTCCGAGGCATGTTGCCGACAGACATACAGCAGGGCTTCTTTGCCAACTGGGAAGCTACATCAAACGTTGCCAAGATTTATGGACACAGAATATACAACGAAATGACGAACTCACGTCAAGCCAAGTTCCACTGCATCGCAACAATATGGCGTCAGCTGCCACTTCAATATATTGAAAATTCATGATTATATTGCAATAGAAAAAAAAACATATTTTTGTTTTCAAAAAAATCTATAAAAATACATACTTATCATAATTGATGATGAAGGCAACGATTGGAAAGAGAAGGTGATATAAGTGAAAAATTGAAAATTAATTGAAAATGTCATCGATGTAAAACATTTTAATGGGTTTCTGCAAAATGGCGCATATCCGGTTGTCCACAACAAGTGTTGTACAATCGTTTAAAATTTACCAGAGGGAAAAATGGAGATGAACGGAAATTGGATATAAAAAAAAGCAAGCGCGTCGGAAGCGAATTTCATCTGGGGGGGCAGTACAAATGGGGGGCAATACAAATGGTGGTTCAAAAAAAGTTCACCAAAATTTCTTCAAAGAAACATGAATGTGAATACACAAATTTTAGTTTAAAATAAAAAAATATATAAAATATATAAAAAATATTAATATATCATTATTTTTAAAAGTTCTTCCAATTTCAATATTAGAGATCATTCTTTAAAGGATCTTTCATATGGTAATATGAAAATATAAGAAATAATGGTTGCTTTTATAAAGCAAGACTAGGTATATCTTTACATGGTTTAAATGCAATAAGGTACAAAAAGTTATATCAATTTAAATTATTCCAAAATGTTTCTTTCTGTCCTTTCGAGAAACAAACTCTTTCACCACCTCCATCGAATTAAATTCTTCAGTTTAATCTTTGTGAATGTGTATAAGTGCTGCATGAGTGAGTCGTTTCTGTGTCATAGTTGCTCGAAGATACGTTCTAAGTCATCTTAGTGCACTAAAAGAACGCTCAGATGAAGCTGCTGATGCAGGCACAGTCAAAAGCAAAGCAATAAGTTTTTCAACTTCATTTAATATTTTTTTTTTACAGTATCCGAATTTTTTGCAAATTGGGATACAATGCCACTACAATTTGAAGGTGTTTGGCCAGGCAATTGCTTCAGCAATTAAGTTGCGAGTGGAGGTCGCTCACGTCAAAGTCATCTGCATAAAGATCTAGTTTTGTTTTTAGATTTTGTTCAGAAGGCACTTTTCCATTGAAGGCTTCGATTACAATATTACAGTATTAAGCTACATACTTAAGGGCGCTTTTAAACTGAAGTGGTGGGTTTGCAGTAGAAACTCTACATTTTGCTCTATCTTTTTGCAAACACAGAGAAAGAAAATGGTTATCCGCAAGCATGCTTATGAAGAAGAGAGAAAGAAGAGAAAAATATCTATTACAAAAATATTATCGTTGCAAAAAAAACTGACATTTTGAATAACTTTTGAAGTTTTCTTTTTAAATTGTTTATCTGGCTAAAAAAGTGGGGGCAACTGCTCCCCTTTCCCCCCACTTCCAACGCTTATGAAAAAAGTGTGAATCAGCAGAAATAATTAGTGATGAATTTATGGAGGGACCCTTTTTGCGCAAGTACTAGAAAAATAATAAGGGTACTCATCTAAGCATGTAAACATGTATAGCATTTAAACTTTTGATGAGCGATAAAGTGTAAATATCGACAAAATGGCGGCTGCGGCTGTGACAACACTATGACTTTTTTATATTTTAAACCTTTTAAAAACCTTCATTAACATACTACTTTAAACATGTTATGATTAGCGCCAAAGATAACCCTCATTCACACGTAGATTTACATGCTAGTTTACACTACAAAATAGGCTCGGAAATGATGTAAGCTCACGCCCATACAAATTTTGACAGATAGTTTACGCACATGTAAGTTCACATGGTTTACAATGTTTACAGGTCAGTTACATGCTTAGATGAGAACCCTTATTGAAAATTAAAATGTAAATCGAAATATACTCGATATCATATGAAGCAGCAGTAAATTTTCAACAATATCTGCTCCTTTAGATAAAAAAACCTTATACAACTTGATTTCTGCTATTGAAAGAATTGTCATTTACAGATTAAAGGTTCTTCTGATATCAAAATATATTTAAAACTTAACCTTTTATTTATGCAGAATTGTGATATGAATAGAAAACATTTGGAAATACAATTAAATCTAATTAAATATTATATTAACATTACGGAATCAATGTTATAAAAACCCAAAAATATAGAAATGTATTACTAAAAACCATTAAAGCTCTCACCTATAAAGCTAACAACAACAAAAAAAGCTATGAATAATAAACTCACGTCAACTGCATTAATTCAACTGAAGCATAAAATTCAGCCACATGTGTTTTGTGTGCATTTCACACTGTCAGAATTTATGTTTATCCCTAACATGCTGTTGCCAGTGTTGCCCTGGCATTTAAAAATTTCGCATGTATTGGATGCAATTTAAAAAAAAAAACAAAACGTTGCACAAGAAAAAGTGCATTTAATAAAACTTTTCTCTACAAAACAAAAAAGTTATATTTAAAACCAAAAAACAAACTTTTATTTAAAGGAACTTCACATTTTTCACGTGAGGTGCTTTAATCGCATACTCACTCATGTACATACACACAAACATACACACATATACTTATGTAGGGTTCTGCATGTTTGACTGCGTCTGAAACTACGACAAAGTTGCGTGCACGTATGTGAATATTTCATGAGAACAAAGCGAAAGTAAAAAGTAAAAAAAAAAAAAATTAAGGTTAAAAAGAACACTGCGTATGTTTGAAAATTTTCAATGAAATAGCGGTTCAGTGCATTTCAAATGCAGATTTATTTAATAGAGCTTTCGAAATAAAAATTGAGAAAAAATGTCCTTGCAAACGTTGAACAGCATACAAGAGAAGTTAATTAACAGTGCTTGAAATTGAGAAGTAAATAAGAACAAAAACCTATGAAGACTTGTGAAAGCGCGCAAATATTATAAAAATATTTTTAAACATGAATTTAATTTAAAAAGGCAGCTGAAAAAATTGTTGTTATTTTATAATGTTTTTATTTACTTCAGTTAATAACGTCATGCAAAGGATGCCTTTGAAATAAAAAAAAATATCTTAATAAAATTGAAATTGAAATTGAAAATTGAAACATTATGGTATTAGTACCAAACTTATATCCAAAAAAATATAAAGCGATTAAGCTGGAAAATAAGTTAAATCTAAAAACATATTAAGGGTATTCACAAGCTTCCAACGTGTTGAAGATGCCGAGATAGTGCGAAGTTGCTTAGAAATCAAATCTAATGCTGTCGGTTTCGATGGAATTCATCCAAAGTTTTTCAAAGCACTTCTACCCGTACTGCTACCATTTATTAAACACATTTTTAACACAATAATAACTAAATCAGAATTCCCCGCTATTTGGAAACAAGCCAAAATAATTCCCATTCCTAAAACTGGAAACGATTACCGCCCAATAGCAATTTTGCCATATTTATCGAAAGTTTTTGAATCGCTTATGTACAAACAGACAAACAAATATTTATTGTGTAACAAACTTTTAACTGATAGACAATCAGGATTCCAACCAAAACACAGTGGCGTAACTGCTCTACTAGACGTGTCCGATGAAATACGAAATAATCTTGATCGGAATGAAGTTACTTTTTTGATTCTTCTAGATCACTCGAAAGCTTTCGACACGGTCGATCACCAAATTTTATGTTCAAAATTGTCCTACATGTTTAATTTTTTAGAAACAGCCACTCGACTAATGAGTTCATACCTTGCTAATAGAATACAAGCAGTGAATATCGGCTGCGCGACCTCAAGTTTTTTAAGTGTGAACCGTGGAGTACCTCAGGGATGGGTCCGCTCTTATTCTCAGTTTATATAAATGACTTACCCTCTGTTCTGAATAGTTGTGGCATACAAATGTACGCTGATGATGTGCAATTGTATACTAGCTGTCGCAAGTCTGATGTTCACTATTGTGTCGCAAGTTTGAATGAAAATTTACGTAAAATTCATGATTGGGCTTCTGCTAATGGTTTATGCCTCAATCCAAACAAGTCAAAATGTTTAGTTATAGCTAGGAAACATAATTTCACTTCAATTCTACCTGAAGTCAAACTAAACGGATCATGTATTGAGGTCGTGAAGTCGGCAAAAAATTTGGACATTACTTTCAACAGTACCTTGAATTGGACAAATCATGTCAATATCACAGTGGGAAAAATCTTCGGTATGCTCCGCAGCCTGTGGGCTACACAATATTTCACCCCCTTTAACATTAGAATGCTACTGGCAAAAACGTATCTCGTTCCCATCGTACTATATGGATCTGAAATTTTCGCATACTGTGACTCTGCAAGTAAGCGCAAGCTGAACGTTGCTTATAACACCATCGCTCGTTATGTCTTCGGACTTAAACGAACTGACCGCATATCACAGTATGCAAAACAAATACTCGGTTTGACTTTTGACCATGTCCTGAACATGAAGGCGTTAGTCTTCTTGCATAAAATCATTTTTACTAAGGAACCTCTTTATTTATATGAAAAATTAAAATTTTTAAGATCTCAGCGCGGTAACAACTTGCTTGGCATCAGAACTGCAGTTTTTTGTTAATTCTATACGTCTTTGGAACTCGCTTCCATTCTCTTTACAGCGTATTTGCAATGCAACCTTGTTTAAATCTAAGCTATCAGATTATTTGCCTTCACTTTAACTTAAGCTATATTATTTCGTTTTCTTTTTTTTCTCTCATTTAATCTCCTTTTAATTTTATACTTTTAATTTTTCCCCGTTTTTTTAGTTTTTTGTTTTTCTTATTATTTATATTTGTTATAAATCTCAGTTATTACCTTCGGTTCAATTTTAAAAAATTGTTAATGTTTTAACTTTTTCCCATATGTAATTTTAACTTTAAATTTTATTCAATATTATGTTTTATATCTCCTATTTTTGTGTTGATATTATCGCCATATATGTAATCGGTGCTTAATTATAAGTTTATTCTTGCAAGCGCTTACATTTAATTAAATAAAATAAATAAATAAATAAAATAAGGTGTTCACATATTGTCCTTAGATTTTACACTAGTTTAAACATTTTATTGTTGCTTTTCATATAAAAAAGTACTAATATTTTGATAATAAATAATCAAACAGCTGTTTCTTATTTGCATTTATCTATCTTGTAAGTTATAGTTGTAAAATTTTAGGACAATATGACATGATAGCACACTTTGTGAATACCCTAATTGTTTATCCTTTTGAAAAATTAACATTTTTTTCTCATTAAATTAAGTTGAAGTTCGAAAAAGTTTAGCAACATTAGTAATAAAGCTATCGTAACTTTAACTAGCTTATATACCCGGTGTTACTTTAGAATGTATTTTGTAAAATTTTTGTTTGAGAATTTTATTTGATTTTTTTTTTAAATATTTAAGATTTTATGGTTAGGTTGAGGTGGCGGTCAGTCAAAGATCAGATCTTTGGTCCATTGTGATACAACAGAGGATCTACTCCCCAACTTCTGCTCTCCTAGGCACTGTCGTTTAACCAACCTGTACTAATAACACTGTTCAACACAAAGAAAAATAACAAGGTTCCGCCAACGGATTCTGATAGAGGGGACCAAAAAAAATATACTTGTATCGGCGTTTTGAAAGTTTACGTCTGAGTTTTATTTTAGAGGGGGTTTAATTTATCCCCCTTTTGAACATTCTCATAGTGAATCGGCAAACGAAACCATGTGACCCTTACGTTTTTGGTATAGGATGTGTTCCCCACATTTATGTAACATACAATATTACGGGGAACATTTTCGTGAAACATTTTAACCCTCTAGTTCTTCAATGTATGGGTCTTTTTGACCTGTTTTTGATAAAAGGACAAAAATACCCATAAAACAGGGATAGAACGGGTTAAAATATTCTACAAAAATATTTGCCATAAAATTCTTCCGTTCACTAAGTTCATCAGATTCTATTGCCAACTGATGCTCGAAGTAATCCATATGAGAATTCAAAAAATGAATTTTTGTTGACGTATAAACACTTAGTTTTTCAGAAGAACTTAGCATGTGTCAACGTATATTCGAGCAGTTGGGGAACGATTTTTGCCTAAGAAACTGTAAATTACTGCTTTAATGCTTTTCCATGGGGCCAGCTCAATTGGTGAGAGCATTTTCTCAAACTCAGCGTTTTGCATAACTTTATTATATCAGGGCCAACAAAAACACCTGTTATAATGAAGAGGTAAAATTTTTGAACTTTATTTGGTACTAAAACAATGACAAAAAGAAAAGTATAAAGCATTCATATCTTCTTGTATCTTGCTTCGCTAAGTTTTGGACACAATGTTTTCAAAAAATTGAATGCCGATCCATTTGTGTCCAAACATTTAACAATGTTTTTTACCACGCCAAGTTTTATATGCAATGGTGGTAAAATAATTTTTTAAGTTGGTAAAAGAATGTGAAGCGGGGTAGAAATTGATTTTAATTTTTGTTTTGATTTTGCTCTTCATAGTTTTTTGTTGGAACGTAACGGATCTTATCAGCCAAAGCGCAGCTGATAAGGTTCATTGTTATTGCTAAGTAGATGCGCCAAATAAGTGCATCAGTGAAAAAATCACAAAATTTGATTTCAAAGCACTTGTATTTGTAGATATTATACAGCCATGGAAAAAGAAATAGCACGATAATCATACATTGCGCTTGCACTCAAATAAGAGTAAATGCAAAAACAATTTTCAAAAAATTTGTTTTTGCAACAGTTCTTAAGTCTTAGCTGAAGAGAATAACAACAAACGTTTACAGTTATGGAACTTTATTTGTTGTTGGTAAAAGTCTTTCTGTGCTGGAATTATTGGATGGAAAAAGAAATACCACACTTCATTAATTAATAGTTCATCGCGTGATCACTGAACAAGTCCAGTTATTTGTAATTAATTTAATAAATAATAATAATCAAGTAACGTCGAAACAGTGAGAAATTAAAAAAAATGGGTCATGGAACACATTGTACTGTAGAGAAAAGAAAGATTATAGTTGAATTGCGTGAACAAGGCAAAAGTATTAAAAAAATTTCTAATTTATTGAAATGTTCTCGAAAAATGGTGTATAATGCTATAAAGTTAGTTCAATTGGATCGATCCTATTTGTTAAAACAAAAAGAACGCAAAGCACCGCGACGAAAAACCACTTCACGAATGGATAAAGCTATTGTGCGTAAGAGTAAAGCTGATCCATTTAAGTCCTCAAAAGAAATTTCCGTAGAAATAAAAGAAGAATATGATGTTGAAATTACGCCAAGGCTTGTTCGCATGCGTTTAAATGAGGCACAAATTTTTGGGGCGCATCAGTCGAAAAAAACCACGCCTCTCAAAATCAAATATAAAAGCCAGAATTGCGTTCGCAAGAGAACACGTTCTGAAAGACATTTCTTTTTGAAAAAACGTCGTTTGGACCGATGAAACTAAAATAAACAGATCAGGACCAGATGGCAGATCTATCGTGCACCGACCAAAGTGCCAGGAATTCCATTCGAGATGCACTCAAAAAACTATTAAACATGGTGGTGGTAGCATAATGGTTTGGGGTGCATTTTCATGGCATGGTATAGGCCCCATTGTCAAAATAATTGGTAAAATGGATCAGTTCCAGTATTTAGATATACTAAAGAATTCTTTGGAGCCATACACGTTTGAGTCGATGCCACTACGGTGGATATTTTTGCAAGATAACGATCCGAAGCATACGGCTCGGAATGTAAAAGCCTGGCTTCTGTCCGAAAATATTTGTGTGCTGAAATGGCCGGCTCAAAGTCCAGACCTGAATCCTATAGAGAATCTATGGAATGATGTCAAGGTCAAAATAAGACAAAAAAATTTTAGTAATATCAGTGCTTTATGGACTGGCATTCAAGAAGCTTGGTACTCCATCCCACAAGAGAGATGTCAAACTTTTGTGGAAAGTATGAGCCGGAGATGCCATGAGGTCTTACAAAATAAGGGATACAGTACCAAGTATTAACAAGGTAAATATAAGAAATCACGTAAGGGGCAGTAATTAAGTGATATTTTTATATTTTTTCCAGATTAATGCTAAGTGTGCTATTTCTTTTTCCAGTCAAATATTAAAGCATAGAGAGACTTTTTATTTTTTATTTCAACTTAAGATACATAGCGAATAATGGTTAATATTTTTCTTTCTACTATACCTCAATAAGTATTATAGATATAAATGTTATGGACATTTTTATTGTAACTCCAATAAAATGAACACAAACCCAAAATTTGACAATCGTGCTATTTCTTTTTCCATGGCTGTATGTAGAGAGCTTTCTTTTGTTCGGTGATTTAGAGTAAAATTTTACGTAAAACAATTTTTTATAAAAAATAACACTCAAACACTGAGTTTTGTGGAACATTTTGACACCAATTCTAAATAAGTACGAAATTAACCCTTAAACACATTTTAAGTTTTCACTTATTTTTGGCTTTCAAGTTTGTTTTTGAGCTTTGGTGTATTCAAAAGCTTACAGTAGAATTTTATGGCAAATATTTTTGTGGAATATTTTAACCCGTTGTATCCCTGTTTTATGGGTCTTTTTTGCCTTTTATCAAAAACAGGTCAAAAAAGACACATACATTGAAGAGTTAGAGGGTTAAAATGTTCCACGAAAATGTTTCCCGTAATATTTTACATAAATGTGCTGAGCACATCCTATACCAAAAACGTAAGGGTCACATGGTTTTGTTTGGATTCACTATGAGAATGTTCAAAAGGGGGATAAATTAATCCCCCTCTAAAATAAAACTCAGATTAAAACTTTCAAAACGCTGATGCACGTATGTTTTTTTTTGGTCCCCTCTATTAGAATCCGTTGGCGGAACCTTGTTATTTTGGAAAAAAAATTATTTTGTTGGTCAGTGTAATAAATAGTAGTAGATTCTTAACGACAACATCCTCAAGATCCCTGAAATAATCAAAAAAGAGGCTACCTAGTTGTTTATGTGTTCTGCGGTATAGAGCGGGGCGTGAACAGAGGAGATGTGATACCGTCTCCTCCTCTTCATCATCCTTGCAAGTCCTGTAGAAGTCATTCGCATGAAGCCCCCTTCTTGAAGCATGCCTACCTATAAGAATTGAGGGATCTTTCGTCGCCATTTGAGTGAACTTTCTCGTTCGTTTTTCATTAAAACTGGGCCACATCTGTCTCAATAAGAAAAGACGATATCTTTTAAGAAAAATATATGCTTTTGATTTGAGTTGTTTAAACTTGTAGTAATTGTAATTATTTCTTTGCAGATGGGCCCTATGCATATGGAAAAAAAAAATTAATAAAAAATTATGTTTACTTTCCGTCAGCTTTAAGAAAAACATTAACCAAAATCTTCAAATTGTGTTCTTCGAACCCCTACTTTGAAATCAATTAACTTACCGCAAGGGAGAGAACCTGCAACCACTAACATTTCCCAAAATAATTTTTAAATTAAAGTACATTTAACTATTTTCTCTCAACAGTACACAGTGAATCGTATCGAACATGCTAGCTGGACAAAATTTTTTTCCTGAATTTATTCATTGCTACATGCATAACAATTATTTTAATATTTAATATTTTTAGTTTGAGGCACATCCTAAACTTAGATACCTCCCACACTTAATGTGTGCTTTGTATGACATATGTTCTTACCGTGCTTACCGTATGACATATGTGCCTACCGTGTCCCTGTTTGAATTTTTTTAATATATGTACAACTTTTGGTTATCAAAGCGATAGCTATAAAATTATTTTCACTTGTGTTAAATATGAGTAAAGGCCCAGTTATAATAGACGTAACGTAATGCGGTGTGTGTGTTGAGCAGTGTGTTCTTTCACTTATTGTTTCAAACAATACTTTCTTATACAAGTGATTATAATAAACGTAACGTAATGTAACGGGACGTAAAGATCCGTTGGATTTCGATTTCTACGTTACTTTACATTACGTCTGTTCAAAGAACAACTAAACATTGAGGTTAGATTCGATAATTGCGCTATTTTATATTGTTGAACTACGCTTTTTGTTGAATTTTCGTTATTAAGGTGATAGTTTTATGCATCCACAGCTATGGATGACGAAGTTTTAATTGTACTTGTACAGGAACGTGCAATTATTTACGACAAACAACTGCCTGGCTACTGCCTATTATAATTGCTACAACGTTTTCTTACTTTACGTCCCGTCACGATGACAATTGACAACATTACGTTACTTTACATTACGTCTATTATAACTGGGCCTTAAGCGTTATTGTTAAGGGAGGTTTAAGGCAAATGCGGTTTAAGTTTAGGCATACTTAAGAAGATGTTTTCTTATAAAGTTTGTTATTTATTATGTTGATTTTATATGATTTAAATACAAATTTTAAAAGTTTGATAGTTTAAATCATAATTGATTTTAAATACAAGTTCTAGTTATTTGATAGTTTAAAATCTTTTATTGAGCTTTTGGCTAAGGTTAGAACAATTAATTGTTCTAACGAATCTTGCCAAAGAAACAAAAACAACAACAACGTTTCTTATATGAAAAAATCACTAGCTGATTATTATTTATACTAAAATTTTATTTGCATGTTAATATTACATCATCAGTGTAAGTAAAACAAATGTTGTATTTTTTTAACATATATTTTTTATATATAAAAATGTCGTTAAAGTTGGTGTGCTTAAAAAATAGGGAATATCGATCCACATCACAGTTCAGCTGCAGATCGTCAGCACAAAAAAAAAAGAAAAACGCGTTCGAAAATGGACTCCCCAATGCACATTTTTTACCAAAACTGAATGAAATATGGAAAATTAAGAAAATTATGAAGCGTTGAAAAAAAGCCGAAAAACTTACTTTATTTTTGACCACATTGTTGCGTGTAAAAACTAGAAAATTTTTACATAGACGCTTATTTAGAGTAAAATTAATCAATAAAAAATTTTTTTTTCAAAAAATTGTTTGCCTAAAAATTTCCTTAACATTTTTTGCCCTTTTGCAATATAAAACGTTGTTACACGAAGTGTTAACAAAAAAAAAGGAAACTAATTCAGTAAAAAATTATTTTGTTTTACACTTTACAAAATTAAAATTTAGCTCATAAAATAAAAAAAATCTTCTTCAAACAATGCAGACTACTTCTTCCTTCAAAAGCTTTGAAAACTTTTCTATCAAACGTTCCTTTCTGTTCCCACAAGCGCGCCACTTTATTAGTATTTTGCTAAAAAAACTTGTGAGTTTATTTTTAATGGTTCTTAAAGTATCCTTACCAGCATCGACAAGATAAAATTTTGATTCAACAAACTTAAATAGATTTTTGTTTCTTTCGTTCTTTGAAAATTTGCACAACATTTCATACAATTTTAGTGATAGAGAATGTGTACTCTAAAAAGAAAGGATATTAAATGGAAGCGCGTGTGTGCGCAATCCCAAATTAATTAAATGAATAACCACATATTAAACATATACTGAAAAATCAGCTCGGTGTCAAGCGGTGTCAAATAAGTGCCACCTTCTGAAAGTTTCAAAAATAAAAACAAATAGCACAGAAATAGCGCTACTGGCAGTTTTTAAAATTTCCAAAATATGTACCCACTTTCACTTTTGTGAAGATTATATATATCATACATTTTGTCCTACTAGCATGTTTAAGCATTAAATTTAATTAAAAATGTTTGAGATATGAATTTTCGTACAACTCGATTTGCGACATTTTTACTGATTTTTGTAAATTTTGTGCACCCCGCAACTGCGTCAAACATCGCGTCAAATGTTTTAACTACAAATTAAGTTGTTTCACTCAGTTATGCTTCATGCAAAATTTGACTCATAACGGATATAGCCATTCCGTAAGACTGGTACGTTTAAGCCTTTATTTCACCGTACATCATATATGATATGTTGACTTTATGAACTATTTGGATTGAAAACAAAAATCAACTTATTTCTTCACTTATGTACATTATTCGTAATTGAGTTAATATTGTTTGCAGTAAACTGAGCCAAATCCCGTTATATTTCACATAACAGTTAAAAATTTGCAAGTCTACACGTGCTTTGAAAGTGCATCATGGTATTTAAAAAATTCAATATCATATCTTATATATATTACGCAAACGCAAGTTTTGTCCGGCGTAAGGCTTTTAAAGTACAAGTCCAATCTTAATATATTTAACATGGTTTGGTAGGTTTACACTTGTAGATGTGCAAACTGGACTTTTTATTTCTTAGAAATTTATATATTTTAAATTAAAACGTGTTAAAGTTTGCATATAATTTTTGTTATGTTGCTTTTTCTCTTCTTAATTTCAGCATGTGCCTAAAAATATGTGAGGTATTTAGCGCCACCCAATAGCTATGAAACTGTTATACTGACGAAAAATCTTTTATAATTTCACAGCTAAAACTATGAATTGATACTGGAATGATTTCTTACAGTTGAAAAAATATTTCTATAAAGTTAATCGGAAAATTTTTAATTTTTAAAAATATACACAAAAATTTAATAAGAAATACCGCGTATAATGCAAAAAGGCCAAAATTAATTTCATTTCAATTTTGATCAGCTGAAAATCTATTCCATAGCTTAAAATAAAAACTAGGTGTGTTTGATTTTGGTGTTTTAACGCCACACGGATTTAGTTGAGGAAATCGAGTTGATTCTCAATAGCTGGGATCAAAGTGAAGATGATTTTGAGTCTGGCGATGATATCGATAACATTAATAGCGATGGTGATGTACAGAGTATGGCTAAAGTGAGAGCTAAACAAGCAAAAACTATTGACGACTTATTTGATAGTGAAGTACAACCAATTGAAAATTTGTATGAAGAAATTAATTCAAGTTTATTTGGCTATTAAAAACCATTATTCAAATATAATTTGGAAAAAAGAAGAGTCTGGAAGATAAAGACTTTGCTTTCAAAGGCAGTACTGAGACCCGATGCATTGGCGTCGGAAGCGGGGGGAAAGGTGGGCAGTTGCCCCCCCACTTTTTTAGCTAGATAAAAAATTTAAAAGGAAAAGTTATTCAAAATATCAGTTTTTTTGCAACGATAATATTTTTGTATTATATATTTTCCTCTTCTTTCTCTCTTCTTCATGTTTCATGTGAAGAAATTTTGGTGAACTTTTTTTGCACCACTATTTGTACTGCCCCCCCATTTGTACTGCCCCCCAGATGAAATTCGCTTCCGACGCGCTTGACCCGATGATATTATGAACCTTAGTACACTCTATTCGTTTTTCAATTTCTTTTTTCCACGAGATCTTTTTAATTTTATCGTTGCTGAGAGTAATTTGTATTCAACTCAGTGCGATCTATAAAATACATTCATTGTGTCAGACGATGACATTAGGAAATACATGGAAATATGTTTGCTAATGTCTGTTATACAAATTCCGAATACACAAAGATATTGGAGTACCACTCTGGGAAATGAGCTTATTAAAAGCACTCTTTCGGTCCGAAAGTTTGAGAAGATTTGGCAAGTTTTACATTTTAATGACAATTATAAAATAATGCCTATAAAATTATAATATACAATATATAATATAATATATAAATTATAAAAAATGACAATAATAAAATAATTCTAGTTCGAACCATGATCGAATATACAAAATTCGTTAGCAATTTCCAAAAAGTTCCAAAGGAGTTCTTATGTGTGGATGAACATATATGCTATACTAAGGCAATAAACTATATGAAGCAATATCTTCCTGCAAAACCCCACAAATGGAGTTATACGATTTTTGTTTTATGTGGAGTTTCAGGAAACGTGTTTAATTTTGAGCTTTACACTGGTCAAGAAGATGATGATCGCTTTAGGTTATACTCCGAAAAAAATTTAGGCGCAAGTAAGTTCTTATGTAGTTATTCGCTTAACTCGAAATTTTCCTCAACACATTTATTACAAACTATATTTCGACAACTACTATACTGCCGTCCTAAGAAAGAGAGTCATAAACGCCAAAACTCCAAAATGTTGAAAAAGGCAGATTCGGAACCGTGAATGAGTTTTTGATTTTTATGTTAAGCTAAGATTACCCATTTTCAACTCCAAATGACTGAAAAATTTAAGTAAACTGTTCACTTTTAGTGAGTGTGTGTTTTTAGAAAAATAAAAAACGTAAAAGCTAAATATCTCAAAACTACTCAAATGGAGATATGACTTTTTTACTTAGGAGGGTAGTATAGCTCAATCCCTTTGATATCCGAACTGTATAGGAAAGGTATGTAGAAAAAAAAACAAATATTTTCTTCAGTTGAAGTTATATATGCATTAGGGCGGGTCGATTTATTTTTCGACAATTTCCCTATGATTTCCGTATTCTATGGGTTATTCCATGAAAATTTGCCAAAGGAACCATACCTCTATCATTAAAATCGAGTTCCCTACTTTTTGTTGGTAGATTTTTTCCCAAATTGACGTTCGTATGAAATATTACCTACACGTTCACATCCATAACTCAAAAACTATCGATCGGGTTTAATCGCCAGTTGGCGCGTTGGAAAGGTGAGCTCATTTTGATCAATTTACAAAAAAAAATCTCCAACATTGGTCCAACGGTTCACAAGTTACGGGCATTTTTGTCCAAATTTTGGAGCATTTTTCCATTTTTTTCATGATTTTGTCCAAGAATATTACTTTCATGGCCATTTTTTTGGCTCAATTTTTTTGACTTACGAAGCTTACGAACCTTACGTTACGACTGGACTGGTCGTGCGCTATGGCGACGACATTAGAGAGCCGTACGAAAACACCAAGACTTGAAAGCAAACAAGACTTTCAGAAAAAATAATGTTTTTTTCACATTTTGTCTTTTACTACACTCAAATTGAATATTTTTTTTTTTGATAATAGGTTGATAGATACTTTATTATCTCTTAATTTGAATTTTTGTAGAAAAAAAAATAAAAAGGGAAATAAAATCAAAAAGTTGGTTTTATGTGTTATTTTGTTTTAGCAATATCGCATGAATTAATCAACCGAATTCGATAAATTTGGGCTTAAACTCTTGAATTGTTTTGAATTGTAAATTGAATTGAATAATGGATTGAGCCAAAAAAAAGGCCATGAAAGTATTATTCTTGGACAAAATCATGAAAAAAATGGAAAAATGGTCCAAAATTTGGACAAAAATGCCCGTAACTTTTGAACTTTTTACCAACAAAAAGTAGGGGACTCGATTTTAACGATAGAGGTATGGTTCCTTCGGCAAATTTTCATGGAATAACCCATAGAATACGGAAATCATAGGGAAATTGGTGAATTTTTTCACTCCCTACAAATCGACTTGCCCTAATATGCATATAAATTTTATAAATGTTTATGAATCTTAAACCTAGGAACTATAAGAAGGAATCTTATACCAAATTGTAAGCTACGAGAAGATAAATATTGGAAATTAATGATTCGTGGCTCTTCATATAAAATGGTTGGTTATATCGATGATATGGACATATCAATAGTTGCGTGGAAAGACACAAAAATAGTTACTGTTGCCTCAAACTTCATTGGAGAACAGCTTATTTCTAAGTCTCAAGCGTCGATCGTGGTACAAAATTAAAATCAAATCAAAAAAAAATGATATCAACGAATCTTTAATCATTTGTTGGACATGATGTTTTCAAATTCCTGGCTTTTGTATCGGTAAATATTTTCCTATTGAAAATGAGCTTACACGAAAAAGAACTTAATCATTTACAAAAAATAGACGTGTTGAAACACAAAGAAATACAAATGAGAGTTTCTTTCCTTAGCAGACTTTAAGGTGTCTTTAGTCCATCTAGATGGTGTCGATCATTTCCCGAATTGGATATCTCAAAGGTTATCCTCTAAACTTTTTGAATGTGGAAGACTTACCTTCGTTAAGTATACAAAATGTGATCTTACACTTTGCTTTAACAATGACAGAAATTGTTTTTCGAAATTTTATGGTTTTTAAACATAAATAGAGTATAAGTATTTTAGTTTTATGTAAAAATAAAATTGCTGGAAGCATATTTAATTTCATATTAAAATTGGTTTACTGCAAATTTATTTTTGTTTCCCTTCACAGTATATCATATAAGATATGTATGGAAATTTATAAATATTTTTCGAATAAAAAATAACTTGTAAAAACAATTATCATTTTTGGAATCAGAGCAATGAAAATATTTTTCTTTAAAGTTTTTTCCTAAATGACCTCTATGTTTATTATGTTGACTTTATATGATTTAAATACAAATTCTAAATGTTTGATAGTTTAAATCATACTTGATTTTAAATACAAATTCTAGTTGTTTGACAGTTTAAAATCGTTTATCGAGCTTAAGGTCAAAGTTAGAAACAATTAATTGTTCTAACGAATTTTTCTAAAGAAACAACAACAACAACAAAGTTTTTTCAATATGAAAGGAAAAAAACCACTAGCAAATTGATTTTATTGTACAATTTCTGCGTGCTAAACGCGTCATCAGAAATCTTTGTGATTGCCCGTGCAAGCGCGTAGACGCACTGCACCATCGGGGCGATGAGATTTTGAAGCTTCAATTTCTCATTTTTTTCCCTTAATTTCATAATGCCACATTTGTTGTTGTATTTCTGTTTTACTTTAGTTTCTATGCCTATATTATATGTAGTCCAACAGCCTGCTGGAATTCTGCACTAACAAAGCATGTTTACTGAAGTTGTTTTTAGAATTTTTGCTGATTTTGTTTTTCAGCTGTTTCCGTTTGGTCGAGCTCTACCATTTGATTAAAGTTTTTTCCTAAATGACCTCTATGTTTATTATGTTGACTTTATATGATTTAAATACAAATTCTAAATGTTTGATAGTTTAAATCATACTTGATTTTAAATACAAATTCTAGTTGTTTGACAGTTTAAAATCGTTTATCGAGCTTAAGGTCAAAGTTAGAAACAATTAATTGTTCTAACGAATTTTTCTAAAGAAACAACAACAACAACAAAGTTTTTTCAATATGAAAGGAAAAAAACCACTAGCAAATTGATTTTATTGTACAATTTCTGCGTGCTAAACGCGTCATCAGAAATCTTTGTGATTGCCCGTGCAAGCGCGTAGACGCACTGCACCATCGGGGCGATGAGATTTTGAAGCTTCAATTTCTCATTTTTTTCCCTTAATTTCATAATGCCACATTTGTTGTTGTATTTCTGTTTTACTTTAGTTTCTATGCCTATATGGCATTATGAAATTAAGGGAAAAAAATGAGAAATTGAAGCTTCAAAATCTCATCGCCCCGATGGTGCAGTGCGTCTACGCGCTTGCACGGGCAATCACAAAGATTTCTGATGACGCGTTTAGCACGCAGAAATTGTACAATAAAATCAATTTGCTAGTGGTTTTTTTTCCTTTCATATTGAAAAAACTTTGTTGTTGTTGTTGTTTCTTTAGAAAAATTCGTTAGAACAATTAATTGTTTCTAACTTTGACCTTAAGCTCGATAAACGATTTTAAACTGTCAAACAACTAGAATTTGTATTTAAAATCAAGTATGATTTAAACTATCAAACATTTAGAATTTGTATTTAAATCATATAAAGTCAACATAATAAACATAGAGGTCATTTAGGAAAAAACTTTAATCAAATGGTAGAGCTCGACCAAACGGAAACAGCTGAAAAACAAAATCAGCAAAAATTCTAAAAACAACTTCAGTAAACATGCTTTGTTAGTGCAGAATTCCAGCAGGCTGTTGGACTACATATAATATAGGCATAGAAACTAAAGTAAAACAGAAATACAACAACAAATGTGGCATTATGAAATTAAGGGAAAAAAATGAGAAATTGAAGCTTCAAAATCTCATCGCCCCGATGGTGCAGTGCGTCTACGCGCTTGCACGGGCAATCACAAAGATTTCTGATGACGCGTTTAGCACGCAGAAATTGTACAATAAAATCAATTTGCTAGTGGTTTTTTTCCTTTCATATTGAAAAAACTTTGTTGTTGTTGTTGTTTCTTTAGAAAAATTCGTTAGAACAATTAATTGTTTCTAACTTTGACCTTAAGCTCGATAAACGATTTTAAACTGTCAAACAACTAGAATTTGTATTTAAAATCAAGTATGATTTAAACTATCAAACATTTAGAATTTGTATTTAAATCATATAAAGTCAACATAATAAACATAGAGGTCATTTAGGAAAAAACTTTAATCAAATGGTAGAGCTCGACCAAACGGAAACAGCTGAAAAACAAAATCAGCAAAAATTCTAAAAACAACTTCAGTAAACATGCTTTGTTAGTGCAGAATTCCAGCAGGCTGTTGGACTACATATAATATAGGCATAGAAACTAAAGTAAAACAGAAATACAACAACAAATGTGGCATTATGAAATTAAGGGAAAAAAATGAGAAATTGAAGCTTCAAAATCTCATCGCCCCGATGGTGCAGTGCGTCTACGCGCTTGCACGGGCAATCACAAAGATTTCTGATGACGCGTTTAGCACGCAGAAATTGTACAATAAAATCAATTTGCTAGTGGTTTTTTTTCCTTTCATATTGAAAAAACTTTGTTGTTGTTGTTGTTTCTTTAGAAAAATTCGTTAGAACAATTAATTGTTTCTAACTTTGACCTTAAGCTCGATAAACGATTTTAAACTGTCAAACAACTAGAATTTGTATTTAAAATCAAGTATGATTTAAACTATCAAACATTTAGAATTTGTATTTAAATCATATAAAGTCAACATAATAAACATAGAGGTCATTTAGGAAAAAACTTTAATCAAATGGTAGAGCTCGACCAAACGGAAACAGCTGAAAAACAAAATCAGCAAAAATTCTAAAAACAACTTCAGTAAACATGCTTTGTTAGTGCAGAATTCCAGCAGGCTGTTGGACTACATATAATATAGGCATAGAAACTAAAGTAAAACAGAAATACAACAACAAATGTGGCATTATGAAATTAAGGGAAAAAAATGAGAAATTGAAGCTTCAAAATCTCATCGCCCCGATGGTGCAGTGCGTCTACGCGCTTGCACGGGCAATCACAAAGATTTCTGATGACGCGTTTAGCACGCAGAAATTGTACAATAAAATCAATTTGCTAGTGGTTTTTTTCCTTTCATATTGAAAAAACTTTGTTGTTGTTGTTGTTTCTTTAGAAAAATTCGTTAGAACAATTAATTGTTTCTAACTTTGACCTTAAGCTCGATAAACGATTTTAAACTGTCAAACAACTAGAATTTGTATTTAAAATCAAGTATGATTTAAACTATCAAACATTTAGAATTTGTATTTAAATCATATAAAGTCAACATAATATTTTTCTTTCTTAAAAGACAGCCTTGTGCAGTAAAGGGTTAAAATTGAATTGATGAAACGGCCTTTTATGAAATGCCATTTATTTAGAATTTTTTGTGCAAATCGGAAAAATTTTAAAATTTATGCCGCCATATTGCCGACCATATTTAAAACCCCTTCATAACATTTTCATCTCTATATATTAGTGCCTTATAGTTTTGGCCAAAAAATGTGTATTTGGGACTATAGTCCGCTGCACAGTGGCTTGATCTGACATTTCTCGTTGCAAAAATCATAACTTCTGAACGAATTAAGAAACCTCGATGATTTGTTTTTTCTGGAGTGGATAGAATGATACAGCTTCTTTAGTGAAAATAGTGAAATAGATTTGAATAGACTGACAGGATGCTGAGGAATTAATTTTTTAAGGTAGGCTTTCTGAAGGGTGTAAAAAACTATGCAAACGAAGTTTTTCCATACGATTTTTCTTTGACAAGATGGGGGCACCGCTCACCAACGGAAAAATTTAAATTTAAATTTAAATTTGAATTTGAATTTGAATTTGAATTTAAATTTAAATTTGAATTTAAATGTAGTTTTCAATATACGACAAAGCGTTTCCGGTCAATGGTGCACCGGAACTTTTAACCATCAAGTTAAAACAAATTTTTTTTCATCTTTCGCCTTCGTTACAATTTGGCGATTAAAACTTGAACCTGACCTGATTAAAAACTTGAACTTTATTTGATTCATGGTAAATTAATATGAATTCAAAGTCAATTTCTACATTGAAAAAAATTGTTTCAAAACATAACAAAAACCGAGAATAAAAATTATTTAGAACTCCATTTTTAAAATACATTTTTGTATTTAATAAAAAATAAACTCATGTTATCATTACAGTTTCGGATAGGGAAAATTTTGCAATTTTCTAAAGTTAATAACTTGGGCCCTTAACAAGAAATTAATATACATTTCTTAAAAAAATTTGTGCATCCTTGAAAATTGAAAAAAAAATAAAAAAAAATAATTTTCATAATTTGTATGAAAATAAAACAAAGTTTTTCAAAATCGGCCCAGCCTATCCTGAGATAAACTCTGTGCCGACAAGGAATAACCGCTTAAGTCGAGTTAAGTCAAAGTTGAGTTAATGATGCAGATGTGTTCCACGCATATAATTCCGTACACACACAAAATCGGGAGATTACAGCGTAACTCCAGCCAAAAATATCACACAAAAAGCAAACTGACTTATCATACAACTTATATGGAGATCGAAAACTTTAAAGCAAAATTAGTTGCATTACACTTAGTTGTTATTCCTTGTAGACACAAAACTGCTCGCCAGTTGGAAAAATGTTGTTTCGAGAAAAATGCGATTAAAGTTTTTTGTTACTATGAAAATAATTTTTTATTTTTTTTTAATCTTCAAGGATGTAAAAATTAAAAAATAATTGATGTTAAGGTCCAATAAACTTTTTATTACTTACTTTTTCCCTATCCGAAACTGTATTGATAGCTTAAAGAAATGAAAACAAAAATTAATTTTAAAAATAAAAATCAAAATAAAATTTTCAAAAAAAAAATTTCCCAATAAACCAAAACTATATTTTTTGAATTCATTTATGAACTTTTTCGGGTAGAAAAATTCATTTTCGGCATTCATAATTGAGCCCATTTGGACTCATTCGTCAGACTAAAATGCTTCTCGAAAGCGAACCTTTTTTTCTTCAGAAGTGAGTTAAAAAAAATCATCAATTGTCCATTATTTTGTTCGGAAACGAGTTGAAAAAAAACTATATAAACGTTATTTTTCGGCACGTTTTTGTTCGAAAACGAGTCAAAAAACGAACTATAGAAATGCACTTTTTAATAATTAAAATTTTTTTATGGAATAAATTTACTTTTAATTAATCTTCTCTAGCAAGAACATTGATCATACAAATTTGACAAAAAAAAACAAAAATTAACAAAAAAAATTTCTATCTGTAAACGTACTCAAAACTATCACTTTACGCAAAACCTTCGCATATGGTTTAGTGGGTTGAGTATAAGACGAAATTTTAAATAAGATATAAAACACAAAACTTAACCTTATTTTTGATACTGTATTAGGATCTGTTCTTTGAATTTTTACATGATATTAATTGTAAGCTATTTAGATCAAGTAAGTTTTGAAGAAGATTTCAATTGTGCGCTTTTTGGATCGAGTAAGTTTGAAGAAGGCAACAAAAACAACAACACCTCTGTATAGAGTCAACCACACAGCAGACTAGACAGAACTATTTCGGAGGCTGCTAAGCCTCGCTCTTCAGTAGACTTGAGTGACTTACACCAAGGTGTAAGTCTTATATGATTTGACAGTTGTTTGAAAAAATTCGTAAGAATTTTAATGTTCTCCTCGGCCATTTAATCATATGACATTAAAGCAGTAGTTATTTTTAGATCAAGGCTATTTAATTCGACCAGTGTTGCCGTCTGTTCTAGTTGCTTCTTATTTTTTCGATATTCATTGGAGTTCGACGAGTCTGCCGAAATACACCATAGAATTACAACGAATTTTTGTATCTAAGAACCTCTTTATATAAATCTTCATGCTCAGTTACTCGATTTTTTGTATTCGTTTGTATTTCAATCACCTTCAGGGATATATTAAAACTAATTTTTTCATACAAAGTCTTGGTGATTTGAAATACATATTTTATTTATTCCCTTAAAGTTTAAAGATAAAGTTGAAATGTAAAAATATAAGAATAGCTAGATTGAATTTTTTCATATTAGCTCATATTTTGTTTCCATTTACTCGAAATTTTGAGATTTTGTGAGTTTTCGTAAAATCCATATTGGAATCAACAGAGTTTTCTATACAAGTTTAAGATTTTAAAATCTTGTGATTTCAACAAAATCTAATACAAAATTTCATAAAATACAATGCGGTATCCCTGAAAAGTTATATCAGTATCCAGCACTATTCAGCAAACGTCAAGTTTTTGATATTGATAATTGGCAATGACATCTAATTAATTATTTAAAAAAAAAACTAATAGCCCAAACAGAATAGGCATAGCCAACACGTAGCGAGCTGTCGAAAATTTAGCCAACGAAATGTTGTGCACAGAATAGAATTTGTGTTGATAACGCAGATAGAGCTTTATGCTTACAATATTTTGTTATTTTTTTACTAAATTAATAGATACAGCCTTTTGCATATAATAATTTGTTTGTTTTTTTACTAATTTGGACAAATATGTTTTAGTCAATTTTAAGTTTTCTACTTTGAACTATGTATTTTGACATTTCGCTACCGTTGGCTGCGACAAAAGTTAAAAGTTCGTCAACATTTTTGTGTCGGCTGCGCTCGCTACGTGTTGGTTATTTTCATTATGTTCATTTCATAGGGTTGCAAGGCAACCAACTTCTATGTTGACCTTTTTTTCTGTTGGCTGCGTGTTGGCTATGCTTATTCTGTTTGGGCTATAACAATAAAAATGAAAAATGCCTTTGTTTTTAAAAGGAAATATGAAAATAAATATGATAGATTCAGTGAAGAGCAATTGTTAGTAGCAGTTTTGGAGAAAAAAAAATGTAAGAACTCCGGAAATGGCAAGAGAAATGCAACAACGCAATTGCTCCTTCACGATTTGCTCATTCTTAAATTTATCAAATGAAGTCTTAATTTTCAAATGAAATCTAGCTGTCATGACATGCCAGATGGAAACACTTTAAAGTCACTATTTCAATATCTCAAGATTTCGAACAGATGGAAACATAGTATTAGATTACTTTCAAAATCCGGATCCGGTTCGGATTCGGGTTCGGGCATGGTTCTTTTCGCTTTCTTTGTTCTTAACTACTTTTAAGAATTAAAACACAAAAATTTACAACTAAATGTGGAAAAATGTGGAATTAAAGTAACAACTGAGGCCTGGAAATGCTTGCCGAGGTTAAGGCATAACACAAGCCTCGGTTGTAAGCAGTTCAAATTGTCTTTCACGTTTGTTCCGCCTAATCGATAATTCACGTATGGTTCCAGTCAATTCTTTCTCTAATAATCTATCCCTTTTCTTTCAGGTCAAAGACCAAACCTTTTTTTGTATAAGGCTCATTGGTTCTATAATCTTTAAAAAAAAACACCTTAAATATCCTTCAAAACTGACAGTATTCTACGTACATCCTACGAAAAATTCAACAGCTTACAGAAAAACTATTTGTAACGTCAAAACTTAAATTTAAACAACTCGTGCTTACATCAGCTGCGTGTCTGTCTATCAAGAATTCCTTAACATATTGCAAAATTGCAACATGCAGTGTAGATAGAAGTCAGAGAGCGTGTAAAGCGAAGCTATTCGAAAACTTTTGGTCAAATGCGAGTAGTTTGTGTCGAACATATGATCGATCGATTATTGCACCCGCACACTGGGCCGCACACACACCCCCAATCTAAGTTCCAAGTATCTGCAGTAGTCAAAACATGCCAAAACAGTGGCAAGGAAGTAGCCAAGACTTAAAGGATAACAGCCACCATTTCATAGCCGGCAGTAAAGAATTCGTACAAAGTTAAAAGAAAGAATGAATAAAAAGAAAACCATATTGCATGCAATGAATTTAAATACAGCACGCGATGTCGCTGACTTCACCACTACCCATGACAGTGTCAAGGAGGCAAGGAAGTAATGCACAGTGAAACCAGGAGTGCAACTCATGCATGCCGCAACACAACCAGGCAAAGACATGCCGTCAGCAGCATGTGGCTGAAATAGATGCTAGAAAATATACGTAAGTATATATATATATATATATAAATAAATTAAATAAAGGATGTAACGCAGCGAGTTGGAAATAGCGTAACCGGCTTTTGCAAATTATTATTTTTTTTTAATGCACATCTTTTCTCATTTTTTCTCTACACTATCTCCCAAAGTAACTGTTCCGTTTTTTTTTTTCGTTTTACACCCTAGCGTCATTTGTTGTTCTTTTTTTCCAATTTTTATTTTCATTTTATATATATTGAATAACAGGAAGTTACTCTGCTGGGGCCTGATGTAATAGCTATAACGCGCATAACAGTATTTTTCATATCCTTGCTGCATACACAATTGCTACCGAGCAAATCATTGCAAAATAGCAGCAACAAAATATACAACAACAACAATCACATGAACTATCTTCTAAAAGCCGGCTCCAACCATATGAGACAAAGTCCTTAAAAAAAAATAAAATAGTAAAACTTGTTCTTTGTGTCAAACTTTGTGCTCTTCGCCTAGTTGGCGCAGTCGCTTTAAACATTTGCTCTGTGTCACTCTTTATATCACATTTCTTCCATTTTGTACATTTCCAACATTTCCAGCTCTTGCACCCTGCATTTTATTCCCACATTTATTGCTTCCAGTGAGTTCATCGTATATTGCTTGTCATCTGACGTTTTGAGCCTCAGGCGATACACCCAACATTGTGACAAGCGGTTGGTGTCAAGGAAGTTTTATTTTAGTTTTGTTTTTCGTTTTTTTTTTTTTCCTGTTCCTATACTTGTCCATATGTTATCGATTTTTCCATATCCACTCTTAATGGTTCTTTGCTATCTACTCTTCTCTTTTGACTGCTCTGATGATATATTAATCATTTGCTGACACGTTGTTCGATGAGAAAAATTTTTAAGTTCAGTGTAAAACAACCATAACGGCTTCTCCAGAGGTTTCAAAAAAGATTGATCTTAGTATATTATTTGTAATGAACTTTCATTAGGACATAAATTCACGTGAAGTTGTACCTACATCGATTTTAAGCTGTGTACTGAGCCAGGATTTTCCATGGGGGGATGTGATTAAAAAAGTAGTGGTGGCAATAAGATATTTAAATAAAGGATAACTGACTATTTCATACAAAATGGACTTAATTTTTTTAATTTGTAATGTGACGTTATTTTTTTAATTATAAGTATCAGGGTAAAAGTGAACATGGCTACTTATTAGAGACGCCAACTTGCGGTAAACTCCTCGATTTTAACGAACTAATTTTCTAACGTTTAAATTTTTATAAACATTAAAGCGATACAAAAAGTTTTTTCACATACACTGAGAAAAAAAACACACTTTAAAATTAAACAAAAAATTGTAAAAGAGAAATTTAACTCATTTGCTTTTCTACAAAACAAAATTTAAAGCAAGCGTGTTTAATTTTCAGCTATAAGCTCATTTCTGTTTTTTGTAAAATTTTTTATTATTATTTCCTTCCAATAACAAAAAATACGTCGCTATCAGAGATTGAATTAAAAAATTATGTGCAGTAGAATCATTGAAAATTATTGCCAGACTACTGAGACCCCGATTTTACATTTGAATGTTTGAAAATATTTTTGAATTAGTCTTACAAATATTGAACATAAGATGAGATACGAACTAATTAATTATTTTGATATTGAAAATATTTCAAGCCGCAATGAAACGCAAACTCCATCAAATGCAGTCAAAAAATTTCTTATTCGGTGGGTCTCAGGGGTCGCTGACTTCGAAAAATCGAAAAAGTTACAAAAATGGCATAGCAAAAATTTAATTTATTTGTTTTAAATTTAACAACAATATTTTTAAATTATGTTTTAAAATATTTGTTTTAAATATTAAATTTTTTGCATTAAATTTTTCGTTTAAATAAATGTGTTTAAACTTAAAACTTTTACAATAAAAATATATTTAAAAACATTGTTTTGAAAACAAAAACTTTTATTTTAAATTAAACAAAAATTAAATTAGCTTAAATGAAATTGATTGAAGCTCTATTTCAAAAACAAACTTCGTTTAATATGAACACAATTTCATTTAATTTTAACACATATTTCCCTCAGTGTACTTTTATAAAAAAATTTCGCTGAATTTAAATATGGCAATGGATTTTTGATACAATAAGCCGCCATTGACCTTAAAACCCAAATCGAATGAATAATTTTAGAAATAATTTAGAAAGATACTGGATGCCTTTTTATGACATGTAAAACCAACTTTATTTGAGTCATTCACAATGACTCCACAATATTCGTGGGCCGAAAATAGAAACTTTCAAAGGTTTAAAATGAATGGCCAAATTTCAGGATCAACCTTTATAACTTTCAAGGCAATTGTTGAAAACCTGAACAATCCGAAGAACGATCTTCAAATGATCATAGATGTTTTCATTTCATTTCATTTCAGGGTCGCAGCACTTAAACAGAAAAGTGATATCAAAAAAATGAAATGCAGTCGCTTGGACGTAGAATACGTTCATTTTTTTAGGGAGAAACCTGTTGAGGGTTTCGTGAAATCACATACTCAAACATTTTTAAACTTATTGCAATCGATCCCTACAAATTTAATATTACGAGTTTTTTAAACATTAATACAAGCTTCTGGTTCAACAACAAATCTTATCTACGTGCTGAAGAAATGGTGAAGAGTATTGTTGTCATAAACGGTACTGCCGACAGGGCAATAAGTTTAATATCGCGCTTTGACACAAATATCACTAACAGAAAAAACTAAAAATGATTGGAAATCATCAGAAGGTTTATCTTTACAGCATTACAAAAAAGAAGGCTCAAGAAAATATGAAAATACAGAATTAAAAAAATATATTTAAATAAAACCATTTTTTGTTAAAATCGTTTCCGAAAATACTGTATTGCTGGTAAAATAATTACCCAATTTATATTGAGTCTATACTTTCTGACATAGAACTAATGGCGGACTCAATGAACCAATAACCAGGTGTCTTTCACTAACCAACTCTTTTGCAAACAAAATTGACTTCTGTCAAGATACAGCTCGAGGAAAATTTTGCAAGTAATTTTTAAATTTTCCTCACAATTGTTTTTAAAGTATTTTTTCAAAAACTTATAACTTTTTATTTTCGCTTTTTTTTTATTTAAAAATAAAGTATTAAATTATGGCTTAAATTTTGCAATCTGTGAGGACTTAAGCCCTATAGATGAAATAAATAAATACATTTTTTTGCGTTCATTTCTCGAAAAGCAGCTCTTAACCCATTTCTTGTCATGGTTGCCAATTTTAATTTGAAATTCTAATGTGTAACCGAATAGGAACCATTTTGCTGTTTTGCTAGGACCAAAGGCTGACATGCTGCTAATGAATAAATGGAGACAAATACAAAAATCCTTCTGTGTGAAGAGAGTGAGAGGAGTATTAAAATCAATCTTCAAAAAAAGATAATTAAAAAATTTTTTAAATATTTTCTTTCATTAAAATATTAACATTTCTAAAAAATGTTGAAGCTAATAGACCAAAATCACAAACGCACTCCATAATGGCCGCAAATCAATGACTTACCTGTCTTGATGGCCACTTACGTGATGGCGTTGCGTATACGCAACATTGGCCGTTAAGTGATACATAGTTTTGCTCCCAAATATGCAATTTATTTGACTATCGTCATAAAAATATTTATATGTAATTGCTTTTACTTAGAACGCGATGGCACGCAGAAAGGCTTTAACTATGACAAAAATATTGGCAGTCTTTGAAGAAAGTGACAAAACAATGTATTCCGGTCCGGTGTGCCCGACATTGTGTATGTTTCACCTGAAGCTGTTGACGCGCCTAGCGATGAAGAGCAAGGATTCGACGCAGACGAAATCGATCAAAGAATAGAAATTGCAGGTGAGGTCGAAATCATTTTTAGAACGAAAACTTCTCTGGCCATCACAAGAACCGAATGAACCGATTGGCGAGCCAATTTATAAGATATTTATGGACTTTGGCGTCCCAGAGTGGAATCGCATCAAGCAAGGAAAGTTTGGTCTAATTGGTCCAGTAAAAGCAGAAAGGAATGGAACTCGAAAAGAGATTGCCAAAAAATTCTACGAAGACTCCACATGAATTGTTCCGCTGCTTCTTCGAAGATAATGCTATAGAGCTTTTGGTATACCAAACCAATTTGCATGCAGCTAAAAACAACTTCCAGTGGTCTATCTCGAATTTCGAAATGCTCAGATTCATCTGAATACTAAGGTTCACTGGGTATGGTATCTGTATTGGTCTGTTCAGCCAGAATTCGGTGTGAAAATGATCAAAATGTCGTTATCTCGCAGGATATTTCGTGATACAAAAATATTTTCATTTGGCAGACAACGACAACATTGATTCGGCTTATAAAACAATCCGAAAAAATCGTATAAGTGCGCGGATGCCAAATTAAAAGGTGGAAAAAATTTGAAAAAAAACTAGTTTGATTGCATGTTCGATGAGACAAATAAAATATGCGGAGGCTACCATTGCTACCAATCACGTTCCTCTCGAGCCATAATCATTGGCAAATCGATACGACAAAAAGAAGAAGACAAATATATCCATACCAATGCCTAACGTTATGACCGAATATAATAAATATATTGGCGGAGTAGACCTCCACGATAATGGAGTTGCTAACTACAAAGTTTGGGTTCGGAAGAAGAAGTGGTGGTGTTCACTTTGGCTGAATATGAAAATCGGAGTTGTGAACGCCTGAAAAATAAACACATGGTGTGCAAAATAGAAAATAAGACACATTTACCACAATTGGATTTTACAGCGAAAATCGCTCGCCATCTTATGTTCACCCGAAGATAACAATTATTCCGATGTAGTCGCTGCCAGTGAAGACCTCCATCCTGATTTCAATCAGCTTCATCATGTTGTCGTTGAAGACGAAACTAAAAAGAGAATGCATTGCAAGATGTGCAAAAAACTAATTTTTTGCTGCCTCGAATGTAATGTATACCTCCACCCACAACAGTGTTTTGAAAAATTGCATAAAAATATGAAGAAACAAATAAAGAAATTATCTAATAAATATCGAAATGTTCGCCAATGTTGCGTATACGCAAAAAATTTTGCCGGCTGAACGGGAAACCAATTTGAATTTTTCCTTTTGAAAGGTGAATATCACATTTTTAAAAAGAATTTTAAAAAAATTCAGTTTTTCGGGTACCGGCTAAAAATGGGTTAAATATTCTGGGTTAATAAGATACAACTAACTTGAATGCAATTTTAAACAGGCTACTTTCAAATAGTTTTTCAGCAAAAAGTTGCACACCAAAAATTGATTTATTATTTGTTGTATGGAAAGCTCATTTTTATATCATCTTTTATATCGTTAAAATATATGTATTATATTCAATAACAACATACTTGTCTTTAGCTACTTGAGTGCACTAGAAGCATCAAACTTCAAGTATCTCAAGAAAATGCACTTCAGGTTAGTTGAACAATTGTTGGGCGTAACCAATTACGCTAAGTGGACGGATAGAATTCTATGTAGGTTGCACCCTATAAAAACTACATTTGGCATGGTAGTATTAAATGTCCACAACAGCAGCACAAACGAAACTAGTGCTAAGAAGGATATTGGGTAATAATGGCCATAACACATAAACAACAACAGCAACAACAGCAAGAACAGCAACGGCCAAATAAAAATAACACATTAAACTCTAATAACAACAAAGTGAAATGTACAAAGTTTTGACTGCGGTTTGTTCTAGTGTAGAAGCTAAACATTGACGATTGTTGTTATAAATTAATATATGTATGTATGTATGTGTGTGTGTGTTTGTTGAGTGGTATTTATGTGCTTGCGAGCAATGTTGTGTGTGTGTGTGTGTATTATACAATTTCTGCCGCAGTATGAAATCATTATAATGACCCCGTGGCCCGCTTGCAAACCAAGGCTAATAAAGCACAAAACATAACCCCAAAGTATAATCATTAAACTGTTTGACGGTAGGATTTATAATAAAATTTAATGAATGAAAATGAATTGGTTTTAACAATTAATTTGGATTAATGGAAAAACTAAGAGTAATTGTTGGTTGAAACAGTATTTATTATTGCATTTTATATGTCGGTCTTTTAGGGCAAATACAAAAAACCATTCATATAAAAAATTCTGAACAAGTCTTAGCAAAATTAATTTTACTAAAACAGTGGCCTAAAATTAAATTCTTTATAAATCATTAAAGAACATTTTAAAAAATCATCTACACTTCTATAATATCCATTATATCTATAAAAATTACGACTTTCTGTTTTAGGTGGCTAATTTGACGAATATTCACTCAGCTGTCACTCATCTCTCATCAGCTACATAAGCCGTGGAGATCAAACAAACATGCATCACTGCCATTGGCGTCGGAAGCGGGGGAAAGGGGGCAGTTGCCCCCCACTTTTTTGCTAGATAAACAATTAACAATAAAAAGAAAACTTCAAAAGTTATTCAAAATATCAGTTTTTTTTTACAACGATAATCTTTTTGTGTTATATATTTTCCTCTTCTTTCTTTCTTCTTTATAAGCATGCTTGCGGATAACCATTTTCTTTCTCTGTATTTGCAAAAAGATAGAACAAAATGAAGAGTTTCTACTGCAAACCCACCACTTCAGTTTAAAAGCACCCTTAAGTATGTAGCTTAATACTGTAATATTTTAATCAAAGCCTTCATCGGAAAAGTGCCTTCTGAACAAAATCTTAAAACAAAACTAGATCTTTATACAGATGACTTTGATGGGAGTAACCTCCACGCGCAACTTAAAATGCTGAAGCAATTGCCTGGCCAAACACCTTGAAATTGTAGTGGCATTGTGTCCCAATTTGCAAAAAATTTGGATACTGTAAAAAAACTATTAAATTAAGTTGAAAAACTTATTGCTTTGCTCTTGACTGTGCCTGCATCAGCAGCTTCATCTGAGCGTTCTTTTAGTGCACTAAGACGACTTAAAACGTATCTTCGAGCAACTATGACACAGAAACGACTCACTCATGCGGCACTTATACACATTCGCAAAGATAAAACCGAAGAATTGAATTCGATGGAGGTGGTGAAAGAGTTTGTTTCTCGCAAGGACAGAAAGAAACATTTTGGAATAATTCAAATTGATATAACTTTTTGTACCTTATTGCATTTAAACCATGTAAAGATATACCTAGTCTTACTTTATAAAAGCAACCACTATTTCTTATATTTTCATATTACCATATGAAAGATTCTTTAAAGAATAATCTTTAATATTGAAATTGGAAGAACTTTTAAAAATAATGAAATTTTAATCTTTTTTATATATATTTTTATATATTTATTTATTTTAAACTAAAATAAAAAATTTATTTATTCACATTCATGTTTCTTTGAAGAAATTTTGGTGAACTTTTTTTTGCACCACCATTTGCACTGCCCCCCATTTGTACTGCCCCCCCCAGATGAAATTCGCTTCCGACGCGCTTGATCACTGCCCAAAACTATTCTACTAAGTACTCAATTTCAATTTAGAGTGCTCGAAATTATTAAAAGTACTCAATCTACCAATATACTACCCACGTTACTGTGAATACCCCTATTGTTATTAGAGAAAATAAACTATCGCTGAAAGAAATTTGTGCAAAAATAAGGGCAGGAGATGCATTTGAGTGAAGGTACTAAAATTCGGCATTTTACTGTTTTTTACCTTTTTGGTCATATCATACTTAGAAAGATCGATCCAAAAATATCTTTGGTTTAAGACAGGTGGCGTCTCTGAGAGATGGCCTGTATTCAAGCGCGTCGCAAGCGAATTTCATCTGGGGGGGCAGTATAAATGGGGGGGCAGTACAAATGGTGGTGCAAAAAAAGTTTACCAAAATTTCTTCACATGAAACATGAAGAAGAGAGAAAGAAGAGGAAAATATATAATACAAAAATATTATCGTTGTAAAAAAACTGATATTTTGAATAACTTTTCCTTTTAAATTGTTTATCTAGCTAAAAAAGTGCGGGGGCAACTGCCCCTCTTTCCCCCCACTTCCGACGCCAATGCCTGTATTTTAGTTGTGTTCGTTTGAAGCATGTTTGCACATGCTGTCGATATAAAGGAAATTTATTAGATAGTATTAAAATTGCTTGAAAGCATTAGGACAATTTACAATCTTGTGTATTTGAGATTGCAAATTTGTGCAATTGTAAAAATTTCCTTTCATTTGTAAACAGTCCTATTCACTTTTCTTTGATACACGTATTTATTGCATAACATGAAATTCACAGCTGATTGATGAAAAGCAAAATTATTTTCTGTTGGAAATTTTGCTTAATCAATTTTATGTCGAAATAAAAGCTTTAAGGCTCAATTAATTCATTTTTTATTTGCTTATCTTCCATATCAGTTTTTTATCGCCTTTACTTTTTTCATTTATTGCTGTCAGTTTTGCAGTTTAGTATTGCATATGTATAGTAAATATAAACTATGGGTCTTAGTGTTGCATATTTCAAATAGCGTGGTAAATCCATCATTGCATATTTTGCTTCTGCAGAGTAAAATATACTCTACCATTTTGCAAATGCTATGATGCGAGAAGATTTGCACCGTATTGTGAACAGCCCCATTGAGTATGAAGAGCTTGAGTGGGAAGTTTGTTGCGGTCTTAAAGGAGTTGCCTTTTTGAATGGATTGCAAGGCTACACAAAATATTGTTGTTTTCTCTGCCTTTGGGACAGACGGGCTCGTGCCAAGCATTTTTTCAATAAGGACTGGCCAAAAAGAAAGGACATGCAAATTGGAAGACACAACATCAAATATACTGCTCTGGTTAAAATAGAAAACATATTTTTACCAGCTTTGCACATCAAATTGAGACTTGCATCCTGACTGATTGAAGGAAATGCGTTTATTTTCTTAAAAACATTTTTTCCACAGCTGTCATTAGGAAAAATCACGGAATAGGGCATCCAATTTAGGGACGCTTCGGCAATTCCGGGATTTTAAAAACACAATCCCGGAATCCCGGAACTAGTCCCGGGTTTGACAAACCTTAGAAAACGAATTTCTTGGTAGACGTAATATGAAGTTTCAACGTAGTTATGTTTTGTTTTACAACACCAAAGATTGCAGAAGATTTTAAAATACTAAAAAACACAGTTTCGATTAAATGTTTGAATAGTATTTATTGTTCATTTCTGATAAACAGGAATCAATTCTTTAAGAAAAAAATTAATTAAATGAGATCATTCAGAAGGTTCATAAAATTATTGAAAAAAATAAAGTAGTTTATTAATTTTAGTATTTCTAAGTAGGAATTTTGTGATATTTTGTACAGCTTGTTTACGGAATTTTTTTTTTAGTACCTGCACTCAAATGCATCTCCTGCAAATGCATCAAATTTCTTTTAGCGATAGCTTATTTTCTCTACTAAGAATGTATTTTTAAGATCAAAAGAAATAATTTCCCACTTTTTGCAGTTTTCGATTTTTTATGAATTTTCGAAGACATTTCTGACTTGCGTTTTTATGTGAAAAATAATTTTTTCAAAATATTTCTTTTATCAAAATAAAAAAATTTGTTGAACAAACATAAAATTAGGCTAAAATTGATATGCTTAATTATAAAGAATGGATAAGTGGTATCGAGGATACGTTCAAATACATGCAACTATATTCGAAAAAACAAAAGAAAAATTTTAAAATTTTTGAAAAAACCTATCCATAGAAAATTTTTTTTTCTATTTTTGTCCATGCATAGAAAAACAAAAGGAAAATTTTAAAATTTTTTGAAAAAGCCTATACATAGAAAATTTTTTTTCTATTTTTGTCTTTAGAGACCCCAAATCTTTAAGAAAAGTATAGTGGGATGCCGTGTACAGAAATTTTTTCTGATTTTAGCGCATAGTGTAGTAGGAGCACTATATTAAAAGCGATATGGGCTTTTCCATAGTCACGCACGTAACGTTCGTACGCCTTTTTTGTTGTTAAATATTTAATCTTTTTTTGTCCTGTTTTAATTTTTGGATAGCATTCTAGTAGTACTTAATTTAGTGTAAAAGGTGGAAGCGATCGAAAGTATTGTCCAAAGATATAAGCAATCAAAAGAGGATGCGTTACGATACAAAAAATGGAAGTGGTTTTTCTCTGCATTAATATAATCAAAAAATTTGGGAAGTGTGCACGAGTTTTTTTATTAAAAATATTTTAATGTTTTCTGGAATGATGTTGCTATATATTCATAAGTGTTTCGTTGAAAATTCTTTCTTAAATATTTTTATACAAGCCATACGTAACGATAAAGACGTTACAATACAGATATTTCCCTTCAAAGAAGTAAAAATTTTTTATAGTGTTATTTATTTAATTGAACTTAAAAATCATATAAAGTGTAGTTCAGGTCCGTAAAAATATAAAACTGAAAAAATTGAATAAAACTTTGTATTATACGAGTATTTATTATACTTATAAAATTCCTGCTTTTGTTAAAATTTTTCAACTTTGTTCACCATTTTTCTACTTTTGTTGCCATTCATCATGTTTATTGTAATTTTTTCAAAATTCACATTGAGATCAGCTTTCAGTACTCTCACAATATAAGTTTAAAAAAATTTTCAGTAACATTTTATTTTTCAGTCGCGGTAGACCTTTTGGTGGAAATGCCCATATGTGTATTTTTGTTTTTGTTGTGGACCAGTTTTGAAATGAATAATTTGTCATTAGCCTATGAAGCCTGTTGAACTTGAATAGTTTTAAGCAAAAATGTAAAAAAAAAATTACTCTTTTTAAGGAATAGTCAAGTAAATAAGTTCTCTTTAGTCTAAAAATTGGTAGAGATACAAAAAAAGTCGAAAAAAGGTTTTTCAAAATATATATGAGATCGGTTCTTCTTTTTTTTAAGCATGGTAAGCTTCTCATATATTGAAGATTTACTCAAGAGATTATTTTTAAAGTTGAATAAATATTTTAAATATATAGAAAATATGTTCTTTTTTTTTTTTGGTAAATAAAGAAAAACTAGAATGATTATTGCACGAATACTTAAACGGTATTAGAGCAATATTACTTATTGGAATCTGTGAGTTTTTCAATTCAAAAATTTTAAAAAAGGTATTTAAGCACCCACAAAACAGTTTTCCCATCTTTTTATCTGGCTCGAAGAACCATTATTGTTTTCCCAACAATATTAAAAATTATGTATTTCATACCTGCAATATACATATGTTTTAAATAGCTAGATATAATATTGTTGTCCTTCTCTTTCACTCACCTTGTCGACCGGCATTGATGGGCACGCTCTACACAGATTCCAAAATGATCCAATCATAAGGAAGGTTTTTGCTATGAATCCTCAATTCACCGCTTGCGACGTACACAAGCACAAAAAATTACAAATTCTGACAACGTCACTCAGCAGCAGAGAGTGAGAGAGATGGTGAGAAAGTCCGAGAGTGGTTAGCAGTCGTGTGCGACCGAGTCAATGTTACGAATGTTACGTAGCCTGACGCAATCGATGAGGGGTCCTTCTTATTTATTTGTTTTTAATGATGTTGTTCGTTTTTATTTATTTAAATTTTATATTCGTGTTTTTTTACTGTTCGATTTGTTTTTGGGGTTTTCGATTGATCGGGGGTTTTTTTTTTGTTGGTCGGTACACGCGTGTTTCGGAAACAACAGGAACAACACAAAAATTGCGTTGGATTGAAAACAATTAATTACAGCCTCGACGAATACGACAACGATGGCGACGACGACAACAACAAATATTGGAAGCAACAGCGGCAGAAATAACAACAACAATAAAACTTTTGTAACATTTACACGCACGTCGTCGTAATTGTTGTTGTTGTTGTTGATATTGTGGGTAGTGAAGAAGCAGCGGGGCAGTTTGGGATGACAAAAATGTTTTGAATAGAAACCTAAGTGAATGACAGTAATGGAGCGTGTGTATGTGTAAGTGAGTTAAAAAGGATTAAGAAAATGCGTTGTGCGTCGGAGAGAGAGAGAGAGAGCTGAGTTTAGCTGTGAGGTGTAGGTCCTTTGAGTGCTTGTTTTGCTATATTCGGCAGTGATTTTTATATAAATGAAGCTACACACGCGTTTATTTTTTTAAGAAACAAAATTTTTATAGTTCTTTGCACACACTTCAGTTCAGTTTTGGCTGATAGAATTTTATATAACCTATGGTTTTAATTTATGTTTTTTTTTTTTCAAAATGAATTCATTCGAATTTTATGTGCTTTAAGCGGCCACTGATGAATAATTTTAATGTTTTTGCTAAATGTTTGAATTTTGAATGTTTTTGGTGAATGCTTAGCTGATATGCTGCTATTTTAGTGAATGTAGATAAAAAATTTAAATGTTGGAAGATGTATAGCGTGAGATCAAAAAAAATTTATTGCATATTTTAGGCATGTTAGTAATAAATGCGTTTTCAAGGATACGCTTATGTGTAGAGAAGCATCCAGTATAAATTGCGAATAAATTTTATGAGATACACACTTTTCGAATAATAATGGAAAAATTTAAAAGTGTCAAAAATAATACATTTTAGTATCGTCTTTAGTCAAAATTCGACCAAATCCAAATCGATTTGTCTTTGGTTTTTGTTTTTTTTTTTTATTATTGCAAAACGTTTGGCAAAGTTAAAAAAAATAAACTGAGAAATGCTTTTTAATAATAAAAATTCACATGCTTTTTACGTACTCGTCGTACTTGGCGATTTATGCGCCTGTTATTAGAACCATTCATGAATTAACAATGAACATAACTAATGTTTTTTATCAATAAATTCGTGAAAATGTGTGCCCATTATCCTTAAAGTTCGCTAAAACTACAAGAATTTTGTCGGCTTAGGCTGCAAACAGAGTGAACGCCGAAGCGGACAGGCAGGCAGACAGGCGCAGGCAAACTATGTGAACAAGCGAGATAAAAGTTAGCTTGACTTTATTTCTATTTCGTTTCTTCGTAGGTTACTGCCTGCGCCTGTCTGCCTGCCTGTCTGAATCAGCGTTCACTCTGTCCGCAATCTTAATCATGATGCTGATCCTCTCTTGATTTTTAATACTTAATCGATCCTTATCTAATCCAATACAGCTAAAGCTGCATTTAAGTCTATCTTCTTTCTATCTATTAAACAGTGGTGGGCAAAGTCGCCCATAGGAGTATTTCGCCCGTTTTTTATTTATTTATTTTATTTTCTTTATATATTTTCTTTTCTTCACTGTGAAGGAAATCTATTGTAAAATAAACAAAGAAATTATAATTTGCAGTTACTAAATATAAACTTAAAATCGAGAAGCTTTCATATATAACCATTTATAAAAACAATTATAAGACAAAAAATTCACAAATAAATCCATTGAAAAATTTAAATTTGAACAGCTGATTTGGTTTCGTTAGTAATGGCAACGAACATAAGTGTTGCTTAATAATCGAATATAGAATTGTGCAGCTCAGATTGCTATATATGTCAGAATTGCCAATCAATTTAAATTAAAGCTTTTCATAAACTTTTTTACTTAATAACACATGTGCTACTCCTTAGTTTGTAATAAAAAAATTTAAGCTTTAATAAATATTAAAAACTTCAAAACTTTTTATTTTAAAAAAAAAACCTTTATTGAATTTCTCACTTTTATTCTAAAAAAATTCTTTTTCTTATGTTTGGGGGGCAACGGCCCCACTCCTGCCCTACCCTCTCTACGCCCATGAATAGGGGTTTTAGTACAAAAATATTGGTATATTACAAAAAAAGTCCAAATGAGGGAGGGGTACGTTTTGTTTCACGTAGAAAAAAATTATACCCCTAGAACCCTTTTTTTATTCTCTAATAGGGAAAATTTGTTCAAATTCAATTTCATCAAATCGACCTACCCTACTGGATGTCCTTCGAGAAGATTATCAGATATGGGGTAAATGTATTCGAAAGCAATGTTGAAGATTAAAAGAACCATCTCATACGTGTTGACCCTCTAGTGGTCAATTCGGAAGAGATATGAACTATTTTCGACACTTTTTCATATTTTTGTGTTTTTGTAAGTTGGCCCAACCCCTTAAAATAGCAAATAAAGGTCTGTGTGTTCAAAAAAAATGGTTAAAGTGAAGTAATAGGCGGACTTCTTCATATCTGTACTTGACCCCTCTCTTTATAAATTCGGTAGAGATATGAAGTATTTCCGACATTATAATTTATAATTTCTTATTATATAGACACTATAAATTATAAATTATAAATTATAAATTATATAAAAATAAATTAAGAAAAACTAAAAATTATAAATTATAAATTGCAAGTTACCAACGGAAATTCTCTTAACCCATTCATTTCCGTTAAATATCGATTTTAAATTTTCACTGTGCTAAAATTTTCAATTTCGTTAGTTAAAAAAAAAATAAAACCTAATATTTTACGTGTACGCAAACAATTTTAATGGTTGCAAGTGACTTGATGACTGAATTCTAAGAGATATAGAATGAGTGCCAAATTCATAGACAGATGAGCGGTGTGTGGCATGTTTTTATGAAAAGCTTACATCCATTTAAAAATTTTTTTTATTAAAAATTTTTAGCATTTCAAATGAAAAAGGAAAACATTTCTTAAAATATATTAAAACTTCACAAATCACGTATTTTTATTGCGTATTTAGCATTTTATGTAGAAAAATAAAAACGACACTGGAAAGGTCCTGCTCAATATTGAAAATGTTGAACTTTGACTTTTTTGACCCAATATAACCAGTAACCACAATATGCTTGGGCTCGACTTTATATAAACCATGAACTAAACTTTAACTGAAACTTTTTCTATGACTTAATTTTACCATGATGAATAAAAATCTTTGGATTCTTTTTTTCGTTGGTATCCTTTTTACGCCTTAATAACAGTCCTTGCACGTAACACACAATCGAATGTCTGGCGTCAGCTGCTTGTTTTCTTGCTTGCTAACTGCTTTTTAGCCAAGGAACCTTCAAATATATATGTATTAAAGAAGAAAGAAAGAAAATCCGGAAAACCTAAAATAAGACGACACGCCAAGAATAAAACTGGAAACTGACAAATTTTTTTTTCTTTTTTTTTTCTTTTCTTAGTTGTGGGTTTTATGTTTTATTTTTTTCCTTTTAATTTTCTTTAATGATGATATAAAACCGAAGAACAACCGATTTGGATTCGTTTGGCTCTCTGCACGAATGCCAAGTGCGGTGATCTCACACACAGCGAACACGTTAGCAAAGAATTCTTTCTTTTCTTTTTTATCTATACTATATAAAAAGTAAAAATGCAGGCAGGAAGAAAAAAAATGAGCTGAATTTTTCAATCGATTTTAAAGAAACTGAACAGGCGAAAAAACTAACAGAAACAACAATCAAGCACATGAATATTAAACAAAACTAATGCATTATTATAACGGTATTTAAAGTCGTTAGCCACTATTTTTGCCATGATGCAGGCGTGCGGCGGCGGTATGCGCTGGTGAAATGGAGCTGTACAAATCGATAACGGTATCTAATTTTCATGCTCCCAAAAATATGCAATAAAGTTTTTCTTAGTTTTTTTCACAAACAGCTGCTGTTGGATCAGAAAATCACGCACCGTTTTCTTCAATTATTGTTGTTTTTTTCCAAGCAGGATATTCAACGTGTTTCGTTGCTCGATTGTTTCAGGGGAATAATTATTTAATTTTTTCTTTCAAGGAAAAATATTTTATTCTTCAATATGAGATTCGCTTCGTTTAATAAACGCTGGCAACGACGCTGACGATCACGACAACTCGAAGACGACACAATTCAACGACGAAACGAACGCGACTGAACGTCTACGTTTGGGACTCGCTCGTAAGACTTGGTCGGTTGGTTGGCTGACTGGATGGATGGATGTTTGGCTGCTTGATTTGTTGTTAGCTTGTCCATGGCGCCTGCAGGGGAAATCAATATGGCGAACATGGGTGAAAACGAGCGCACAGCGGCACAGTGGCAGGAGTGCCTGGAAAGTTGCTGCTGGTGCTGCGGATATGGCCACCCTCCCGTTGTTCGACGGAAAGTGTAGAAAATTTCATTTTGTTGACTCATGCTGTTTGTGTGTGTATGTATGTGTGTATATTTGTGGAAACTAGAATGCACCAGAGTAATTTTCCAAGTTTCCTTTTTTTTTCTCTTATGTGTGTGAATGAATTGTGGACAATTTGTCGGCTATGGCGTCATGGAAGAGCGTGGGTTGAAACTTTGGCAGGTAGAAACTTTGGCTACACAATAATAAATTCAACCCTAGCGGTAAATAAAAACACAGTAACATACATTTCGTTTGACAATTTATTCATCTGGCCACATTTTCACAATAGTATTGCCAGAACTCAAAATTTTGTAAGTGAAATGGTTAACATTTTTTTATTGAATATACCATGGCAGAATTAGAGAAGGTATATGCATTTCAGACTGTGCTCTCTTTTTCGTAGCCAGAATTGTCAAACTCAAGCATTTTGCTATTAGGGCTGTTCACATTTCAAACCGCTCATCAAATCATTTGTCAAATCGTTTGACCACAGAAGTGTTCTGACTCTTCAAATTTTTCGTCAAATTTCATTTTATCTTGAACACCGAAATAAGCACATCGCGATGACGGAAAATTTTTAATACCTTTTGTTATTAAAATCGTATTGGAAGAAGAAGAAATTATTTTATAAATTATTATAAATTGTTTGCAACAGTTATTTATTATTATTTTGTTATTTTTTCTTCCGCTCCTTCTTTTGCCGCGATGTGCACAGGTTGAAAACTTTTTTGAACTGACAAAATCGTACTACATGATTTGACGAGTGTTCACACTGGTCAAATCGTTCGTCAAATCAGCAGAAAAATCAAAAAATTTTGATTTTCATCAAACGATTTGACCAACGATTTGATGAGTGTTCACACTCGTCAAATCGCCATCAAATCCATACAAATTCTGTTGGTGGTCAAATCAATTGTCAAATCATTTGATGAGCGGTTTGAAATGTGAACAGCCCTATTCTTGCCTATTTTCGCTTTCTTATCGCATTCTCATTGTTTTCAGATTTTGTATGAGCTGTCAACTTCGTTTTGACAGTTGCGGCAGTCTCCCTCTCCAAAATGCATATACCTTCTCTAATTCTGCCATGGAATATACTCATTAGAGAGTCCAATCCCGGAAGCTTTTAGCGATACCAGGTTTATCGGGATTGAAAATCTTAATCCCGGGATCCCGGGACTAGTTCGGGATTGAAAACTTTAAGAAGTAAATAATTCAAAACGATTTTAATACAATTTTTTATTATTTATTACTTCAAACTAAAAATGTAAATTAATTCATTTATAAAGCAAAAAAAAACAAAACAAAACACATTAAGGGTATTCACAAGTGCGTTGTTTTCAGTGCAGTTAAAAAATCCCGTGGTATTGATACCACAATTTACCGAGCAGTTTTTATACTTTTTGTTGTTTTACATGAAATATTTAAAAACCAAAAGTGTGGTAATTTTAAGTAGCCCAATGATATGTTTAACCAAAGTTATTTTTAAAGTTCCATAAAGAACTGATCGATTGCCAGTAATTTTCTAATTGCAAAAATGGAAGAAGCTCCAAATGCAAGTTAAACTTTTTTATAACATCTATAGTAATAAAACTAATTTTCTGTTTGTTTGTTTGTTTGGCCTTTACACAAATCCAAACGTTTCAACGGATTTCGCTCAAACTAGGAGTACATATTAAAAACATTCTAGATTAAAATGTTACATACTTGGTTTTTGCACGCATTCTCCGAAATTTTTCAACTAACGGTAATTTTGTTATTATAATACGTTTTACTAAAGGAACTTTTTGAGTATTTAATATTTAAAAATGTTTGTTATTTTGATATCAAAAACACTCACATATATTGAAAATTGTAGAAATTTTCAGTATAACAACTTTTTGTTATAAATGAAAAAGGCATGAATGCATGCATAACAGGCATGAAAATCAAAGTTTGATCTTTCGATGCAAATATCTCCACCGTCCATTAATGTATTTCATTCAATTTTTTTTTTCAAAAATTTAATATCATTTTCCAAAAATAGATTGAATTGTACCGTCTAGTCAGTGTATGTATGTTTTATGATTACGTCAAAAAAGGTCCAAAATATCAGCTTATTACTCAAAAAATGCCTTAAAAATTGTTTTTGTTGTAAAAATTAAATCAAGTAAAAATTGCACATCTGGCTGCCTTTCATATAACATAGCATTTATTTGCAAAAATTCTTCCAGTTAAACGCAAAAATTATTTTACTGTTTTTGTCATCAAAACAACAAAGGTACGATTTTTTTCGTGAAATTCATTTTTTCCAAATGTTGTTTTTATATTTTTTACAAAAAAATCAAGTCTCAAAAATAGTTTTTCTCTAAGAATGCAGTTGTGAATCTAGAGTAATTGCAAACATTTTGGTTTACATAAAATCTTCCTTATAGTAATCTTCTTAGTTTTAAATCGCAGGAACTCATTGAGTCCACCCATAATTTTTATATTGTTAAAAAGGAAATTTTGCTGGCTTTAAGATTAAATAAGTATTTAAATTATTTTGATGTTTTAAAATGTGTTTTTCGTACCCCTTCTTCGAATTCAATTAGCCCACCACAAGGGATGGAACTCCCAAACACCAAAATTTCCCAAAACTATTTTTGAATTCAAGTACGTTCAATAACCTTTCTAACGGTAACTCAAACTTAAAATTCAACACGTTTTTCATTATTTCAGAATTTAAAAAACATTTAATCGAGAAGTGTATATTAAAATGTTTATATAAATTACTCTCGAGTGACACCGGGTACATCAGTTCGTATATTAATAAAATACATTAAATTGGATAGTTAATTTATTTGCATTATAACCAAAAGCTATAATGGGAGGTTCCCAACCAAAAGTTATATTTTAAAGGGTGCTCATAATTGTGGTTTTCAACTATGGCAAAAAAGTCAATAGCACAATACCACACAATTGTGAGTAATATATTGTTAATAAACACAAAAAAAACTTAAATAATATTAATGACTGAAATTAATGAATGAAATTGCATTAATATAAAGAACAAAAAATTTTTAAAAAATAAATACAAAACAGTTTAAGGTACATATTAAAGAGCTGCACCGATGTATTTGTAAGACATTTGTTTGTTATTCAAATGCTTTTTCTGTTCTACTCTTATATCGAACTACAATGTTTTGAGATAAATTTTGAAAAGAGTAAAACGAATACAGAGTAAATCGATTATAGAGTAAAACGAATAAGAGTAAAACGAATATATAGCATAAAACGAATACAGAGTAAATCGATTACAGAGTAGTAACACGAAAACAAAAACTTCGGTGAAACAAGCAGATGTAGCTATACCCGAAAGAATCGAAATGATCGATACAATAAAAAGAGTATCTCGGATATTTTGAACTAATTATCAATAAAATTAAACTAATTATATATATATTTCAGTATGTTTATTATTACTACATATTATGTAACATTCCACAGAAAAATAGACTTGGGCAAGACCAATAAGAGATTAAAAAATAATTTGTTGGATATATCGACACTTTTGCGCGAAATTATTGTGTGTGCCATTTTTCGAAATTGCCTTTTTTATGCAAATTTGCTATACACTCCACAAGGCATCACCAGGTAAAATATTGTAGCAGGAATCCTTAAAGTAAAATAGTTAATTATCTAAGCACATGTAAAATTTGGTTTTGATATTTCAAGCTAAAGCACAGAAAAGTAGAAAAAACGCTCTACTGTAAAATTTGGTTTTTGCCACATACGATAATTTCGCTTAAAAGTGTCGATATGTATTTAATCGATTTATCGCTAGCACTTTAAAAATAACAAAATTAATTGATTATGCCATCTCTTTGCAATTCTAAAGAAATGTCCTCTTTAGAAATATTTGAGTGTAAAAACATTATTCGGTTAACTGTTACAGAATTTTTGCCAATAAATTTTCTCTTTTCTGAAATTAAATTTCTAGCAACGGAAAATGTTCTTTCTGAAGCAGCAATGCACAGCATTTCTCTGAAATTTACGCCTGCAATTTATTAAGACGCAATTTTAATTCAAACTTTGCTCTCACTCAATTGATATATGTGATGAAAAACAAAAAGTAAAAAATTATTTCAATTTATTTTTTCATAAAATAATTCCTGAAGTAATTTTATTTCGAATGCTACTCGTTTTATCCGATTTACTACTTTGAGCAAAACAAGTTAATACGGTTTTTTAAAAACTCGAGTGAGAACAAACAAATAATTAGAATAAACGAATGTATTCGAGTAATTACTTTTTATAAGAACATATTCTTTTTATTCGTTCTGTTGTGAACGAACGGAGTAAAGACAGTACAAGTAATTCGGATGCTTGATTCCCCATACTGTTTCGAATGTATTCTTGCAGCTCTTTAGCACATATTATTATATACAGTGCTGCGCAAAATAATAGCAACAATTTCAGTGCGCTGCTACAAAACCGTGTATCTTTTTAAATAATGGAGACACGCAAAAATGATTATAGGAATCAAAGCATATATTCATATATCAAATATAAAAAAAAATCATATTCGAATTTGGTTTAATTTTTTTTTTTATTATATTTTCAGTGTATTCGAATTTGGTTTAATTTTTTTTTTATATTTAAAATTAATGTTAATTTGTCTGAGAGCAAAACAAAAGCAACATAATTAATATTTGATGTAAGATCCATTATTCTTGAACCGCTGCACATCTAAACGGCATCGACTCTATTAAACTAGATATGTTGGTATTAGGTATTTGTTCCCAATTAAGTTTAAGGGCTTCATGCAGTACAGTCTTATTGGAAAACTTTTGTTCAGAAACTTTTACCCTCGAACGTGCAACAAAATACATGCAGCCGCCAAAAATGAAACCGCTGAAGTAGCGCAGACGGGAAAACGCCAGAATAGAATCTATTCTAATTTTTCTCTGACGGCTGGCGGATCTCTCTCCGAGTGACTTAAATGTTGCCATATTTTTGCTAAAGATTTTCTTAGTTTTTACCATGGCAAAATTAGACAAGGTAGTGTTAGGGCGGAGAGCCGGTGACCGAAACTGTCAAAACGACCAATGAGAATGCAATATGATAGCAAAAATTGGCAAAAATACCAAAATGGCTGAGTTTGACAGATATGGTCACTAAGAAAGAGAACACATTCAGCCCTAACACTACCTTGCCTAGTTCTGCTATGGTTTCTACTATGATCTAACATTCTGTTTTTGTGTAACTGTGTAACATTTATGTGAATTCAAAACAAAATATAGAAAAATTTGTATCATTCCCAAAATGAAATGCAACCGTGATCCGACAACCACCACCTCTTCAATTCTGGACGGGTTCTCAGCGTATTTTGTCGAGCCAACCGTCAACCGCTTTGGTTCTGTTCGGGCTCTAAGCTGTAATACCTGATAATTTAACAACACAAATACATTTTTTTTTTGTTATGTCAGTTCATGTTTTCAAACGAAAAAAATATTTTTTATCTCCTCAAAAAACAAAAAACAACAAAAAAGAAGACAATAAAAAAATACTCATTCAATTATTGCTCTGTTTTGAGACCGGTTTCGATGCGTAAAGTGCAATTTCTAGATCTTTAGTGCTCAAATTGATTTCCATACGTTCGGTTGATCAAGTTTATAAAGTGAAATAAAACAAAACATATAAGCAAAAATCAAACGGTAAGTTTGGTAGAACCCCATCTATAATTATGAATTGTGGTCACAGATCAGGGTTGATATTTTTGATACAATTTTATATTTTTCTTGCTTTCCTACTTTTCCAAAGCGTTTTCGGTACATTTTATTTCACTCTATAATAAACACAGAATATAGAACTCTAAGTAAGCAAACGATTTAAAAGAATAAAAAATTTATCTAGTTCTGAATTTTGGTGCTCTGTAAAACACATAAAAAATTATCTTAAAGAGTCGATTTTCTCAAATTTATATAAAAATGCTAATGCTATGTTCACACTGACAGCTAAATGCGCATTTACGAAATCCACATTTACTAATATTTTTGGTACAATTTTATATTTTTCTTGCTTTCCTACTTTTCCAAAGCGTTTTCGGTACATTTTATTTCACTCTATAATAAACACAGAATAAAGAAATCTAAGTAAGCAAACGATTTATAAGAATATAAAATTTATCTAGTTCTGAATTTTGGTGCTCTGTAAAATACATAAAAAATTCTTTTAAAGAGTCGATTTTCTCAAATTTATACAAAAATGCTAATGCAATGTTCATACTGAGAGCTAAATGCGCATTTACGAAATCCACATTTACTAACTCATTGTAGGAGTAACAGGGACAAATATATATACATAGTAAATGCTTTAAATGCGCATTCTTTCAATTTCTCAATCGACAGCAAATGTTAAAAGATTATTTTAATTTTAAAGTTTAATAAAAACCAATTACAGAAAAAAACTGCAGTATTTATTTAATTAAATTTAAGCAAAATATTTGTTAAAATCTAGTGAACTAAATGCCACAATATTGTTATCAGAAGTAATATATCAATTGAAAAAATTTCGCAAATTTGAGTGAAAGTTAAGAATTTCTAGACTGAAAGATTTTCCCATTAATTTCTTGCGCTACCTTAACCTTTCTAAGTTATGCCCTGACTAACATTAAAAAAAAAAGTTTGGCTGGATTGTGTCAGATCCCAAAATCTGAGGAGTGGTTGACATAAGAGCCATCTACAAAAAACCTGATTTAAAACAATTTTAGTGGCCTTTCTAAGAACTTTTTTATATTAATGTAACGAAAAAAATTCGCACGTTTGTAGAAATGTTAGTTTTTTAATTGTAAAAAGATATCTAAACTTTATGTTTATATGTTTTTTTTTTTAGATTTCATTGATCTCATTTTATGAATATTATAAAACCACTTGTGTTCCTTTTTCTGATTATAAAAAACTTTGAGATTAATTAAAAATAAATAAAAACCTTTGTAATTTTCGTTATAAGGTTTATGAACTTAATTGTTAAAAACACATTGGCCCATTATCATAGTCAAAATAAAAGTCAACTCTAAATTTAGTAAAAGCATTTTTGACAGTTTTTTAATATTTATTGTCAGAAAGCTTGTACTAAATTTAGAGTCGACCTTTATATTGACTATGATAATATGCCATTCACTTTAATTTAAGTAAAAACTAGCAAAGAATTATCTTCAACTGGGTACAAAGTTTAGATACCCCCCACAGTATATTCTTAGTTATGCATGTTTTTAAAGTTTGATGACGTCACTTCGTAGAGATTACTGTTGTGGGTTCATCCAATTTTGCGAAAACTCAAATGCAGAACACGTTTAAGATACGAAAGATTATGTGTTAAATATGCTGTCAATACACACATTTTTGTGGAATTTATAAAAGTTTTGCTACTTTGATGACGTCACTTTGTATGGGAGATTGGTCGAGCTTTTATCAATTTTGTAAAATTTCAAAATAAAAGTGCATTTTAATATTCTTAGCATATGTTCATCACTTTAATTTATTTAATTAATTTTTGCGAAATTTTTATAGACGTAACAGTTTTCATATAGTTACTTTTTTTAGGTAGGTAGGCGTAGTTTTCATACTATTTTGACTACTATTTGAAATATATGGTGCATATTTGAGACAAAAGCTATGTGCAAGATTTCAAGCCATTACATTAGTTTTTGTGGCATTTTCAGAGATAGTACCATTTTGTTAAGGTAAAAAGTCGTTTTGTATGGGAGGTTGTTGCGTTGTTTTCTCGACTTGAAAAATTTTAATTATGTTTTGAGTTTTTGCGGCCAAATAGTATGGGCAAATTTTTAATCAAGACAGTAATTATTGTGTCATTTTTAGATATTTTAATGAGTTGATAAAATAACGTTGTATGGGAGGTAGGCTTTTTTCTTTATCCGAACTAAACATATTTGAAATATACGGTGAGTATTTTACTTCAAAGCTTATGTGTACAATACCAAGTAAATGCAGAAGTTCTTGTGGCGTTCTTAGAAACTTTATTTTTTGATAAAGAAGGCGTGGTTTTATCTGATTTTTCTCGTTCTTGAATTTGATCTTTGTTTTTTTAATATAAGCACATATACCAAATTTCTATACTTTAAATTTTCAATTTAAATTGACCCAGCGAAATCGGCTTTGGAGGTGATGCTGACCAAGAATATATGGGCATTTCCAGAAAAAAGTCTACCGTGACCAAAAAATTAAAAGTTATTAAAAATGTATTATTTTATTATATCATTTAAGAGAAACAATTTAATTTTATTAGTTTCACCAATTTCTACATAAATTCATTAACCATGATGATCAAATCGTCCGCACTGTTTCACAAGTGTAGTTTTTCTTTTTCGTAAATGTTTTGTAGGCTTTTTTGTTTTAGTAAAAATGGAAGGCATTGGCTATAGATAATGAAAAAATGGTTGAGGCAAGGAAAAGGCAATATATTCAATTTGTTTTTAATTACTTAATTACATAATTACTTAACTACCCAACTACTTAAACACCTAATTATTATGCAATGGAAATTTTAGTAACGTAACGCCAGATCAAATCGTAATAAAAAAAAACCAGAAAAGATTTTTAATAATGATCACTTGTAAAATAAACTTATGTTATTTTAAAACCTTCTAAGACAAGTTTTATACAAAAAGTCTTGCCCGATTCAGAGAGTTTTGCAAATTTTTTATTCCAAGTCAGAAATCACTTCCGTTGTTTGTAACGTAACGCCAGCACATATATTATATCTTATATCACATAGCTTATATCTTTAGATCCTTTCGGTTAATTTTTGTCATTGTTTTTACTTAATATAGTGCTACCAGTGATGTTCCTCGACGCGTCGTCTTTAATCGCCGACATTTTGGTATCGATATTGTAGAATGTGTCGACTATGTAGACAATAGGGCAGTTCACGATCTTGTTGCATCGTTCCAAATGCAAAATAAACAGCTTTTACAAAAACAAAAAGCATATGTAGCAAAAGCTTCTCAGTGCTTTTTGTTTATGTAAAAGCTGTTTATTTTGCATTTGCAACGATGCAACAAGATCGAGAATTGCCCTAATGTCGAGAATTGTGTAAGCAATGTAAACAAAATGCAACACTGCGAAAATGCAAGTTTTATGTAGATTATGCTGATTCTTAAATTCTTTTGAAAAAGTCGTTTAATTAACACAAACTAAATAATTTTACAATTAAATAAGCAAAAATCATGCCCTGAAGGAAGTAAAAATAAGGAATACTCCGAACATGCACTAAACTAAATAGTGTCGATAAGGCAGTTCTTCCTAATTTAGGAAGCATTTAAGTAGATCGAGATCAATTCGCACACAGCCTAAATACCACAATAAACATGCAGCCTCTTACATTAATTATCTTCACGTCGTTAAAAGCAATTGTCTACACGACATTGTCGACACCGTCGACAATAGTTTTGTTGACATCAAGTTGTCTACGCCACACATCACTGAGTGCTACTTAATAACTACACAAATATAAGAAAAACTTTTTAAAAATTAGACTTTTTCATTCTATTTTTTTAATATTTATTCGTACAAATCGTCCCTAATGCCAGTTTAGAAATGTCCATATATACTTTTCTATACCTGACATACCTCCTTATAAGCGTTACAAATGGAGTGACAAACGAGGTGTTCACACGTTTGTCAAATGATTGAAGTATATCGCGATTTTTTACTCTCTTTTACTCACTCGAAAATTTTTGATTTATTTCTGCTCACACATGATTTTTTGATTGAAGTACCGATGCAGGCATTTGTTACTCTTCTACCTACTATTTTGCCTACTTTTCTATCTATTTCCTTTTTTCTCTTCAAAAAACTGCTTTTGTGTTCAAATAAGTACTTTTTTAGAAATAATTTGCTACTAAACAACAGACAAGTAAAAAAATGCAACCCTTTGACTGATTGATGCAGGTCTGGAGCTCAATCAAAATTTTGACTGATTCGATGAAGACATGGTATAATTATTTGGCAAGGTAGCCGTGACAGTTTTTTGACGATTGGTAGTTGTCAAAAACAGCTAAAGAAGTTGTAGTTTGCTGCTGTTGACTAGCTTTATGCTTATTTTTAACTTTTCTTTGATTCATTAAATTTGTTCGCGAAGTTTATTGGAATGTTTTTAGTTTGCTGCGATTAGGGGGTTTTGGATGATCCGACATGTGGGACAGATATGGCATGCTTGACGACAAGTCGGATCATTCGAAAGCAAATAAGACAGTCGGATCGACATGTCGGACGAAAATCAAAAAGTTTTGATTTTTCTGCCGGTCGGACCGACTTGTTGGGCATGTGAACGCAAGTCGATCTGACTTGCTGCATTTTTTCATTTCAATAAAAGCGTCAGCGGGTGAACACCAACGAAGCGGAAAAATATTATAGAAAATTAATATGAACAACGTTAAAAACATTGAATTATAGATAAATTTATTAAAATTAATTAAAATTTCTATAAAGTATGGAAAATTACTGGTAAATTATAAGGGCATCTAAAACTTTCTTAGCTATTATGCCGATGTGTTCTGTTTGAGAGCCTGCAATGAAATAAAGTCGTCGTACATGTCGGACTGGACGAAAGCTCAAAAAAATTTGCTCTGTTAATTTGTCGTCGGACATATCGGATGACAAGTCCGATCGTCCGAAACCCCTATTGACTAGCTATGTTTAAGTCGTTGCTTATTTTTTCACATTTCTTTGATTAAATGCATGAACAGCTAATTTTGACAACTACCCATCGCCGCTCGTGAGAAAAAAGCCAGTCTACGCTACTACCTTGTCAGTAATTGTGCCATGGATGAAGAGTTTGAAGTTCATTTTCGATCTCGCAGAGAGTTCATTTTTTTAACATAGGAAAGCAACAACAAATTTTGATTGATTCAATCATTTGACAGACGTGTGAACACCCAAAAAGTTAACGCAGCATGCATGGAGTAAACAAAATTTTTTCAAAATAAAAAGGAAAATACCATGATTCAATTAATATAAGGTTATTTGTATTTTTTGACGTATGCTTATTTTTTATAAACAAACATTTTTTTTACAATCTGCTTACAGTGTTTTGTGCTGTTGGAAATAAAAGGTATTTTTCAGTGTTTCGTTGTGTAGTTTTCTTGTGTAGTAGTTTTTCAATGATTTCTTGCCAAGTTAATAAGAAAAAGAAACTATGTAGGTGTTGCATCGTAAGTGTATGCTATGTTGTAAGTATATTCTAGGAATTTAGAAAGCTCCGTTGCAAATTTAAAATAAAAAGTTATTTTTGCCATTGCTCAAAACTTAATTAGTGAATTTTTTAAATGAAAGTGTTATTTAGAAGAAAGTAAGTTAAGGCAAAAAACAAATACACACAGACTTTAAAAAGAGACACAAAAGAAGTACATAGAATAAATATAGAATTACAAAATAGAAGTAACGTCGTAACGTATATTAAAGTGATGTAAAAACTTTAAACACGTTTTTTTCAAAACTACGGGGAAGCACTAACTAAAAACTATTCAAATGATTTTGCTCAAAATTTCACCTGTTATTTTAGTCATACATAGCTAGTTCCGGAACTTTAAAACAATCAATTTTTCAATAAGTTAATTTTTTTAAACAAATTAAAAAAGTTAGATTTACAAATTTTTTTTCACATGTTCGCCTTTTGTATTTGTTTTTTTAAATATACATATTAAAGGGTAGTGCACTACAATAAAGCCTGCAGAACGATATTCTCTTTGATTTTTTTATTTCAGATGAACACGTAAGGCTGGGTGCTTCTCCCATAAAACACACCTTCTTTCGAGTACTCTTCTTTGATATAGATGACTATAAGCAAATTAATGTGCAATCAAGTCAAAAAAAATTATTTTGCACACTTTACGACATCAATTAAAACATGTTAAAATTTCAAAACGATCGCATTATTTTTTTTATTTAAAAAATTTATGAAAAAGTTAACATTTCGGTCGTCACACTGGGCTACTACCTTAAAATAAATAAAGTTAATTGAATCGAGTACAGAAACAAACCTTAAATAGTTTTTGCAGTAGTTAAAGAGGTGTTTTTTTGAATAGATTTATGAAAAAATTGTCAAAATGATGTCAAACAGAAGTACAACAATTAAAAGAAGTACTTTTAGCGTACTTCGATACAAGAAGTACAGCAAGAAAAAAATAAGTAAAACACTCCCAAAAGGAGTTGGTCACATTATGTATACAGTACGTATAATGCGTATTATGCGACCGTGGTTTCATTTTTGTTTTGACAAATTTTTGTTTCTCTTTTCTTTCTTAACAATTTAAAAAATTATAAATGCACTTACCATTAATAGATCTCTAAAGTTCATAATAATTTTGTGATGGCAATTTCTTTTTAATACAATTACGCAATTAACTCGGTTAATTAACTTACTTAGAACACGCCACTAAACGCTCTTGTTTAGGTTTTATAGTTAGGTTTAATGTGTTTATTAAAATAAACGAGCAAAATTATATTTATTTTTGTATTTATATTACTTATTATTTATTCACATAACTTTCATTATAGTTAGTAAATAAAAATAATTTAAAAAGTTATTAATGCACTAAGAAATCGGAGCAATAAAAGTACTAGAACAAAATTAACAGTAGTCAATATAGTACCAATTAGTATGGTATTTGGGCAACCGTGTGCATTTTTAGCTCTACTGACATTGCTCTCATGATTTTTTTCTGCTCTCATTTTCAAATAAGGTGCATGCCACACACAGCGGACACGGACAAATTTGTTGTTGTTTTCGCGGGTAAAAGAAAAAACTGGAAATTGGGAGAGCTTCTCACTCATCAAAAAATTTCCAGGCAACCGACAAAAATGTTCACGGCACAAAGCTGAAAACAATTTGGACAACGGTTGCATTTTCTTGATGTTTTACGTTTAGTAGTAATAAAACTGCACTGTAGTAGGAAATGTACTATTTGAATTCATCAGTAATGCGATGTTTGTTGTTTAGTATTGAATTGCACGCTGCTAGTGCTATACATGGCTTGAATGGTATTTATTTATAAAAAGAAGAAGAATATTTGACGAACATGCAAAATGCAGCCCGGCTAGCTGCAGCAAATGGATTCAACTGAACAGCTGAATATTATTAGTGATTGTTGTGAGTGTAATATTAATGATTTAATATATTGTTTTTTTAGTGATTGTGTATTTTTTAAAATTAAAAATATGAACGTAAGATGTGTATATGATGTTATTTATAAAAATGTATACATTTTCTAACTATATTTTCCATTTATAAACTATTCCATTGCATATATAAAAGTAACACGTTATTGTATATAGTATTTTTAGTACAGCTGCAGTTGTCTCTTTCACCCTTGTATTTTAGGACAATCGTCAAGAGAAAATGTGAGCAGTAGATTTACTGATGGTATAACTGATCAAGCTAGTCATACATTACAGCCGCGTAGTTAACAAATAAACTGTTTATATATACATATATCTTGTAATATCGTTTAAATCGTTAAAATTTACAATATTCTAAGAGATAAGGTTATGGCTATTAATTGGAGTAGAAATATTACTGAAATGTTCATAAATGAGCATGAGCCAACCGGCTTTGTGAGATATTCTTTAAAAAATTGTAAATATTTTATCATTAGTGAATCTTAGCTCCTTTGATAAATTTATTATCCCTTTCTTATGTCTGCCAATTCTCCATGGCTTAATCCAGCAGGATCTTTTTCACTTTTTTAACTCCATCTAGAGTTTCATCAACTCAACAATTGTTTTTATTGTGACCATATCGTTGTCAACTATATATGTGGATACACTTCCTGCATACATATTGGCCAATGTAATTAATTTTAAACCCCGGAGATCAGAATTTAACCCATCAATTTTAAATGCAAATAAAACCACTTATAAACAACCTATAGAGGGTAGCCGTTTTATTGAATCGATTGCATAAAAGAGCATTACCTGCACGAAATGGTAGCAGAAACGTAGTAAATTTAGCTTCCGCCATTATCGAACAGAAAACTACGTGTAGCATGCCGTGGACAAAACAAGGAGAGAGAGGAAAAAAATGGCGAAAATTCCAATGTTTGACGGACAAGCAGACACCGTGTGACATGCCCCTAAGCATACCAATTTGAGAAAACGTCAGAAATACGAATAACCTTATAATAATTGAATCATGGGAAAATACTTTTCTCTTCATTTAGTACGATATTTTCTAAATTATATGCCAAAATGAATAAGTAAATTGCGACAATTAGTCGTGTTTGCCCTATAAACTGCAATAACAAAAGAATTTCTCTTACAGCGCAAAAGCATGCAACACTTATTCTAGATAGCTGTGTTCAACACTTAAGGCTGGATTAGCCAAGCGTAAGGTAACGTAGCGCGACGTTGCCAATTGTCAAGCTAAAATCTGTTTAATGATAAATGTGTACAAGTCGTTACCGAAATCGTAACGTGGCGTGACGCAGCGTAGAAGTCTGTAGAAAATAGATTTCTACGCAACGTTACGATTTTTGGTAGTTCGACAGCTGTGTTACAAGCGAAAAAATTTGTTTAACTTCACATTTTTGTGAATTTTAATACTATATATGAAAGAATGCAATCTTTTATTGACGAGGAGAAGTAAATAAGCCTTCTAGAATAAAATGAGTGCCCTGCACTACGCCGCCTGCACTACGTTGGATTACGATTTCGGTAATCGCTTATCCTCGAGGCAACGTCGCACTACGCTAACTCCCGCTGCGCCACTTCACGTTACGCTTGGGTAATCAAGCCTTTAAACAAAACTAGCCTAAAGGTATGCTCACACGGAACACGATGTGTCGACAAAGCAGTCAAAATACAAACATTAGCGTACCCAGTCTAACCGCACGCAGCACATGGGCTCAACACCATGATTTATCTCTTTCTTGAACTGTCAAACGCACGCACTGCAGCAACAACAACAATACACAATGGAAAAATATACAGCTTGCTTTTTAAGCAGCATTTTTATTCGGTTTTGAATTCCTTGAAGTGCGGTTCTGTGTGAGCGCGTCTGTAGTTTGGAAAAAGAAAAAATAATTGTTCTTGGGTTTTCTTTTCGCAGGTCAGCAAAGAATAGTACATATATGTATATACGTGTGTGTGCGTGCAATTTTGATTCAAGAGTTTTTCGGTCAATAAATGCAAACTTTAAATGAAAATATATAAAATTAAATGATAAGAAATGGTGCTGATTATAAATGAATGAAAAAAAGTGCAATTAAGCAGAGCGGCTTCAAGTAAAACGACCTTGAATTTGCGGCAATTAAATTAGCATAAAAGTGGAAGTGGCAAAGTGAAAGAAAAAAAAATAGCTTTGGGAAGGCAAAGACCGACAGACAGTCAATGAATCTTGTAAAAGGTGTTACACAAAAATGTATTAAAATATAGTGGTCACTCACCTCATCGGCAGATATTTAAAATCACGATTATAACTACAATGGTTGCAGCGCAAGCTGTATTAAATATGTAAGTTACCTCCTCCCCCGACCCCTTTAATTTTTATGTTGTCATACTTTAATTAATGTATTAGATGGCAAACACACACGCACGCACGTAAAGTTACCCAAATTAATCAATGAAACAAAAGAAATCGAAGAGCAACAAAAATAGCACTAAACTGGTTTAACCCATAGCTACCCTCCAGGAAATGTGAGAATTCCCGGATGTTACCAGGAAACATTCCATGGAATGTAGGAAGCATTCCCCTTTGTTGCACACTCCATTGGTTTTTTACATAGCATGTCATTAGAGGGAAACATTCCTCCCCGCTGTGTTAAAAAGTCATGTGGAAACATTCCTCACCGCATTGGAAGCAGTCCTCTCCCCTGTTTTGAAAATTAAAGTGGAAACATTCTTTTTCCTTTTTATCAAAATGCCCGGCCAGGATTCGAACCCGTAACCCCTGAGCGACAGTCTTGTCATTGCTTGACAATAAATAAAAGTTTCCACATGCATTCTTAAAGAAGCGGTTTGGAAACAATATAAATACAAAACTACTCTTCAGCTTCCAAAAGATACGGTGGGAATGTTTCTTTATCACTTTTAAATGGAAGCCTTCCGATTTTTCCTGGAGGGTACCCATCATGGTTGTGACTGACGCACGCACTTTATGTTACTTACGGGGCGTCTCGACATGCAATAATTCATTGCTCTCCATCTGTCAATTGGCAATTATTGCTAATCGAGACCTCTCAATTGCCATGGTTGGCAATTCATGGCGAGCAATATTGCTTTCCATGTATTGCCAAGTAGTGAGCTGTATTTTTTCTTGTTTGACAGCCATTTTTAATTTTTCTCCAAAAATTTAAATGTGTATATCTATAAAAATCAAGTAGTGTGCAGAATAAATTTATAAAATAATAAATTTATATAATAAATGATAAAATTATATGTTGATTTCGTAACATGACAAAACCCACCCTTGAAATATTGTCATTGCTTGCAATGGAATTTGACAGATGATAAGCAATGGATTTTTGCCTGTCGAGACGCCGGGTTAACTACCATAACAATTTGTTAATAATCGCAACTAAACTACAAATGTTTAGAAACAATTATCTGCATCAACATTTCTGCTTCTGGAATAGCCCAAAAACTAAGAACAACTTCCGTTGAGTTGAGTCAAAACCGACAAAACAAATTAAAGAAACCAGGATTGCCACAATCTACGTTTTGTTTTTACTAAAATTCCAAAACTAATTTCTCATATAAAAAATTTACCAAATATGATTAAAAAAATTAGTTCTCTTATGATTTTGCAGTCATTAAGTTATAATTTAAGATAGTTATAGTTACATGTTTTAAAAGAATATATTCCTTTTGCAAAAAACTAAAATATTTAAAAAAACAAAAACTAAACTTTAAAAGACATCTTTGACCAAAACCTTTATCTATATGAATGCATAAAGACTGTTTACAAAAATATACTTTAAAGAACATATGGATTAATCGGATCATTTCCAATTCAATTTACATTTGTTATTTATTTGAACTAACTACAGTATTTTTTATGAAACATTTACAAGATTTGCAATGAAAAGATAGTTAATAGATAGATATTAGCTGTGTTCCATTTGCTTCAAAATAATTCAGATTATTTTTTTTACATGCAAAGCAAAAACAAAAATAATAATCCTATAACAAATAGGATTATTTTTGCTATCCATATAAAATTGTGATATAGCCTTTAAAAAATTTGAAACACAGGTGCCGCACCTGTATATTTTTATGTGCTGTCATTTCATTTTTTGTATTATTTGTTTGATACAATGACTATTAGGTAGCCATGACAGCGACCTATTTTCTCACGAGCTGCGCCAATCGAATGTTAAACAAAAGCAAACAAAACAAACCGCGTGTGTCACACACATTAGACGCATTCAGCGGAGCCAACAATTGCACTTAAATTATTTATATAATTGCATAATATTAATAAATAAATTAAATAATTTATAATTTTTCTGACGTTTAGAGTAAAACACATTCAGAGAAAAACATCGTTCACTAAGGTATCGCTACCATTTTCTTACACAACAGTTTTGAACGACACACATTCTCATGACACCTAATAGTTATTGTATCATGATTGCTTGTTTGAATTTAATTTTGACTGCAATGGAAGTGCCCTCTACGAGTCGTTTTTCTTGCCGTTCCTTTGAGAATATTTGTTATCGCGATTATATTAAGGTAAAAGAAACGCAGCTATTGTTTAAGTTTTCAAATCGCAAAAGAAACTAGCATTTGTCCAATTCAAAAAAGATCAAGCCAAATTATGCCGCTAATTTTGTGCAAAACTATCACAACTCAAAATTTGAACGTTGAAGTTAAAAAATAATAGAAACCCCAGACCCAATCGCTGGATTACGGAACTTTATTACTTTTAAGTTTTTAAATATCTATACTATTAAATAAAAATGAAACTTTTAAAAAGTTAGCATTTTAGTGGCTGACGCTAAACTTAAGAACCGCTGAACGGATTTATGTGAAATTTTCACTATTCGAATCAGAATTCATCATAGATGGTTCATGTTTTCTCAAAATTTTGATATATATATATATATATAATAGCGTACAAGTAATTGACTGAGAAACTGGCTTAAATATAAATTTTTGGTAAAATTCGGCACATTTTCCCCATTTTCTGCCTCAAGCTTAGTATGCTGTAGGAACGAATAAAAAATTTCCATAAGAAATACATTGAGATTTTTGACAACGAACAGGCCATGGTATAATTATTTGACAAGGTAGTAGCGTAGACAGGCTTTTTTCTCACGAACGGCGATGGGTAGTTAGTCAAAATTAGCTGTGTCAAAATGCAATTAATCAAAGAAATGCGAAAAAATAAGCAACGTCTTAAACATAGCTAATCAATCGCAACAAACTAAAACCATTCCAATAAACTTCGCGAACAAATATAATGAATCAAAGAAAAGTTAAAAATAAGCACATAGCTAGTCAACAGCAGCAAAGTATAACTTCTTTAGCTGTTTTGACAACAACCAATCGCGGAAAAACTCACGGCTACCTTGTCAAATAATTATACCATGGAACAGACAGCGAAATTTTTTCGCCAGCTTGTACGCTGTAGAAGCGAAAATTATTGCTATGTTGCCAAATTTCCATTCGTGAGTGGAGAATTGAAATATCAAAATTTCGTTGTCGATATGCCCGTACATTTAATTGGCGCTGAAATTTGCCATTCAACAATAAAAAATAAGCAGTAAGTATGTTTAAGTGTTGACTTTGTTATTTAACAAATTTATTGTTGCATTTATGTATATAGTTTGTTATCTATAGTAATAAAACTCATTTTCTGTTTGTTTGTTTGTTTGTTTGTTTGGCCTTTATACAAATCTAAACGGCTCAACGGATTTTGCTCAAACTAGGTATACATATTAAGTGCATCCCAACTTAAAATGTTACATACTTAGTTTTTGCCACACCCCCTCTGAAATTTTTCAACTAACGGTAATTTTGTTATTATAAAACTTTTTAGCATCGGAGATTTTTGCGTAATTAATTTTGAAAAATTTCTGTTATTTTCACATCAAAACCACTGACATATATTCAAAATTGGAGAAGTTTTCAGTACAACGACTTTTTCATAAAACATCGTTGCCTAAGAATGAGAAAAAAACGACATGAAAATCAAAGTTTGGTCTTTCGATGCAAATATCTCCGCTGTCCATTAATATATTTCATTCAAATTTTTTTTGTTCAAAAGTTCAATAAAATCACTTCACAAAAAAAAGGTTGAAGTGTACCGTTAAGTCAGTGTATATATGTTTTATGATTATGTCAAAAAGGTCCAAAATTTTGACTTTTTACTCAAAAAATGACTCAAAAATTGTTGTTGTTGTAAAAATGAAATCAATTAAAAATTGCACATCTGGCTACCTTTCATATGACATAGCATTTATTTGCAAAAATTCTTCCAGCTAAGCGCAAAAATTATTTACCTGTTTTTGTCATCAAAACAACAAGGTACCCCCATTTGATTTTTTTCGCGAAATTTATTTTTTCCAAAATGTTGTTTTTATATTTTTTTACAAAAAAGTCAAGTCTCAAAAATAATTTCTGTGAAAAAATTACCCCAATATCTCTTTCCAATCAAAAGTTATGGCTAAAATTCTATTTTTTCATACCAGATTATTAATAAAACTTATTTTTGTGTTAAAATTCTCGATATAGTTTGACGTCCCCATTTATCTCTAAGAATGCAGTTGTGTGTCTAAAGTAATAACGAACATTTTGGATTTTATAAAATCTTCTTTATAGTAACTACTTATTTTTTGCTTTTACTTTTAATGCCAATAACTCCGCTGTTTTTAATATATTTCATTAATTTTTTTTTGTTAACAAGTTCAATATGTTTTTTAATATAAATCTTTGTTTAGACGTTATAATGTCCATATCTCAAGGACGCATTGAGTCCCACCATAACTTTTATTTTGTTGAAGAGGTAATTGTGCTTGCTTTAAGATTAGGTAAATATAAAAATTCTATTAAATTTTTAAAATATGTTTTTCGTACCCCTTCTTTGAATTCAATTAGCTTACCGCAAGACATGGAACCACCAACAACAAAAATTTTCCTAAATTTTTTTGAATTCATGTTCGTTCAATTACCTTTCTAACGGTAGCTTACAAATAAAATTCAACATGTTTTTCATTATTCCAGATTGTAAAAAACATTTAATTGAGAAGTGTATGTAAAAATGTTTATATAAATGACTCTCGAGTAACACCGGGTATATCAGCTAGTTATACATATAAATTTTGATATTTCAATTCGAATGGAAATTCGTGAGTGGAGAATTGAATATTTGTATGAAAGGGTGTGAGAAACTACAACCCAGCGGTTGAAGTAGACCTGAAACAATACATTCTCTCATGCCTGAGGGGTAATGGTAAGGCCTGAGTATTCTACACACCACTTGATTTCCTTTTTTTATTACGATGTCATGCTTACGTAACACCTGCTATCGTATAGCGTACACTCAGGCCTGAATATCCCCAAGAGTATTCCTCCGAAATTTTAGGCCTCAAGGAACGCTAAAAAATCAGGCCTTCTATCAGGTATTGAATACTCTGAAGTTAGTATTAATATAATATAATATAACAAAACATAACATAATGTTAGTTATGTTAGTTAACATAATATAATATAACAAAACATATTATTGTATATATATAATGTAATAAAATATAATCTATAGACAATACTAGCTGAACCCGGTGTGCTTCGCTACCCCCTCGTTATAAAATAAAATTAAAAGTATTTATATATTTACAAAAATGTATTTATTTAATTTTAATTTGATTATTGCAATGCTTTAGGATATACAATATTTTTAGTTTGCCCATCAGGAGCATACACATATAAATCGGTGGGTTTTCCTACACGCGAGCATGCAACATGCGAGAAACATGGATGGACATTAGACCGGTCGTTAAAAATAAATTTTGAAGTGCCGGGCAGATTCTGTTTCCTTTTGGTCTAAAACCATTAAATTTAAAATTTGGGGCTGATCGGATAATATTTAGTGGCCGCGCCCATCAACCAAAAATTTAAATACATGAAATATATGGAAAAAATTTATATTTACCCAATATTCTTCAAATTAAGTGCACAAAAGAGAATATTTTATATATATCGTTTTGAAATATTTCTCTTGCTGTTGCAAAGCAAAACAAAAAAGTACCGTTGCGAATAGCTCAGTACACAAAGTATATGTATTTTGAGTCTTTATTCTTTATTTTCATTCAGTCTTGATGCGTGTCAGATATTGTTTAAGGAAAAAGTGCAAATTTTTGGTTGATGGGCGCGGCCACTAAATATTATCCGATCAGCCCCAAATTTTAAATTTAATGGTTTTAGACCAAAAGGAAATAAAATCTGCCCGGCACTTCAAAATCAGACACTTTTTTGGAAAATAACGACCGGTCTAATGGACATGCGTTAAGCTCATCAGCTGGGGTTGCACCTGGAATAACCGGTAGTGTTTGGCGAAAATCACCGGCTAACAAAATAAGTGTTCCCCCAAATAATTGCCTATTGCTTCCGAAATCCTGTAATGTGCGATCTAGCGCCTCTAAAGATTTTTTGTGTGCCATTGTGCATTTATCCCATACTAAGATCTTACACGTTCGCAGCACTTTACCCATTGATGATTTTTTCTTTATATTGCATGTGTGCGTCTCAGAGAATTGCAATTTCAGTAGTAATTTAAGTGCCGAATGCGCTGTTCTGCCACCATCCAAAAGCGATGCAGCAATGCCGGATGACGCAATGGCCAACGCAATATTGTTTTGAGATCGAACTTTAGCCAAAATCAACGAAATCAGAAACGTTTTTCCGGTCCCGCCCGGTGCATCTAATTTTGGGTTATATGGGCGAGGCCACGCTCCTTTGTCCGCTCACAACTTTATATAGTCAAGAATTTACTATTTCGTAAGAATATCTTATTGTGAAAATTTAATGACGATCTACTACTGGACAGTAGTATACTGGACAGACTATATTACGATTTTTAATTTTACTAAAAAGGGGCGTGGTCCCCACCCACTTTTCTCCTAGTACGTATTCCTAACTATGCCAATACCATATGCACCAAATATCATCGACGTAGGTAAAAAAATGCCCAAATTATGGTAAATAAAATATTTTTGGGTTATATGGGCGGTGCCCCGCCCCTTTGTCCAATCAAAACTTCATATAGCCTATTCTTCCTTTCAGAGACACATGCTGTGAAAATTTCAGGAAGATCGGTCCAAGGGTTTGGTCTCCTATAAAGCACAAACAAACAGACAGACATTAATTTATATATATATAGATTGAAAGCAGATTTATTATAATTAATGTAAAATGGGGCGAAAAAGGGGGATTTGGTAACAAAAAAATCTATGGCTACCTTACCTGTAGATAAAAAGTATATAAAACTTTAGGTAAATACATATTACAAAAAAGTATTTTGTATAGCAAACATTGTTAGTGGTATAAGTAAGTATCTGAATTAAAAAAGGGGGCGGTGAAGTGGGCGTGGTTCATAGTAATATGGCGACGTTAACAGTATTAAGAGCAATATACTACCAAATAAAAAATAATCCGTTGGAAGGAACAAATTTGTACAGAGAACAAAAAGTTTGAAACTTAAATTTGGCGTGAATAGGGTCGTGAAAGGGGGCGTGGCGTAAGAAATGTTTATTTCTACCTCGCCTGGAGTATAATGTGTATACAATTTGAAGTAAATCTGTTAAAAACTATATGGGAGCAATTACATAATTTTAAAAAAGTGGGCGTAAAAGTGGGCGTGGTCGAAAAAGTACCCTATTAATCATGCCAGAGTCCCAGTTAAATGCTGTGAAAATTTCAGGAAGATCGGTCCAGAGGTTTGGTCTCCTATAAGGTACAAACAAACAAACAAACACACATTCCATTTTATATATATAGATTTTTTGCATTTAAATATTTTTCATTAAAATATTGTATATCATTTTTCCAACGTTCTGCCTTTTTTATTTTTCAGAATGAAAATTACGCGTCGACTACTTCGCATTAGATTTTTATTTAAATTTCCCAAAGATATTTGTTGGCATTACGACTTCGCTTCTAATCTCAACCGTAGCTCAAGTGCGAATACGAAGCATATTCAGTCTCGAGCTAACTTAAAGCACTCATAAACGTTTGGCAGCATTACACCTTCGCTTCTAAACTCAGGGCCATCTTCCGGTCTGAGATTGAAACAAAAAAAAATGTTCACGGATTGGACAATTTCAGGGAAATTTTCAGAAAGATTGAATGGCAAAATTTCAAAGCAAAATAGATCTTATTTCATACCAGATTTCATCAGGCATTGAAATTGCTGACCGCTGGGAATTAAAAAAAAAATAAAACAAAAATAACTTTTGACTTGTTTTTGGAGCGAACATTGAATATTTAAGATGCTTCTTGAAAACAATATAGAACAAAAAATGTGTGAGCTAACGGTTGATATATTTCTATTTTTTAATAGTGATTCAATTTAACTTTAAGTCAACGAAAATTTGAGAAAAATCGATTGAAAAATAGCGGAGATATTTTCCTGCCAAATTCAAACTGAAATTTAAATAGATTTTTTGTCTTATTCTGCGGCCTTGTCTTAAGAAAATGAGTTGTACTAAAAAATCTTAGCTTTTAGAATTATCGCAATATTTTTAGTGTCAAAATAACGGGAATTTTTTTTAACATACTCAGCCCTATCATGAATAATTTTTCACACGGAATCGGAAAAGGGAGTTTTCATTTTTAAGATAAAGCTTAAGAATATTTTGGAAATTTTTAATGCAAATTTGTTGATAAACCGTTGATGACCAAGTTTGCATTAAAAATTTCCAAAATATTCTTAAGCTTTGTCTTAAAAATGAAAACTCCCTTTTCCGATTCCGCGTGAAAAATTATTCATGATAGGGCTGACTATGTGTAAAAAACATTATCCAAAAAGCTTTCGTACACCGTTTTTTTTCTTAATCAACGACTTTTCATACAAAAATACGTTGTTCTGAGAACATCTATAGTTTTCGAGATATCGCAAAAATTTTGATGTCACAATATCGGCAATTTTTCAAAATGTACTATTTGTAAGAAATTTCACCATCACAATATATATTCACACTTGTTACATAAGAAAATGCTTATTGTAAGGTATTCGTAAGATATGGCGTAAAATGTCTCAAGTACTTGTTGCACATATTATCAATGTCGAAGATTCGCTCTAACATAATATTTTTCCATCGCTTACAGTTTAGCTTTTATTTAATAAATGCTCTTTTAACGCTCATATTTCAGGTCAAAAGCCAGACCTTTCATCTCATCCTCATTCACTATTCTACCTCTTCCTATCCCTGAGATTCCTTACTAAAATCAATAGTAACTTCCAACGTACACGATTCGGCACATCTATGGTGCAGTACCATTGGAATGATATACGTTTCATTGACCTTATTCTAAAATAAATATAAAATAGTGTACAACATTTGATGTTTGCCTATTAATATATAAGATTACAAAATTTCATTAATAACTTTTTATATCTTATATGTACCTTATATGTACCAACTATTAAATAAAAGTATTTTTTATTTAATTTGGACTTTCAGCTTAATATATCAAAACCTGAAAAATCGTTATAAAAAATCGCGCGATTTTTTACACTTTTTTAAAAACATTTGTCGCTGTTATGGGCAACGCATTTTATCTAACGTCAGTTTGCTTTTTTAAAGAATACAAACATTTTCTTTATAATGTCGCAATATATAATAAATGGTGTAACGGTGATCCCCGTTACAAGTTTGCACCCCGCACACTACGCCACTGCCTTACTACACCACTGTGCGCTTAACTCAACCAACAGCCATACCTACACACACACGCACACATACAGCCAGCACATTCAACGTAGTCAACAGCCGAGTCTACATAAACCACACGCAACGCTATAATTCCCAGAAGGTTAATGGCAGCATACGGATAAATAGACCGCGTTGTGACAGACTTCGGCACGGCTCGAGAGCGTAGTGCTTTGTACCGTCGCTACTTGCTGGAAACGAGAACAAGTTTGTTCATAGTCGGGTCTTGCCTTAGTCAGTCACACCGAACATCACCGAACATATCCGAACATCGCCGAACATCACCGAACAGCACCGAACTTCAGCGAACACCGAACATCACCGAACATCACCGAACCTCAGCGAACACCGAACATCACCGAACCTCAGCGAACACCGAACATCACCGAACATCGCCGAACATCACCGAACAGCACCGAACTTCAGCGAACACCGAACTTCAGCGAACACCGAACATCACCGTACATCGCCGAACATCACCGAACAGCACCGAACTTCAGCAAACACCGAACATATCCGAACATCGCCGAACATCACCGAACATCACCGAACAGCACCGAACGTCAGCGAACACCGAACATCACCGAACATCGTCGAACATCACCGAACATCACCGAACATCGCCGAACAGCACCGAACAGCACCGAACCTCAGCGAACACCGAACATCACCGAACATCACCGAACAGCACCGAACTTCAGCGAACACCGAGCATCACCGAACACCGCCGAACAGCACCGAACAGCACCGAACTTCAGCGAACACCGAACATCACCGAATATCACCGAACAGCACCGAACTTCAGCGAACACCGAACATCACCGAACATCACCGAACTTCGCCAAATACCAAATATCATCGAACCAGCATCGGCAGACTCACCCACCGCTGTAAATTTATCATATTCCTAAAATATTGTGTATTGTAAGAAAGACTTGATTTAACAATAAAACAGAAAATATCGTCTGAGCACGAAAATCACCAAGTCTACTTATTTATTTTGGACAAAAGTTTGAGGGTCTTTTGTTTGACCCTGGAACCGCTGAGCATACCTCAGCCTGTGAACAAAACCCCCATTACAATGGGATCAGTTGGTTAGAAAGCAGTAATAGCCCAAGTAGTTCCACCGAAGAAAATAGCAGCGAGGATAATGAGCGAGGCTGCCGCCGATATTCCAATATAAGAGGACCACCTCCTGGAATCACGTAAATGAGAAAGAATTTGATAGAAGATTCAGGCTACCACAAAGAATGGTAGCCGCCTTTGTGGATCGTATAAAAGATCTTGGGATACCTCATCAGTTTTTTTATTTTCAATGATGTCCTTATATTTCACCACAATTTCAATCACTTTCCTTGTTTCAAAATCTTCCCTTATCTAACATAGTTTATAAATTTTAAGCCCGCAGCTGACTTCTCTATAAATTAGCAACCGATTCCAACCTAACAACAAAACAATACCCAAAAGTAGGCTTGATTTTTTTCCAAAATATTGAAAGCCAGCGCTGGTGGCAGACTAAAATGTACTTACTATAATTAATAGCGCCGCAGTTAAAGATAAAAACTCACTAAAACTGATAAATAGTCGAGCTATTTATCTAAAACAACTTTTATTTGGTTAAAATTTTGCCTCAGTTATAAAAGCAAACTAATTTAAAGAAAAATTCTGAGCTGTCAGAAAAATTCGAAAATAAGTTTGAAACAAAAAATTTAGATTGCTTGCAAACAACGACATAAATACCCCCAAACATAAATTGTTTAAGAAAAAAAAAAAAATCTGAGACATGAAAAACTATATCACAGCCGTTATGCTGCCTCATAAAACTAATACAATCTCGCAATCAAACCAAAGTCGATTTAAATTTTAAGAACAACAGCGGCTGTTGCCAATTTGTCTATCGCACGTTGTCTCTTGGTCAAAATTTACCAGACATAAAATTTAAAAATAACCCATTTCATATTTAATCAAGTGATAATATGTTGTTGTTTCAATACACAACAAAGACGCTTTAAACGAGATGGGCCATAAAATTTTTAATTATTGGCGAATCTTATGTATTTATAATTAGTTGGTTAACTTTAACGTTTTAGGCTGTAAACTTGATGAATACAAACAAACTAACTAAATTCAAATAAAGTCATGCTAAAATATAAAAAGCAAAATCTTGATTTCTTAAGTAATATTAACAAAAAACAAATTTTAAATTTCACTTTTTATTTGATACAAAAATAAATGCTACATCCGGCATATGTGGCAGTGTCATCAACGTGGCGGAGCATAAAAATAGAAAAAATAATTAGACTCACCCTAATTTTGAACTTACACTCGCTCTGACACGACAATATTTAATTATATTTGAACGGGAAAGCAGACTTCAAGAGAGCTGTTTTAGGCTGCGTTCATAGTAAACGCTTTTAGCTTAGCCGAGAGGTTTAGCTGAAAAACGCTTTGTGTATAATCATATGGAAAAAGCTCAAAGTGTTCATAGTGCCAGCATAAAGCTAGCATAAAGCTTAATTTCAAATGCTTTTCAGCGCTTATATCTCCATCTCGCTTGCTCACACAGAAAAATATTTTTGTTTTTTATGCTTTGTTGTAGAGCATTTTTAAAATGCTATTCGGCACATGTTTATCTATTTTGCCTGTTAACAATATTTTCGTTGATTTTTTTTGTGCTGAAGTTTTAACCGTTGTGTTGTTGTTGCGTTGTGGTCCTTTTGTGGTACTTTTCAGTTGTATGTATTACTTGTGTATTCTATCTCGTTTGTTTACATCGTTTTCGTTGTTGTTGCTTACTTCTTGGGTACTTTTTGTGCTGAACTTTCCACCGTTGTTATGCTTTGTGTTTTCAAGTTCCTTTGAACTTTTGTTTGTTATTGGTTTGATCTTTCATTGGTGATCATCGCGAATCTACATACTCATTAAACAAAAAAATCTTTCATTTACTTTGCAAAACGCAATTTAGGACATTATTTTCCAAAGAGACAAATGAAAGCAAATCATATCAGCCACAAGCATAAAGCGCGCACTATGAACACCAATAAGCTCAATAAGCTGCTTTATGCAGCGTTGAATAAGCGTTCACTATGATCAAAAAAAGCTTGACAAAGCAGCTTTATGCATCAGCTTCAGCCAAAGCGTCCACTATGAACGCGGCCTTAGATTTAGGCTATTCAAATAACAGAAATACGCACAAGGTTCTTTAAAAAAACAAAAAATAAAAAATAAGGAACAGTTGCTTATTTTGAAAGAAGAATCTCTTTAATCATTTCAAAAATGTTCAATAAATGACACCGAGGGACAGCAAAAAAGTGGCAAACATACGATATTCAACACAATCGTATAAATTTTTAGTTTTAAAAAAGTAAGACATTTTCAATTTAATTCAATAATTATTTATTAATCAATAAATTTATAGAAATATACAATTTTCGAAATACACTTAATTTTAATACATACATAATTGATTAAAATATACTACATTTTGCTATTCAGTTTGAAGGAGTGACGAATGCAGTTATGTAGCTTAACATTAAAGCAAAATAATTTAAATTTAAGATACTAATATTTTTTAATTAAAAACTCAATTTAATGAAATAAAGTGATAATACAATGAATAATGCATATGAATCAAATTATAAAACAAATAACATTAAAAAAACACAGTGATAACGAAGTCAATTACATTTAAAACCCATGACTCCACTTCATTAAAAAATTACATTTTTGTTACGCAAACAACAATGCCGATGACGTTGCTATTGTTACCTCTGGAAAATACATATTTACTCTTCTTATGCATAACTGCCTAGATACTCTAGTCAACTGTGCTATCAGCTGTGGGCTCAGCGTTAACCCAAACCAAACTGAGTTAGTGGTTTTCACCAAAGAACTCAATATACCTCTAATTAGTCCTCCTCAACTGGGAAACACAAGACTTAGCTTCTCAGATCAAGCAAAATACCTGGTCCTTATACTGGATAGGAAACTTAAATGCAAGCCCAAGCTGCTCGAGAGAGCCAAAAAAGCGAATATTGCCCTGTACTCATGCAAAAAGGCGTTAATTCGGTAGCAAATGGGGCTTACAACCTAGTGTTACTCACTTGCTATTTACAGCAATTGTAAGGCCAATCTTGCTATATGGTGCTATTGTCTGGTGGCATGCATTCGAAAAAAGGACTTACCTAAACCTTCTCCGTAAAGTTCAAAGATGAGCGGAACTGTGCATCAGTGGAGCCCTAAGAACCACTCTGACAGACGCATTAGACATAATGCTGCATCTTACACCACTTGACATCCTAGCTAAACAGATGACCGCTAATGCAGCCATCCGCCTAGAAGCCATCTCCCAGTGGAAAGAAGGTACACTAGGATATTCTTGCATTAGAAAATGTCTCCCTCATATACCTAGGTCCATCGACTATATCACACAAAAACTATCCTTTGAAAGAAAGTTTCATGTATCCATTCCCTCTCAAGAAGAGTTCACATCAGCACCACGATAGGGATCCTTACAGGACACTGCCTTATTGGCAGACACGCACTGAGATTAAACATACCCCACAACGCCTTCTGCAGAAGCTGTAGAGATGACGAGAAGGAGGAAGAATCTACAGTACATTTCCTGTGCACGTGCCCAGCGCTGGCTCAAAAACGTTCCTCCACTTAGGCAACTGGTTCTTCAATGACCTTGATGAACTCTCGGAATCTTCGGTTTACCGAATCTTAGACTTAGTAAACAGCTTAAATTGGTTTTAATAGAGATAGGAAAAATTAACCCTTGGTATCACAATGGGCCTCATTGGCCTAAGTGTGTCGCGTTTGAGACAGCCATACTAACCTAACCTAACCTATGGTAAACTATTTAATACTCTTCGAGCCATACATGTATAACCGGTTATATTAAAAAATATTTTTAATACTCTGAAGTAATAAAATTGTTTAACGGGTTAAATGTTTAAGTTTTTGAACAATGAAAAGCTACTAACAAAGCAGTTTTTGTTACAGTCAATAGAAAAACATTTAGTAGAGCAGTTTCTAGAATCGTAAAAAGTACTTGAGTGACACGAAAAATTATACATTTCATTACCAATTAAGTATTTTTTACATCCTGCACTATTCGTCCTAACAATAACCGATGTTGATGATATCATCAAATACTCAAAACTATTTGTATATGCTGATGATATGAAAATCTATCGACGCAACTATACTAATGCTGACTCCTGCCATCTTCCAGATGACTTAATAAATTTTTCCACTTGATGCCAAAAAAAACTTTCTTGAACTTAACGTCAGTAAATGTAAAACAATTACATTTTCGTAAAAGAAACTCCCATATTTTGCGAGTCAGTTCCCTCAGTATGTTCTTTTGTGGGGTTTTTTTTTTGCGATAAGAAACATAATTGTCGGTCTCATATCGATAACATCACTAGTATAGCCAACTTCGTACTTGGTTTTGTAAAGCATTGGTCCAAGTAATACTTCGATCCATATGTTACGAAATCCCTTTACCCTACCTTTGTGAGGCCTATACTTATATATGCCGGCCAGGTTTGATCACCCTGCTATGCCTCTCATTCGATGCGTATTGAAGCCGTTCAAGGAAATTCATCCGATTCGCAATAAGCGGCCTTCCCGGCTCCGCCAGTTTGAATTTACCTCCTTACGCTGATCGTCTGATGCTAGTTAAATTACAAACTCTTAAAAATCGAAGGCTCGCTGCCGATGTTATCTTTATTCCTCAACTAGGTGGGATTTAATAATATTTCAAATTTAATACTATATATCAATAGATTATCAAATTTGACCAAGAATTAATGTGAAAAGTAATTTAAAAGTTCGTCTTGTTTTTTGTTAAAAATTTTTTTTTATTTTTGTTACCTTAGTGTCAAAACTAACACACTTTCTGTGCACCTTCCCGGCCCTGGCCAGGTCCAGACTAACAACGCTTGGCAGGCCCTTCATCAGCAACCTAGAGGAACTCTCAACAACAAAAATCAACAAATAACGCTCATCAATCGCACCGGATGGTTATAACCTAGCAGTGCGCTACCCAGTCAATCAACAGAAACACGAGGTTATGGTATCAAAACGGCTCACTAGAGCTACTTGGATCCTACTTGCATGTAGAATCACCATCTAAACCAACCAACCAACCAACCCTAGTGTCAACATTAACTGAGAAACAGTATTTTTCTTATATTGCCACGCCCTTTTGTCCAATAACGCCCTCTTTCTTGACCGTACATTTGCATAATTATGCCTATTCCTGTACCTAATTACAGTATTCTAGTGTCAATATTATTAGAGTTACGACATTTTTCTAATATTGCCACGCCTTTGTCGAATAACGTCCACTTTCTTGACCGTAATTTGTAATAATTGTTCCAACCCCTGTACCAATTTTCAGTACCCTAGTGTCAATATGAACTGAGATAAAGAATTTTTCTTTTATTGCCACGCCCTTTTGTCCAACGACGGATACTTTCTTGACCGCACATTTTCATAATTATGCCTACCCCTGTACCTAATTTCAGTATCATAGTGTCAATATTATTCGAGTTACAGCGGTTTTATTATATTGCCACGCCCTTTATCGAATAACGTCCCCTTTTTATCATAATTTGTAATAATTGTTTCTACCCCTGTATCAATTTCCAGTAACCTAGTGTCAATATTAACTGAGATACAGTATTTTCCGCCCTTTTGTCCAACAACGCCCACTTTCTTCACAGTAAATTTTCATAATTATGCCTATCCCTGTACCTTATTTTAGTACCCTAGTGTCAATATTATTCGAGTTACAGCTTTTTTCTAATATTGCCACGCCCTTTATCGAATAACGCCCACTTTTGTGAAAATAGCTTTTAATAATTGTGCCTACCCCTGTACTAAATTTCAGTTCTCTAGTGTTAATATTAGTCGATATACAAAGTTTTTGTTATATTGCCACGCCCCTGTGTCGAATACCGCCCTTTTTTTTGGACGGGCACCTCCGTCTAATATCTCTATCTGTTGACAAAAAATTGTGGCAATCGGGCAAGTACTTAAGGAGTTATCGATGTACATACATATAAAAAAAAAAACAAAAAACACCAACCAACTTGAGAACCTCCTCCTTTTTGAAGTAGTTAGATGGCATTATTTAATTCCAAAACATCCAAAAAAGGAATTTAAAGACCATTAATTTCCAAAGATCCATCTTCAGCGTTTAATGACTCATCAGAATCAGTACCTGCCGATGTGTCTAAAATTGCTGTAGAGTTTGAGGTTGATGCTTCGACTACTTCATTAGATTGACAAATCAATTATGATATAACCTCAGGTGGTAGGTTTAATCGCTTGCGTTGTTCAATACGTTTTTTTAAAGAAATACTTGATAAAACTGGATCTGACGTATCTAAGGCTCGATGGAAAACATCTTCCAGGTTGTTTTTGCGACTGCTTCTTCTAGCATGGTGTACCCTTTCAGCCTTATAAATTTTATTTCTGGACACAGCTGCATCTCCTCTGAAACAGCCAACTGGAAGTACTAAATGCTCCATCATTATTTGTCTTGAATGAATAAGGAATTCTTGAACAGTAGATGTCATGGGAAGCCAAGAATAGATTTGCTCAATTGAGCCGTTTCAAAGTAATATTCTTCAAATTGATCTAGATGCAAAGGAAACTGACAGGACAGGCATATAAAAATAATTTTCAAATGAAAAATCAAATCAACTTCTACTCACGTTACTTCAGAAAATAAAACATGGTTCTCAAATGCATACCGTGCAGTATTTCCATCGTTAGTGGTGCCGAATCCACCTATTTACGGTTTATCTACCCGCAAGACAAGATTTTCTCAAAGGAGATTTTGTATGTTTTTCTTTGCCACTTTTTCTTTATCGGACAAGTTTCTTACTTGCCATTTATTTACTTGCCAATTTTATAGCTCGCATGTAAAACAAACTCAAAGAATCTAATCCAACAATGAAGTTGACTAATTTCAAATTTCAAATTTTTCTCTTTTGTCTGAAATTTTTCCGGATGTTAAATCCTTAATGTTTTTGAAATCTTGAGGTAATGCTCCGCAAATAGGACATGTTTGCAAAGAATTTTTATCAGTAAAAAAATTAAAAATTTTCCCAGCAATTAAAGTTAAGAACAGCTGGAGTTTGATTTGAATTATTTTACCTTCAATAAATTGTAATGTAAAAATCTCCATTGCATCTATTTCCTTCCTTCTATTGCATCAGAATCTTCTTTTAAAATGGTTATAATTGCTATAATTGGCTTGAGCAGCAGAGCCAACGAAGCCGTAACTAAGAATTAGTTGTGCACTTATTATATTTTCTGTATTCAAACCTACAACAGCTAATATAACTTCTTCCTGGACATCAACAATTCTCTTTTCTGTATGATTCAGAAAATTTCAAACAAAAAATTGCACAATTTTTATACTTAATTTCTTCCACTCTTTGCAAACAACCGCAGAGAAATATAAACAAAATTTAAGTGCAAGTTGAGCTCTCAAAAAATTTAATTTTTACAACTTTAAAATTTGGGTTTTGGCCACAAAATCTGATTGATGAAACCAATGTTCAACTTATGCAACTTTAGGTCTGTGCCTCTTTTTCATCTCAACTTTCATCGCACCGTCTACGGATGCGGTGAACCTATGTCTAGGATGCTCCGTCTGACTAATAATGTGATAAATGAATTCGATTTCTATTTCAGCATATCCGAACTTCGAAATAACCTTCTGTCTATATTCTCTCAACATAATTTTAATGTATGTTACTCCGGATCGATTTGTATGGGAAAAAAGTCATCCGGACACCGATTCAAAAGTTAAAGGAAGGTACTCCTAAGAACTATATTGGCATAATTTTTTTGAAACAGAGAAATCTCAATAGAGCCCTTTTGGCTCTTCTTAACCCCTTTTTTGAAAAAAAAATCATGTTTTTTAATGTATTTTTTTTCTTCAGAATGCATACCCATATAGCCTGAAAACCAGCGCTGCAATAGCTTTTTTTAAAAAATTTTCGAAAATTACCAGCTATTTTGAACGATCAATCTTCCAATATTAGCCCTTAATATAGGTGCCCCTTAATATTAGCCACAACGAAGTTTTTAGTAAAGCGTATTAGTTAAAATCAATCAAGCTTGAGGCCTTGATTTTATTTTATATTTTCAAAATATTTTGTTAAGCACTGAATGTAAGTAAATTTTTTATTAGTTCGAGTTAATTTTCTACAAAAATTTTCCCAATCTTTGATTAGAACTGTTTGAAAGTTACTAGATTTTCTAAGACGTCTTAAAATAGTAGTACCATAGTTTATTTCATTATAGGTACAAATATATTTTAAGTATACTAGCTGATATACCCGGTGTTACTCGAGAGTCATTTATATAAACATTTTAACATACACTTCTCGATTAAATGTTTTTTAGGGGAGGCAAAAACTAATTAGATTACTTAAGGAAGATTTTATATAATCCAAAATGTTCCTAATTACTCTAGACACACAAATGCATAATCTTTGAGATAAATGGGGACGTTCCAACTATATAGAGAATTTTAACACAACTAAGTTTTATTAATAGTTTGGTATGTAAAATAGGTTTTTAGCCATAACTTTTGATTGGAAAGAGATATTGGGGTAATTTTTTCACATAAATTTTTTTTGAGACTTGACTTTTTTGTAAAAAATATAAAAACGACATTTAGGAAAAAATAAATTTCGCGAAAAAAATCAATGGGGGGGCGGGTACCTTTGTTGTTTTGATGACAAAAACAGTAAAATAATTTTTGAGCTTAGCTGGAAGAATTTTTGCAAATAAATGCTATGTCATATGAAAGGTAGTCAGATTTGCTGTTTTTAATTGATTTCATTTTTACAACAACAACAATTTTTGAGTCATTTTTTGAGTAAAAAGTCAATATTTTGGACCTTTTTTGGCATACTCATAAAACATATATACACTGACTTAACGGTACAGTTCAACCTATTTTTGTGAAGTGATTTTATTGAATTTTGAACAAAAAAAGTTTGAATGAAAGATATTAATGGACAGCGGAGATATTTGCATCGAAAGACCAAATTTGGATTTTCATGTCGTTTTTTTCTCATTCTTAGGCAACGATGTTTTATGAAAAAGTCGTTGTACTGAAAATTTCTCCAATTTTGAAGATATGTCAGTGTTTTTGATGTCAAAATAACAAAAAATTAAATATACAAAAATCTCCGATACTAAAAAGTTTTATAACAACTAAATTACCGTTAGTTGAAAAATTTCAGAGGGGGCGTGGCAAAAACTAAGTATGTAACATGTTAAGATGGGATGCACTTAATATGTATACCTAGTTTGAGCAAAATCCGTTGAGCCCTTTAGATTTGTATAAAGGCCAAACAAACAAACAAACAAACAAACAAACAGAAAATGAGTTTTATTACTACAGATAAGGTTTGATTTCTCGCCTAATCGTCTATAAATAATAGAAGTGGAAGTAGTGGTAGAGTAATCAGTAAGAGTTAGTATTATAAATAACATCAAAATTAGCCCGAAAATTAATTTTTTGACTACCTATATAACCTTAATTATCTCAAAACCCTTGCATGATAAAACAATTCTAACTTCAGATTTTAGGCAGAAAATTACTTTGAAAATGATTTCTAGCTGTTCAAAGGTAAAACTTCGAAGAATTGGGTAGAAGCTTTCCCAATATAACTGATAGCTTATATTTAATTTTTTGAACAAACGATTGTAAAATTGAAATCACACATTTCTGTTTATGTTCCATAACAATAACATTTCAATCAAATTGTTAAAATCGCATTTCACATCATTCAGTTACTTCATCACCACATGCTTCTGGCAATATTTTGAAATAATGAGGAACAAACAACCACAAACAAACCGCTTTCCTAGTTAACGCAGCAGCATTTTGCTTGCATTTAGTTACTTGCTCTGCATTTTAAAGCAAGTGCTTAGCAGCCACTTATTACAGCATTTGCCATTATGACCAAAAGTGTTGCCATCTTAGCTGTTTTAGAGTGGTGCTGCTGCTCTACTATTAAATTCCGTAGACCTCCTTAAGCAGCTGCTAACAAAAGTTGCCTGGCTACAACAAAGCACAAAAGACGGAAGTTTGATGAGAAGAAAAAAAAACCAGACTAAGTGCTGCTAAAACTGCCTACCAACCAACTACTTAAAAAATGTTGTCATTTTAGCTGGAATTTGTAAGAACCGTATTTTGTGCCAAGTGATTTATGATGAATGTAATTGACCGCAATACGAAATTCTTAGCTTGAGTTGAGAAGCTTCAAATGTGTGTGAAGTAAAATATAGTGGTTTAGAGCCAAAAACCTTTTTAGATTGTATTTTCAAACTAAAAAAAAAAAAAGACTTGAGTTAAAGCTTGGGAACCATTTAAGCACACACTTTGAAAGGGCTTTTCAACTGTTTTTCATCATTTTCAGCATTTAATGACTGTGATTTGGAATGTTAAGAAATTCAAAATTATTTATTATTTAACCGCGCTCTTGGTAATGTACAAAGATTAACTTAAATTTAGACAACGACATCATTAAATTTCGAATGTTTACAACCGTTACTCATTAAAGCTCAAAAATCATAGACCTCCTAACCCGAGTCTAACCAAAGTAGCTTGAAATTATAAAGAAAAAATTAAATTCAAATAATTATATTTAATTTGAAACCATATTTCTTTCCTCTTAGTTATTTGCAGACAAATATTGCCGACCTAATTAAATCATCAAAACCACAATTGCAGCTTCCGAGCTTTTTATATTGCCATAACTACCGCCCAGGCAGGCATACATTTACACACAAACACACACACACTCAATCACACAATACACTCAAATATCCGCATTTCCACAGACCAACGCTTTGCTATCGCTCCAACAACTTTGCAAAGAAACACCACAGTTGTTGGGGAGCGTGTGAATGCGTGAACCTGAAAAAAAACACAATTTCTATGTTATGCAAAAACATTGCAGAGCAAAAAATTAAAAAGCGAAAAAATGTAGACCACCTCATAAAAGTGTTGAAAAAACAACCAAAATCACAAAATAACAGCTTAACGTGCGAAAGTAATAAAATTTAAATTACGGGCTTGTTAGAAAATTAGCTAAAAAAACAGATTAACTACTTGCAATTACTTTTTTTTATTGCTTAGCAGCATGATTAGCTTATTCAAAGTATGCCATTGAGATGTGGGCGTTTTTAATTACAGACTATAAAACAAAATTGTTTTGAATAAAATTATGCTGAAATAATTCATTGTAGATTCATTTTATAGTCTTATCAACTTCTAAGCATGTGTTTGCTTTAAAGAAATGTGTTTGATGTCTTGGAGGATAGCTAATGCTTGGTTTTCACTACGTCATTTTCAGTGGTCAGTTCTTGTCAATCGAATTGAAAGTAACAACATGTTGACATTTTTTCTAACTTTGACAATTTTGGAAAATTATAAAACAACTAAATTATTACATGGAGCTATGCAGAAAATTTTCTAGAGTTTCATTGAGGTGATATTTAAGGTGATAAACTTTTGTGGCGTCATAAAAATGACACAGTGAAAACCGAGCATAAGGATTAAAGCTAAAAATGACATTTATTAGAACCAGGCTTCATAAAAACTCACACGTAATGTGCAAAATTACTCTCCTCCTCATCAATATTAAACAATTGATGAATGTTTCACTTTGTTTTCACCTCGTTTGTGAAAAAAATAAGAGCTCATTTGTTAAATTCTCAGAGTGATCAAACGTTATTTTAGCACATTTGAAGAGTTTTCATGATTGTTTCACAGATTGCGCTCCTAAAATTTTTACTTCTCAGCATTAAATGGACACATGACGTAACCAATTATTTCTTAAATACACTGTAGCTGCGAGGGCTCCAAAACCTGTTAACAATTCTTTATTACATTTGTTCGGACATGGCCGCTAAAACACTGATGACATCTACCTTACATAGTAAGCGACGATGCGAGTAGGTATTCTGCTAATAGGGCTGCCAGGTCACGATTTCTACGCGTGTTGTCCCGATTTTTAGCCTAAAAATGTGCGTCCCGCGAAGACCTTAAGCGGGACGCCAAATGTCCCGATTTTCCGAAATACAATTTAATTTTTTATTACTTTTTAAAAATATTTTCTATGTTTTTATTTCTACATCACTAAATTTGTACAGATATTCTTCCTCACTTTCAGTTTGTACGTGTCCATTTGACTTCGAAAATTGCTGAACAGAATTGCTGAATTTAGTCTGAAGAGCAGCCAGAGGCAGTTCAAGTGCTGCCAATTAACTTGAAAAACGCACTGTTTGGTGTGGTTTTATTTCCTTGGGTAATAAAATATATTTTTTAAAGCTACATATCGCTCTTTTTATTCAGAGAAGTTTACTCAAAGAAATCGATTTTCAGTAAACGTATTTTAAGTTTTTTTTCAGCGTAAAAGCTAAAGAAGAAGGGAAAGTCCATCCTTGAATTCCATCCCTTCCACTTTCATACCCAGAAGACATTCTTTTAACATGCATGTTATTGGGAGGAATGCTTTCCTTAGTCTTCTCTAGAAGTGCTTCTAGGACTTTTTCAATGGAAGATTTCTTTCAGCCTTTCAATCAAAGGATTCTAGTAGGTGTTTTTCAGAAGAACTTTAAAAAGGCATTAAATGGACTGGAATGGTTTTTGTGGTTTGGGGGTTAAAAAAAACCTGGGGAAAAATATCCCTTTTCTCGACATTCTAGACTAGTGATTTTGGTGTTGGAAATGAAAAGTGTTTGGGTTTTGTGGGGGTTTAAAAAAATTACACGTAAAATATCCTTTTTCCCGATTTTCAAAGCATTTTGGTGTTGTAAGTAACGGGTCCGCCATCTAACGTTTCTTTTTTCAACTAGTGCTTATTTCGTGAATGGTAACACTTAGCTCATGTCTGATTTGACAGATAATTACTTTTATCCTTCCGCTGAACGAATATGGTCGTGTATACGCTTGAACAACGCTGGGAAATATTGCGACATTACTTTGAAAATCATCATGCCGATTTGGCCAAAAAAATCATCTTTTCAGATGAAGCTCATTTTGATCTTAGCGGGTATGTAAACAAGCAAAATTGTCGCATTTGGGGCACAGAAAACCCGCACCGCACGCATACATTGAAAAGCCGCTGCACCCAAAACGACTCACTGTTTGGTGCGGATTTTGGTCTAGAGGCATAATTGGGCCATTTTTCTTCGAAAATGAGCAAGGAGTGGCCTTTACAGTCAATGGCGATCGTTATCGGGCCATGTTGAACGAATTTTTGTTCACAAAAAATGAAGAGGAGGATATTTATTTATTTATTTGTTTGTTTACGTCTATGGACAAAATTCCTTACAGACTAAGCAACTTAAAAAATAATTAAGTACACAGTTTTTTAAACACCATTTAGTAAAAAAGTTACTGTATTTTTAAAAGCCAGTTTAGGCATAGAAAAATCTAACAAATTGTTATTGTACATACTATTAATAGCTAAAAGGACTCTATTTATTGGCTCATTAATGGCATAATTAGTTCTATGACAGTTAATATAAAAATAATTAGAGTTGCGTAACGATTTTTGTGGAATATTAAACGATATTAGTTCGAGTAATTTCTCACAGATAATGTAACCATTTATTAAGTCATAAATAATCATAATACTATGCAGTAGTCGTCTATCTTCAAGAGAAGATAGACCAATAAGCAAACGACGCGTCCTGTATGACGGCAGAGGATCAGAAAAACTTAAAGAGCGCAAAGCAAATTTCAAAAATCTTTTTTGAACTTGTTCCAATCTTTTTATATGAACTGAGTAAAAAGGGCTCCAAATAAAAGATGCATATTCAAGGCTTGATCTTACAAGGGACGAATATAATGTTTAAAATGTGCATGGGTCAGCGAACCCAGCACTATTGCGTCTAACAAACGCTAAAAGAGAATAGGCTTTGGGGATGATACGATTTAAATGAGAACTAAAGTTAAGACCGGAGTCAAAAATTACGCCTAAATCATGGATTTCGGATAATCTAACTAAAGCCGAATTATCAAGAGTATAATCAATTAAAATCGGAGAATTAAGTTTATAATAAGAAACGACAAAGCAATTTCTTAGGTTTAGTGATAACTGGTTTAATTTAAACCAAGAAAAGACATTATTTAAATCATTTTGAAGATGAATTGCATCCGACAGACTTTTTACTTTATGAAATACTTTAAGATCGTCGGCATAAAGTAAAAATTGGGCAGTATTGAAGCATGTGGAAACATCATTTATAAAAATAACAAAAAGTAATGGTCCAAGAATACTACCTTGGGGAACTCCAGACGTTGCTAAAAATGACGACGATTTGACATTGTCAATGGCAACGTATGAAACTCTGTTAGAGAGGTATGATCCCAACCAAGAGAGAAAAACTGAATGAAAGCCAATCTTAGCTAGCTTTAGTAACAAAATATCGTGTGACAATTTGTCAAAAGCCTTAGATATGTCGGAATAAATTACATCAAGTTGCGAGCTTTCTTCAAAGGTGGTGATGCAGTAGTTAGTGAAAACACTAATGTTAGTAGTAGTTGACCTACCAGAGACAAACCCATGTTGATTTGGACTTATTAAATTTTTTAATGCAAAGTACATTTTATCTTTAACGATTTTTTCAAAAAGCTTAGAAGTATTGGTTAGCTTAGAGATGGGTCTGTAGTTTAAAATATCATGTTTGTTGCCAGCTTTAAAAACTGGTGTTATAAGCGAAGCTTTCCATTTATCGATAAAAACTCCCGAAGTGAGTGATTTATTGAAAATAAAACAGAGAGGTGAGGACAAGGAGTGAGCACATTTTTTTAACAAAAAATCGGGAAGACCATCTAGATCACATTTGACCGAGTTTTTCAGGCTATTTATAGCAGTTTCAACATCAGAGAGTGTAACCAGCATATTACCAAAATTAATGCTAGTGTTACGTTATCAGCCACACAGGAGTTGACTTGATCCGGATTATTTACAAAATTAGATTTAAAATAATTTGCAAACAATTCAACTGTATCATTTACGGAGTAAGAAAATGCACCATTATAAAACATAGATGAGGGAATATTTGAAGAACCCTTTTTAGATTGTATAAAGGTCCAAAAAGATTTAGCATCGGTTTGAATCCGGTTTTCAATGCTTAAAACATACTGTTTATAAAGAAATTTATTTAAAAAATTAAATTCGCGTGAATAGTGAACATATTTAGATTTAGAATCAGGGTTTCCAGAAATTTTAAACTCATTGAAAAATTTGTTACGCAAATTTTTCAGTTTTTTTAATCCCTTAGTGTACCAGGGAAGCTTATGGATTAATTTCTTTAAAGGAATATTACAAGCCAGTATATTGGATAAGTTGCTTAAAAATATATCAAAGCATAACGAGACGTCCAAATTATCAAAAAGCGATTTCCAATTTATTTCATTAATGAGCCGATTTATAGTTTCAAAATTGCAATTTTTAAAATCATGAAAATGTTGTGAGGAACTAGTTATATTAAAATATTCATAAAATTCTATATTAAAAGTAAGCGCAGAGTGATGAATGCTTGATTCAGAAATAGAAAATGGACATTCATATAATTCATAATTTAGCGATTTGGTTATAAAAATTAAATCAAGTAATTTGGATAACTTATTAAAAATAGAATTAATTTGAATCAAATCAATATTAAAAAAACTATCGATTAGATGAATCTCGTGTGCCTGGTTAACATTTGTTGGCACAAAAATTTTGTCATCAGATGAAAAGTTCCAGTTTACTTTACTAAGATTAAAGTCACCTGCGACATTTTTCCTTTTGGAAGATGGATAGAAATGCAAACCTGGTCTATTAATCCGTCCAGGGAATCTAAAGTGCACAGCGAAGAGCATAATTTTTTTCGAACAATAATAATAACTCCCCCACCTCTAGAGCATCCATATTGGCAACATTTGGTTTCAACAGGACGGCGCTACGTGCCACACAGCCGAAGCTACACTCGATGTTTTGCGCCCTGTTTTTGAAGATCGCATTATCAGCCGCAGAGCTGATGTCGTTTGGCCACCTCGGAGCTGCGATTTCACACCGTTGGACTATTATTTGTGGGGTGTCCTCAAAGATAAGTGTTACGCCGACAAGCCAGAGACAATTGACGCTTTAAAGGACAATATTCGTGAAGCCATTGGTGAAATACAGCTGCACACAATCGATAATAAGCTTAAAAATTGGACCGATCGTGTAGGCTACTGCATGGCCAGCCGAGGCAGCCATTTGAATGAAATTATTTTCCGTTATTAACCAGAAGGATTGTACTTTCAAAGAAAAAAAAGAAATTTGAGAAAATATCCAGTAGTTTTTTTATAGAATTTTCAAAAAAAAAAGTTATTTGGCGGACCCTGTACATTCTTAGTTTTTTGAAATGAAATAAACATTTATTAAAAAAAAACTGTTGTCCAGGAAAAACTATAAATATTTTTCACTACTATCTTTGATACATATTTTATATATATTAGGGGTATGAACTTCCGTTTTGACCTTATCACACAAAGAAACAACTATGTTGCTCGATTTATTTTGAGAGCAGTTTGTTTTTTGTTTGTATTTCGTTCCCAATAAGCCAATTAGATTCATTTGCTTAGTTTCGTTTGTTGTGTATGTATTTTTTTTATGTACTTTTGCATGTGACGTAGGCTGCGCAGTAGATTTCCATTTCTATGCACTTTTGGCGGCATCTTATATATATTATTCTGGGTCTTATTCTATATTGATTTTTTACTCTGTGGAATCTAACAAAATAAAAATTTTATTTATTCTATTTTAAAGGATGTCTTTGTTTTATTTTTAAATAAATATATTTAAATCAAACAAATTATTGTTTTTACGTTTATTTGTTCTATTATAATTTCTAAGAAATAAATATATGAAAATACGAAATTGGTCCAACCAGCATTTTTATATTAATATAAAAAATTTGTATTTGGCAAAGTGGTCCAAAAAATATTTTTTTTTTAAACACCAAGTAATAAAGAATTTTTAATTCCATTTAAAAGAAAATCCGGTCTTATGTAAATATATTTACAATCTTTGCTAATTTTTAAAATGCACATGTTCTCTTAGAGCGATGTAAAATTCAATAATATTTTCAAATACATTTTTCTTGATTAATTCAGTATGTGGGTTGAATCACTTTGCTTCTGAGCACCTCATATATAGTCCATTTAAATAAAGATTTTATTAAACGTATTTAATAATACATTATGACAAAAATAATGTCTATAAATATGAAAAGAAGTTAACACATTTTTAGTTTTTCTATTAATTGTTTTCGTGCTTACAGTTATGTATTTTTTATTAGACAAGTTCGTCCTTGCGTCGACAATGATGGAAAAATTACCATTGCTTGATTTTCTTCTTTCAAAAGTTCGAAGAAGAACTCTACCATGAAGATTTTTGAATAAATAATCGTTTATTTAATAAATATTTTTATACTCTAAAAATTAACAACAAAAATTGAACAATATTTAAAAAATTTAAGTATTCGAAAATGGCGAATAACCCGATCAGAAAAAACCCGGTTTTTCGAATAATCGGAAATTGTTAATTAAAAAAATAACTGAAACCGAAAAAACCAAAACATCAATAAAAATCTGGTTTCTCGAATAATCTTGAACCGGGAATGACAACACTAATCTCAACTGAGCGGGTACATCACATCTTACATACATATTTGAACATGAAAAAGCTATTCGCGCTATAAGTGCCGCGATTGCTATCGAATTTTAAGAGATTTTACCGTTTTCATAAAGTTTGAGGTCACTTTATGTTTTTGTTATATATAAAAATGACTTCCTGACGTGTCCAATATATTGGGCAAATCCACTGAAAGGGTTAAACCACGGACATAATGGCATGAAATTTGAACAAGATGACAAAGACAGAGTTCCGCAATTAATATACGTCCACAGCCATATTTTAGTCTATTCGAAGATTTAAATGTTGTATTATAATCACGTTAAAACATTCTTTTTTTTTCAATTTGTGAAGTTTTAACTATTATCAGTTTTTTTTACCAAATTCCAAACATTGAATGCATAGTGAATTTTAAATGTTATTTTCAAAATTTGAAGCCATCGCACAGTGCGGCGACTCCATACAAACGATGGATAAAAATATAATGAGTGCTCCTATGATAATGAAATTTCGTGTGCTTGGTTAGTTAAACCCAATTAAGAAACATTTCTAAAATGGTTGAAATCAGACAGTCCCTAAGTGTACCTCCCTTGAACCTATATCAATTGTTTACATGATTTTGTATGGGAGGTACAGTCAAACGTTTGCCGATCTTAACGAAACTTGATCAAAAGACTAAAAAAATAAAGTTATTTATGTGTGCTGAAAATTGTCGAAATCAGTGGGTCCCTAAAGGTACCTCCCTTGTACCTATAATAATATTTAACTTGATTTTGTATGGGAGGTACATACAAAAGTTTGCTGAGCTTAACGAAACTTGGTCAAAAGACTAGAAAAATAAAGTTATATATATGTGTGCTGAAAATTCTCGAAATCAGTGGGTCCCTAGGGGTACCTCCTCTGGACCTATATTCATTTTCTACCTGATTTTGTATGGGTGTTACATACAAAACGTTGCTGATCTTAACGAAACTCGGTCAAAAAGCTAGGCAAATATAAAAAATATGTATATTTAAAATGGTTTTAATCGGTTAGATCCCTGGGTAGCTCCCTTGGGCATATAATAGTTTTTTACATGGTTTTGTATGGGATATACATACAAAAAATTATAGGCTTCTTTCAGGTACACTTCGACTAGAAATTTTGCGCCCAAAATTCGGTCAAGCCTGGGGGATAAAACCTTAGTATTTTTAAGAGCATATTTTCAAAGTCAATCAGCCTAACTAACCGTTAAAAGACTTTAGTGATCTCAAAAAATGTACCTTTTTAATGTTAGTATTATTATGCCAGAAAATATGTATTAAATGAATTATACTATAAATATATATAATAAATATATATATTCTCGTCCTTTGTATATATAAAGAAATAAAATAAAATATCTTTTTATAAAAAATGTAAGTGTTAACTTAACTGTTTTTTAATTCCTTTGGACAATTTTTTATTAAAAAAACTAGCTGAAACCCGGCGCGTTGCTGCCACACCCCCGTTGCCAAACTTCCATAAAATGTTATCAGTGAACCTGCATGTGTAAATTGAGTTCGAATACTGAATTCCGAGGCTGTGCGACCTATAACTCCAAAGCAATGCGATATCGCAAATTTGGGCTGTATGGAAGGTGTCACTCACCATTTTACAACGCCCATAAAACTTGACCAATGAAACGGCACGTGTAAATTGTGGTCGAATACCGAATTCCAAGTCTGTACGACCTATACTTCCAAAGTTATTTTATATCGCAAATTTTGGATGTGCCACGCCCCTTGTTTAACGCCCATAAAATTTGATTAGTGAAACGGCATTTGAAAATCGTGGTCGAATACTTAATTCCTAGGCTGTGCGGCCTATAACTCCAAAGCTATTCGATATCTCAAATCGCAAATTTCGGTTGTATGGGAGGTGCCACGCCCCCACCCTCAGCAGTCAAACAGCACGTGTGCGAATTATAACGAAAAAGCTATTCAAAATCTAAAGTGTGGGCTGTATGAGAAGTGTCACGCCCCCTTTCCTAACGACCATAAAATGTTAGCAGTAAAACGGCACTTGTAAATTGTGGTCGAATACCAAATTACATGGCTGTTGTATGGGAGGTGTCACGCCCCCTTGTCCAACGCTGTGTGCGCATGAATGCGAAAAACCAATATGGAAAGTTTCATCGCGATCGGATGAACGGTGTAGAAATGTATTTAGGACACACAAACACACCAACCAACAAACGTACATTCATTTTCATTTATATAGATATCCTAACTTTCATACCTTGCACACGAATTCTTTTTTTTTAAGTACTTTTTATCTGTTTTTCAAATCCCGGGACTAATCCCAAAATCGCTATACACTATGTTTTAAACTGCAACTATTATAAAGTGATTTCCTACTTTCAGGATCAATTTAATTGAAATCAGTTATTTGTTAAAATTGTAAAAATTAACTATAATTATCGATAAATAATACAAATTGATAAAATAATTCGAAAAAATTTGTGAGAAAGTTTATTTTGCTAGATTTAATTTTTTTTTTTTTAACTCAAAAAAGTGATTTTCCATACAACTGCTCACAAAAACTAATAATGGTAAAAACGTAATTACTTTCGTTTTTATGAAAAGGCGCAAATAAAATTTTCGGAACAAAAAAAGTAGATACATCAAACAAAAATACAAAAAAAAAAAAATTAGAAAAATCGAAGAGACCGACTTTTTTTGCCTTTTCAATTTTAGTAAATTTTTGTGCATTATTTTTATACCAAATTGACCAAATTTCACAAAAACCAACCTTATAAAACACGTCGTAACTTTTTTGTTTACTGATAAAAGCAAATAAAACTTTGGAAACTGAAAACAGATAAATTTCTCAAGAAAATATTTAAAATCGATGGAAATCGATCGAAATGTTTTTTTACTTGCAAAAATATGGTAAATTTTGAGTTTAAGGTCGAAATAATTTCTTGAAATGAATAATATCTGGGCAAGGCTAACCATTTACGTGATCTGAAAATCCCTTAAAATAATTCTGTATACTTTTTTTTTTATAAATATCACGAAATTTAAAAAATTTTTATTCTTCTTTCCAAATGTAAAAGTACCATATTTTCTGCAAATAATTTTGTAAAGTTTAAAAATCTCGCATAATTTAATTAATAAAGATATTAACAAAATGCTTTTTCATTTTTGACCGCTGAACCATTAGCTTTTGTTTTACATACCAAATTTTTGATTTGATGGGAAATTTTTTGATATTGTATTTTTGTCCCCATTCAACGCATTGTGCATCGTCCTCATTTTTGTGGAATATAAGGAGATTTTACTGTTATCCGAAAGTCACTTTGTATGGGAGACTGGCGGTTTTCAGTCGATTTTTACACATTTCATATTAAAGGTTTTTTTTTGCGATTAAGCTTATAAACAAAATAAATCATTAGATTAATTTTTGTGAAATTAAAAGAGTTTTGGCCATTTTGGTAAAGTCATTTTGTATATGAGGTAAGCATGGTTTTTATCCGATTTGGCTAACTTTCGAATTTGATCTTTTTTTTTTTTAATAAAAAGCTTATATGTATTAAATTTCGTTACGATAGCTTTGAAATAACGCTGTTATCGTGATCACAGGCATACGGACATGACTCGAATAACTGCTTAGAGTCGATACTAACAGAAAAGTAATGCATATCCACTCAAATAACATTCTGTTATGCAAACAAAATCTGAGCTGTTATTGAAATTCAAATGATACATACAATTATGGTGGCGATGAATTGTGCTTGAAGCAAATTATGTGCAGCTGTCCGGATTTAGTTTCGCCTTCCGAAACAATATTCCGGAGTTAGTTCCGCTCTATTTATATAATTTGTTTTTGTTTTTTTTTTTTTGTGTAAATTTCTTGCAATTCTTTTATTCGAGCGTGTATTTTAAGACGTCTGCCACTACTGTCTGTGTGGGATTGTGACCAGAAGGTCGCAATTTATTGATTCTGGCAACACTAGATGTCAGACCAGTGACAAAGTACAAAATACGAAGAAGTTTGGTAGAAGTGGGAGCGGAGCAACGGATTTAACAAAATAGCAACGAAGTGTAAAAGGCTTAGAACCTAAGGGTTAATGTTGAAAGAGATGATGATATCTTTGCTTTGTGTTTTTTAAGTTCTTGCTTTTTTGCAAACTGGTTACCGCTGTGTTTTGAGTTGTATTTTATAGATCTCCTCCCCCATTCTTTTTCCCCTTTGTTTTTGTTTTTTTGTGTTTTATTGTTGTTTTCATCATTGTTACGCTCTTGTTATTTAGCGGTTTGTTTGTCGAATTTAATTTGTGCACAGTTGGTGCCCAACTTGGATGAGACCGCATAAAAGTTAGTTCAAAATGTATTGAAAGAAGAAACGAAACGGAATGGAACGAAATTAAGAAAATAAAAGCAAACACAAAACATACACACAGCTCAGAAAACAAGTGCAATAAAACAAAGCATAACGAAGCAAAAAACAGAAAATAAAAAAGTTTATAATAAACAAAAGCACCGTGACGCTGTTTTTGTTAATGGGGCAAACAAAGTGATGGGTAGGGGGGGGGGGGGGGGGTAAAATGGGATGCAAGTGTAAGTAGTGTGGAAATTAGTGGAAAGACGTTCTACAGACGCTTGGTTGAATTGGCTAAATCAAGATGGTGTTCCAAGTATTTAAGCTGACAATGAACTTTATGGCAAAATAAGTAACAACATCAAGTTGGCAATACAATAAAAGCAAAACAAAGGAAAACCAAACAAAGGAAGAAAAAGCAAAAGGAAAATCACGAACAATGGAGAATCACCACAAATTGCTGGACGTTTACAATAAAGACCGGGTTTCAATTAATTACAAGCATATTTTTTCCGCTTTGCGCAGCACACCAGCAACAAAAAAACTTGATTCAATTTAAGAAAATAAACACTATTTAATGATATGCAAAAACAATGTTGCCGGATAATAATAAAAATAATAATAAGCGAATTCTCAATCAAGAGAAATAAAAATAATAATAATGCAATATAAGTACATAAAGTGAAACAATGTGTGTAGTAACTCTCTTATAAATGCCAATTTAGTACAAATAATGCTAAATTTTATTGCATTTTATTCAACTGTCGAAATTTAATGTTGCAGCTGTTTGTAAGATATTTGTGAATAGTTGAGACTTTCAAATTTAGCATTTAAGAAAACCATTTTTTCGGTGTATTGCTTTAATTTTATTCAACCGTCGAAATTTAATGTTGCAGCTGTTTGTAAGATATTTGTGAATATTTAAGACTTTCAAAGTTAGCATTTAAGAAAACCATTTTTTCGGTGTATACCTTTAATAAATATTTATTTTTTAAATTTTTATCGGGAATAGGGCATTCCATTGTGACTACTGGGACATTTGGTGTCAGAATATAACCAACTATGGGTTATAACTAATGTTACCAACTATACTTACTTTGTAAGTATCATACTTATTTTCAGCTTCATATACTTACTAAAATTGCATACTTATAAGTATACTTATTTTTAAGATTTATACTTAATTATGCTTAATTTTCAGCTCCGGTTGAACGTTTTTATTTGCAAAAGCGGAAAAAGTTTGATTATTGTAACCAACAGCGTTAAAAATACAGACTCTGGAGTCAATTTTATTTTTAAAAAATAATATTGAATATAGCTGTGTCGAATTTTACAATTTTTTAAAGACAAGGCCTTAAATATTAAGGGTGTCGGCTAAAAAATGCGCTATTTATGGGAATTTATCGTGAGCTTGCTATGAAAGATATATTTATATAAGCTTTTAGGAATGATAAATGAAGTCTTAATTTATAAAAATAAAAAATTTTATTAATGTTTTTTAATAATTTGGAGGCAGGTCGGCTCCCACACGATATCTTGGCATCTGTTTATCTGAAAAAAACCGAAGTGTTTTAGATTTAATATGACAAGGACTATAAAATAGACCATTAATATTAACTTTTAGCAATTGTTGTTAACTTTAAGTAACAAAAACCAAAAAAAATGGAAAAATTATTTTTTTCGCTGTATTTATAAAAAATATAGTAAGCATAAATTTTTTAACACGATTGTAGTCTATTTTGTAAGTAGTTTTGTGTTAAATATGTGGTTAAAATTTCAGAAGAATCAGCCCACCGGAGAAATAGTGTGGGGCGTCCGTGAAAACGTAGTTTTGAGAAAAACGCTCTTATACTGCTCGGATCTTCATAAAAATTTAATGCAATATTCTTAGATACACATACATTCGAAAAATTGTAAAAAAAAAGAAAAAATTTTCGAAAGTGACCAATTAGACTTCATCCTTAAATAAAATTTACAGCCAACACAAATACGATTTCAAGCAAAAAAAAAAACAAATTAATGTAGCGCTTCAATTCAGTGACAGTGAGAGCGAACAATGATAACTTTTCTTTGGTCTCTGTATACATTTGAATGTGATTTTTTTATTTTTTTTTTATTTAACTACTTTGAAAGTGCGTATAACTTTTAATTTTTTGTTATACTTTTGTTTGTTTTTAAACTATTTTATGTATTATATAGAAATACAAGAATTTCAAATATATAAAATTAATATTTTGTTTTTTTTTTTTATCTGAAGACTTTTTGGTTTTAGATATATTGCATACTCAAAACTTTTTAAGGAGAACAATAAGATGGTGTGACAATATTTAAAGAATATTGTGTTTTCTATTGATTTTAACATAAATTAGTAAATTGTATCAAAAAAAATATTCAATTTATTAAGATTGTTAGCTTTAGATCAAGTAAGTTTTCAAGAAGGCAACAACAACAACTCTGTATAGAGTCAATCACTTAGCTGACTAGACAGTCTGTTTCGGAAATCGCTACATATTCCTCTTCAGTAGTCTTTGAGTGATTAAGCTGTGATCAACTCACTGTTTAAACTAGCATATGAATGTGCAGATTCTGGAATTCATTCTTATGAATTGCATGGCTGGTAATCATATGACATTTCAAAGCAGTAGGCTATTTATAGATCACCGCCATCAACTCTATCAAGGGTTGCCATCTGTTCTAGTTGCTTCTTCATTTTTTTTCAATATTCATTGGTGTTCGATTGTTTGTCGAAATGCACCATAGAAATGAAACGAGTTTTTGCTTCGCCAGAAGCTAGTGTTCTAACTGAAAGGTGGCTATTTTCACAACCAAATGTTCAATTACACATGACTTTGACGGAAAAATCGATCAATTATTAGATTATTTAATTAATTTGACATTAATTAAACTTATTTGGCAGTGCTCTGCCATAGTTAAGTTAATTAGTTTTTATGATCTATTGAATAATTACATGAATTAAGATTGTGAGCTTTAGATCAAGTAAGTTTTCAAGAAAGAAGATCATAAAAACTAATAAACTAATTAAAAAAAAAAGAATCTATGTTTTGTGTTACTACTACTTGAATGAATGTGACTACTGGGACACTGAAAAACCCCACTCATCCACCTTTGAACACTCAATGAAGAATTTTAGCCAAACCATTTACATGATTAACCCACTAACCACGGTTGGGTATTTTTATACCCATGAAAATGCTTCTGCAGAATTGATCATATCTCAGGATTGGTAACAGCTAAGTGCTAAATATTTTATTTGTTGTTTTAAGAACACGTAGAGCTATAAATTGTTTTTGGATTGCGTCATTTTTACGATAATTACTTTTTTTAAAAGTCAAAAGTTTTTTAGTTTAAAAATCAGAAAATTTGTGTTATTATCGCTTGTAAAAAATTTTATATTTTAAAAAAAATGTAAAAGCTCTCTTAGCCAATTCACCAAGTATATCTGCTATTGATAGAAAATTCCTGATATTAAACTTTGCTGTTGTTGCAGAAGGAATTCGTGCCCAATTAGAACACTTTAACGACAGTTTGGCATTTTAATACCCAACTCATATCTCGACAATGGTGAAAGATACAAAGTTTAAATTTGATGTGGTGTTCCTGTGATCAATACAAGAAAGCACATAAAATTAAAAAAATCGTACGAAGCGCTTGGAAGTCGCGGTTAATGGGTTAAGGTCTAGTTCGTCGGCTAAAAAAATTAGGCTATTTTTGGGCATTTCTCGTGAGCTTGCTATGAAAGATATGTTTATAAAAGTTGTTAGGGATGATGAGTCAAGTCCTAAATTACAAAAATAACATTTTTTTATTAATTTCTTCAGTTTTATACACAAAGTTCGCACTTAAGGAGTTAGGGGTAGTCGGATACATGAAAAAATGATCATTTTCAATAATTTTTTTTTGCCAGTGAATCATTTTATTTTATAAAAGTAATAATATGACGTCATTGCATAATGTTTCGACTTGACTTCACGAAAATTGAAAAAAAATATTAATAATTTTTAAAGTTATGACTGTTTGAGTTAATTCAGTTCCTACAGAAGTTCCTTGCGGTGACCATCACAAATCCTTGGAGATTCATCTGAAATTAATCGGACGAAAAAATTAGTTTTTGTAATATATAATCTCGTGCCTGATCGAAGCTTTTTTTTAAAAAAAAAAATAACAAAATGGCGACCTCAGGAAATTTTTCTCCAGATTTTCGGGAAAAAACCAACAGCTAATTGCTAATAAAAAATCGAAATTTAAAAAAAAAAATCCTTCGATCAGGCACTAGTTTGTTATATATTCCAAAAGCTATATAAATTTCATTGAAATCTACTGAGCGGTTTTCGAGTTACAGTGATCACCAGTTCAAAACCATAGTTTTGAGAAAAACGCTTTTAACTCGTCAATTCCCAGTGTCACCTGTAGGTGACAGAGATTGACGAATTTATTTATCCTATAAAACAAAAAAAATGAAAAAAAAATTACTACTACTATAAAGTAAACACACGGTAGTATTTAATTTTTTTTTTTTTGGCAACCCTGATACATACATCATCTGTCAAATTATTCATTTGTCTCAAACAGTTTTGAAATTTTTGTGCGTTGAAGTGGTTTTGAAACTTTTTTTTGTTATAAAAATGCCAAAAGGGTAAGTACTGTAATACTTGTTTTTGCAAATTGTTGTTATTGAATGTAACTTGTAATAGAAATGTACTTGTAATAGAAATAAGTCGTATTCTTCTTATTACCATATTAAGTTATAATTATAAATTACGCCCAGTGTCACCTGTAGGTGACACCCCCTTACAAAAAAAAAATAAGGGATGTACATTTTTTTCTTATTTTTCATGTTTTAAATATCTAAACACGTCAATAAACACCAAAAAAATAATATTCTGCCATCAGACAGAAGCATGGGAATTGACGGGTTAAGGGAGTATTCCTAGTTGGAAGGCAGTTTTTGGACGCTTTTTGAAAAACTCATTTGAAAACGCAAAGAGTTATTTAAATTCTTTTTTTTAATTGTATTAAGAACATATTAAATTAAATAAAAATATTTTTTCCTTTGTACGAGGGCTGTTCAAAAAGTTGTCGGCCTTCAAAGTTGGGCGTCGAAAAAAGGTATGTTGCTTGCGGCCCGGATAACTCGAATACGGATCATCTGAAATGGAAAAAGTAAACGGCGTTAGATTCAGTACAGATATTATTCTGGTCCCTACCTCAATCATAATTTTGCGTCTATTTTTTACAAAATGGCGGTCATTGAAAAATGAAAAACCGATTTTGGGTCTTTTTTTAGTTTAGTGTAAAAAAAAATAGTAAAAATTTCTTTTTTCTAATTCTTTAAAAGTGTGATTGAGGTAGGGACTAGAATGGTGACAATTCTGCGTCGATTGCACTTTGTTTCATCAAAATCGGTTCAGAACTACGGGCGTATCTGGGTCGCAAGCTCGAAAAACGTGGTTTCGAGATAAACGCGTTTAATTTTGAAGTTATTTTTTGCATCAATAAATTTAATTTTGCATCAGATATTCAAAAATTTGAGCATGCAGTTTTAGAAATTTGACAATTTTGCGTCGATTGCCCTTGGTTTCATTAAAATCGGTTTAGTAGAACCGAAGAAAAATGACTTCGAAGTTCAAAAAAGTGATTTTGAAAAAACTCAAAGAAAAACGTTATTTTGAGAAAAAGGCGTTTAAAGTTTTGTGTGCGCTCAAGTACATGCGCGCAGATGGTAAGCTTTGGGTTAAAAAATACTTATACTGCTTGGATCTTCATAAAAATCATAATACAATATTCTTAGATAGATACCTATAAATTCGAATAATTTAAAAAGAAAATTAGTTTTCGAAAGTGACCAACTAGACTACACCCTTAAGTCAGCTTCTTCTGTTTTGTACAACTTGTACTAAGAGATTCCATTTTAATAAAGAATTACCTAACCTTTGTAGAAAAATTTAAAAAAAAATTTACAAATTGTGACTACTGCGACAGGCCTTTGTAACTTGCGGGACAAGTAAAAATATGTGTTAGTAATAAGTTATTTTAATCAGTTTTGTTCTTGTTTTGAACCCAAATAATGTTATTTATATATTTTTCTGTAAAACAAAAAATAAATCAGACGCTACGAAAAAAAATTAGCTCTAACTCTATTATCTAAAGAAAATGTTTACTTTTTCTCCAAATTGGTAAAATTTTACCTCCCAATAGTTCTAAAAAAGGACATAAGACACAACCGTCTCCTATGTGGCGAAAAACTCTGCTTCCTTGCCCGAAGTCGATCTTAAAAACAATTTATTACTTCGTCTTCCTCTTTTTCATTTTGAGATCTTCTTTTCATAAGACGCCTTGAGAGTAACTTGCAGTACCTGAATTGGCTGTTGCGTTTATACCAGGCCTTTATCTCTTTAAATAAATTTATTAATTTACTTTTTTCGACTTCTTTTGGCATTTTTATTTTTTTAATACTGACATTTTTTCAAATGTTCATTAACTAACAAAAATTGCTCAAAAAAGAGAAGTGCGTCCCTGAAAGCTGCCTCTTAAAATTGCACATTTGCACAAATGGGAAATTTGCGCGTTTAGATGAATACCATTACTATAACTTTAATGAAATTAGTTTTTTCCATGCTTTGAATAAAAGACACTCGCTAGTTTTCTACAGTTGACTGACCGAACGACCGAAAATAGTGTTGCAAACATAATCATCATTTTATTCCCTAGCAACTCTGTATGAAACAAAAGTTGCCATATATAAAAAAGGATTTTTTGGGAAATTTAAAAAAAAAAATTTTACATTTAATAAAGTATAGACATTTAGTTATAGCTTTTTACGAGATTAAAAATTATTAATGAAAAACCAAAATTGATCTCATTGTCCTCTTTTATGTGGAATGTCCCATATCTCTCTGAGTTTAATAAAGAAATAAATATAGCAACATTTTTTTAAATTGTTTATATACAGTTTTAAAAAAAAATGTTTCTGTGACCCATTCTTAAGTGACAACAGTATAAAAACGAATTAAAGTTGTACAGTTTACTGACGTTTAATTAATTTAAACCGACACACGACGAGGGCTTTCTCACCAGGGACCCATGATTGCTTGCGACGAAATGACGCAAAGAATAACTATCAATTGCCTTTAAAATAAAAAACTTACAAAAAACCTTCTAAAACCAGACAACAACTAAATCACAGCATTTAAAAAAAAAAGTTAAAAGTATTTCACTTCTACTCACTTCATCCATATTCAAGTAACAAACCAATGGACGGATGACATGAGTTATGAGCTTCCAGGCCAGCTGCAGAACCCGATGCTGCTGCACATCAGTTTTTTTTTTTGTTTTTTTTTTTGTTTTTTTTTTTTTTTTGTTAGTTGTGGCTTTAACTGCTGTTGACAACACAAAATATTGTCAGCATTTATTGTTTATTTGTCTTTAGGTCTCTAGTGGCTCACTCTCCATATTGGTCTGTATTGCCTTTTTTAAAACAAAAATAATCGTAAGTTATCGCTATATTAAGTAGCTGATGTTGGGGCTTGCTAAAATTTATGCTACTGAAGGGAGGTCAGCGTTCTGCTTTGGAAAAGACAAAAGACACCAATTATAATTTATTATTTTCCAAAGGAGTTTTTTTTTCCAAACTCCTCTTGAAACGATAGCTATATATCGTTACAAAGGTGGTTTAATCACCTTTCCAATGATATGCTTAACAAAAATATGTAACGCACAGATTTTGAGAATTTTTGATTTGAAAATTAGTACTATTAGTACCATGAGCGCCAATTTCACTACTTTTAAAAAATGTTTATGACCAAAGTCTTAACTATGCACTCAAAATTGTGCCAAAAACTAAATTCGAATCAAAAGTTAAACTCGTACTTTGCAAATAGAACGAATTTAATTTCGTAGCAAATGTTAAATTCGTACTTTGCAAAAAGAACGAATTTAATTTCCTCCCAAAAGTTAAATTCGTACTTAGCAAAAAGTACGAATTTAACTTTTTGCGGATCAAAAATTTTGGTTTAAGTCTTTGCTAAGTTAGCGTCGGTTTGACGAATTCATCTTCACGCACTTACCTTTTTGAAGCTCATTTAATTTCTTATCGCATATAAAGCATTTTCAATGCATCTAAAAAATTTTTAGGGAGGCTTCAATTTTCTAAACAAAATATCAATGATTTCTAACGAAAACAAAATATCAATGATTTTATTTAAAAAGTGATCAACTTTGCAAAAAAATGTTATAAAAAAAGGTTATTAGAAATACCAACAGATTACGTGTGATTTTTTTAGATAATTTTTCAGTCATTTTTCGTGTTTGGTAATTTTTTTTAACTTTCATTATAGATACTTTTGTCTTGGACAACGTATCCTTAAATCCACTTTTTCTATTGAAAAATATAAAAATATAAATAAAAATATAAATTGTCTCAACTTTTTGAAATTTAAATAACAAATCAATTTTATTCAAATGTTTACGGTGTTGACTTTGACACTTTGCCCTCTTAAGCGTTGGCACTTAACCATCCCTTCATTTTTAAATAAAGTTTTTATTTTTGTGGCAGCACTCAATTTCTTTTTCTTGTTTTTTTTTTTTGCTTCTTTCAACTATTTCATTTCCATTATTTTTTCATAGTACTTAATTGAAAACTTAAACGCCCGTGCAAAAAGGTTAAATTTTCGAGGGCATTATTTTGTCCAACAGTGTTGAAAAACGTCCCATTTTTCGCAATGAAATTTTAATAGCAATAATGAATGTGACACAATTTTGCTCTCGCTTCGAGGTGTAATTAAAAAAAAAAACAAAAAAAAAACAATAATTATCAACCGATAAGAAAACTCTACACGATTACCTCTAAACTTGTAGCATAAAAAATGTTTGCGTGACGAAAAATAAAAAATTCCCCAACAATTTGCCTGCTGCTGTAACTAATGTTTAAATAAAAGGAAGTTAAAAAAAGTTGAAAAACAATAATTAGCAAACGAAACAAACAGTTCAAACAGTTGGTTGAAAAATTTAACAAACCAAAATAATATAGCAGGAATATCAAAAGATAAAGGAATTGTTTTTTGTAACTTAGGGTATTTTTTATAAGTAAGGGAGAGTTATATAATGCTTAAACTCAAACATTCTTCAACATAGAAAAAAAACATAAAATACAGGCAATAAATTAGTTTCTGAAAATTTGCTTTATTAACCCTCATCCGTCCCTCAATTTCATACACAAAAGAGTCCCTTTTGTGTCAATTTGACACAATGAATTTTTAATCACCACCACAAGTTGAGAAATAATTTTATGACCAAATATAGATTTGTATGGATTATATTATTTATTAAAAATTAAAGAATTTCAAGAAATACAGCCAAATGAACTTTTATATTATAAAAAATTAAAAAAAAATATTAGTGAGAAAGTTATGAAAATACTTATTACAGAAAGTAAGTATAAAAGATAAAAATTAGAAAAATGAAAATATGTTTAAATTTTTGTTCACATTGTTCACACAATATGAATCGATGACTTGGGCAAACATTTTTTACGCATTTGTCACATCGAACGGAATGAACGTTTGCCTTAGAAATGTTTGGACATAAATGACATCTAGCACGTTTTCTTGATGATTCTGCATGTTGTAGACGAATTCTTGATGTGCTGGGCTCATTTGTAGTTGGATTTTGTGGAAAACCCTGAATTTCACTAACAACAGATTTTGCGTTTTCTCCTCTCGGCAAACACTGACGGTTTTCAATGAATGGTTGTGCAAGCGCAGTTCCAACTTCAATTAGAAACAATCGACGACGGAAATTCTTTTTCGAATAGTTCCAATATGGATTCATAGAAGTGAAGATAACGTACGCATTCAGAGCAGATATGTCGATCATATTGCAGAAAAATGCGACTGGCCATCTGTTCACTTTTCGTTTGCACCGATATGTACCAATCATTTCGTCCACAGTATCAACTCCCCCTTTCGTGGTGTTATAAAAGTTTATAATTTCAGGTTTTTTTTTGTCGTCGTTATCAATTTTTTTTGTAGTGTGCATGGTACTTAGCAAAGTGACAAAACGCAGCTTTTTTGGAACGTAAGATACAAGTGAAGCTCGTAGGTCATGATCAAACAGAAATTCTGAGTGGTATTGAGAATGCTGCTTCATGTTGAGCAATAAAGGGGGAAGTTCCTTCCGATTTTTACGAATCGTGCCAACAATTGTCATTTGGCGTTGCTTCAATGAAACAGCCAAACTACGAGACGTAAAAAAGTTGTCACATGTGACATTTCGGCCATTGAGACCTTCCGTAAGTTGCAATACCACACGTTCACCTTGGTTCCTTTCACTGCTACAGTTTCGATCACGTCCCACATAAGGATCAACGTTGTACACATAATAGCTTTCCGCATCGCAAACGGTTTGATCCAAAGTTTGATACCGTATTTATGAGGCTTTGATGGAATATATTGAATGAACGGACACCTTCCGCGAAACGGTAATAATTGTTCGTCAACCGTTACAAATTTGCCTGGAACATACAATGCTTTCAAGAGTAGAACCCACTTGTCGAAAACAACCCGAATTGGATCCAATTTGTCTCGAGTAGTTGATCTGTCTCTTTGTTGAGGATTGTCAAAGCGCAGACATCGGTTTATTTCTTTGAAACGCTTCAAGGACATGGTGGCGCGAAATATTGCTCGGCCAGTTTTGTCATTCCATAATTCCGTCGCACATTCTCCATGCGAACGGTACACGCCGGCCAGCAATAACAAACCGTAATATGCACGCATAGCAACAATATCAACACACTTCCAATTGTCTCCGTACTTACTTATAACAAACATGTTTGTCATTTCGACGACCCTATTTTCGAATGGCTCAATGAATTGCAGAAATGAATGTAGTGGGTCTACACAACGTGCTGCTGCATACGGAGTAGGGCCTTGTTACAACAATTATATAATAATTAAATATTATTATATAATAAAATAAATAATATGTTATATTATATAAGTATAAACCTATTACCTGAAATGCCACGAAACACTGAAGAAACAGTTGGTCTCTGTGGGAAGCTCGGTGGCTCCAAAGAGTATTGAATTGTTTTGTCTTTAGACTGTAACGACACATTTGGCTGGAGCGCAACCTCTTGTCTCGTTTCTTGGTCAATGAAATCATAATCACTGCCACTCTCATAATTTTCAGAATCGCTTTCTGGAACATAATTTTCATCCTCATCCTCAGTATCAAACATTTCACTGTCATCACTTGCCAGATTCGCGAACCAATCATTTGATTGACTAGCCATCGTTTTTTAATTATTTTACATTCGCTTCTAATTATAAATTTATTGTTAAAAACTCAAGAACAAACGCACTCAATAAACGCTGAATGAAAACTGTAACGTAAACAAGTTATCAAAGCATTACTAAGTGCTATTGTTCAAGAATTGAAGCTATTTTGCGAGTTTGAAGGTGAATTTCGGTGAACTGGTGGAGAAAGAAGGGGGAAAAACTGATGATGCACATGCATTTGTACCGTTAATTTTTCGAGAGCAAGAGAAAATGCTAGAAATTGCTTTCAATTCTTGACCAATGCGACAGGGGCAAATGCCTCATCATATTGTGTAAAATTGACACAAGAGGGACTCTTTTCTAACTTTTCATATTGGCAGCATTGTGAGTATGTTTTCATGTCGAGTATACGACAGTATGAAATTCTGCAGAAAAAACTCTTAGAACCATTTTTGTTTTCCATTTGACTTAAAATTAATAGCGCTGTTTTAAAATGAATTTGCAAATTGTGTCAAATTGACACAAGGGATGGATTCGGGTTAAAACAGTGTTTTTTGAAAAATAAAGAAAGTTTTATCGATAATCGTATCCATTTGAAAGTTGATGTATTCTTCTTTTGATAGATGATGTTATCGTAGAGAAATAGAGTAAAAACTTCCACGCTGCTTTTGAAAAAAAATATTTATGTGAAATATTTATTATAAAAAAGCAAACGTTCATGATATTACCTACAACAGAAAATGCACTCATTTTAATATTCGCACTAAACGTAATTTTTTTTTTGTTAGTACTGAAATTTTAGTCTATTTTTAAATCAAACTATCAAACATTTAGAATTTGTTTTTAAATCATATAAAATCAACATAATAAATAACAAGGTCATTTAGAAAAAAATTTAATTTTTAAATAAAAAATTATTTGTTCCTAAAAATTCTATGACTTTTATTGTTTAAAAAAACATTTACCGTTAAAAAGGTTAAACAACATTAGTAATTTAAACATTAGTAAAAATTAATGATGGCATATTTTATATATAATAAAATAAAATTTTTATAATAAAATAAAATAAAAATAAATGGAACATTTCAAGAATAGCGACAACTCTAATTTTTAATGTTTTTTTTCGTATTATATGTATTTTTGCATCCTCATTCTAAATTACAGGCCAATCGCTATTGGTTTAGAAGTTATAGGCCTACAAAGTTGAAAAAAATGGCCTACAAATCTTGCTATTTTTTTAGTTTTTCAACAAAACTACGCTTTATAATCATAAGAAAGGTAATGACAGAACCTATTCGACAAGGTATGAAACAAACATTCATGCAAAAATTTTTAAAATATATTTTTAGTGTGGTGCTTTTGTAAAAGGGAAAAAACCACTAGTTTTTCAGACAAATTTTAAATATAAGAAGAGTTTTATCTTAAAAAGTTTTGCATGGATGGATTCATGTTTGATACCTCATTGAATAGGTACTCGCATTACCTTTCTTTTGATACCCAACTTTGGAGGACTAGAACTTCTAAACCAATTGCGAGCGGCTTGAAATTTTTCCAGATTTGAATTTAGTAGGCCAAAATCCATATAATGGTCCAATAGAAAAATATTTAAAAAGAGAGTTGTCGCTATATACCAAATAAATAAATAAGTAGTTAATAAAAAATTCCTCAAATATAAAAAAATTTCGAAATCAGTTCCTTTTGAAAGTTTTAAGTTTGACTTTTGAAATTTTAGTATAGTAAGTAAAGTAAAACTTCACCCGTTGTTTTTTCGAGATAAAATTCGAACGGTTTTGATTTTACTAACATGCATATTTTTTTCTCAACAATATAAAAAAGTTTCTCTGTTGGTTATTTAAATCCTTTTTTTATTTGTTTCTCAAACAGCTTGACTGTCATCCAAATGCTTTTATGTTAGGACAAACGATCTATCGAATTCGTTTAATTAAGGAATAAGTGGCATATTAGTTACGATCGAGACGTAGCAATGGTTAGAGCGCTAGGCTAGCACCCAGAAGGCACAGGATCGATTCCTACTAACTGTGGTAAGTTTAAATTTTAATAAAATTTAAAAAAAAACTTGCTTAAATAAATTTAATGGTGTGTCAAATTTACAGTTAAAGTCTCCTGAAGGTTTCAAATGTTAAGTTCAATTTATACAAATTTATACAAAAATTAAATATTTTTCAAAATCACCTTTTATTTTAATTTGTAACAGCAAAAAAAATGTTTATGTATAAAAGCAAAATTAACCCAAAAAAATAAAAAAAGGAGTAAGTTACGAAAACAATTTCCTTATCAGTAGAGAAAAGTGGTATCATCGAATGTTATATAAAGCACATTAAAGATGAATTAAGTTACCAGATGAGTCATTGGCTCTTTATTGAGTTCTGTTGTCTACTAAGAAAATATATTTGAGTTTTAAACTCCACTGTAATTATCAATTATCGATAAATCATTTCAACTTTTATGGGTTCTGTGGACTTTTTCTATCAGCCCCATTCCAGAATCTGTCGTAAGGAATTTCCGAACGTAAAGCTACGCTACGAATACGACAAATTTGCTTATCCAAAATCCGAACGAATTTACTTTTGGGAGTTCGAAAACAACTGATTTCAACAGCAGACAAAAAAAAATTGAAAACCTGAAATGTTGTTTTTGATTAACATTTTATTTTTTAGCGGTGATTTTTAATGGATTTCATTGCAAATACAATTTTCGCACAATAAAAGGAAGATTTCTCACAAAGAGAATCTATGAAAATTCATCAAAGAATACTGCGAGATTGCATCAACTCTTTGGAAATGGATTACGAAATGTAGGAAATGCAATTAATAAATTTCAACTAAGACCTAGTTTTCACTATGTCATTTTTATGACAACACAAAAGTTTATCACGTGAAATATCACCTGAATAAAACTCTAGAACATTTTCTGCATAGCTCCATTAAAAAATTTATTTGTTTTTAATTTTCCAAAATTGCCAAAGTTAAAAAAAATGTCAACATGTTGTCATTTTCAATTTGATTGACAACAAGAGACCACTGAAAATGACATAGTGAAAACCAAGCATAACATATTCACAGGTTAAAAAAAAATATTTTAACTACATTTACCAAAAATTAATTCTAAGTTTTATTTTTCGATTGTCTTCTATTGTCGTAAGCATATCCGTCGAGGCAAAGCTTTCGTGAAAAAATCCGCTACGGCGCACAGTGGTTTAATCCCATACAAAATTTGGAAAAAAATAGGAGTCGTCGTAGAGCAATAAAATTTGGTACATAAGTTGGAATTACCTCTATTAGAAGATAAAAAAAAAAATTCTGAAATCCGCCCACAAACACGCCTACCTCTCATGTAACACAAAATTTTAAAAAACTATATTTTTTCGTATTGAAGTTATATCAAAACAACTCACTCAAGGAGCTGAAATATATATATATATAGATTAAAAAAATTTTGACACGCCCACCTCCCATACTTTTTATACGATATTTGCATAGCATTAAGATGGAGTAGTCGTATACCAATAAAATTTGGTATATACAAAAATTGAAATGAACTATATAAGAGCACTTACAAAAAATTTTGCAAATCCGCCTACAAACACGCCTACCTCCCATATAACACAAAAATTAAAAACGATATTTTTCTTTTTAGTGCAGCTATATCAAAACAACTCAATGAAGAATATAAAATATATTTGTATATTTGAAAAAGCTTGCCACGCCCACCAACCATACAAATACATTTTTTTTTCTTATTATATAACATAATTAAAATAAAAAAAAACAAAAATAAAACATATTCTTTATGACTATGTGTGCAGTACGCATATGAGCATAAATATGCATTCACTCTTTTGTTCGTTAAAACCAGGTTAGCAGCTAGTAGCAGCCAATTTTTTTAAAATGCTTACTAAAAGTCTACAGTTTAAGATTTTTATAGTTAAAAACCGTCGATAACTTATTTCTGGTCCACCAAACTTTGAAATCTGGGAAAAAACATGGTCTTAATAAAATTATTAAAAAAAGCACAATAATAAAAAAAATATATTTATCATTAATAAAAATGTTTTTTTAGATACATCACAATATTGTATACAAAAAGATTTAAGTGAATACAAGCAATTATGTCGGAGCAGTTCCTACTAGAATCTGGCTTAAAATCATGGCTGTTTTTAAGAGAAAAAATTTTGCCGGCATTCACTGCTCGTCCATAAAAATTGAGATGAATTATCTTAGATTTTTTTTTAAAATATGTTATTTAAACATTTCTAAACTTAAATTAAAAAAACGAACAAAAATTACAACATGAAATAAATTATTTAATTCCACTTAGATACCACTGTGCGGCGGATTCTGGAATAGGGCTGTATATAATTATCGAAGTTTATAGATAATCCCAATGAAAGAAATTTATCAAAGAATCATCCATTACTGTTCTACAGAATCCCAAACAGTTTCCAAAGTCTACACATTTTGGTCCATAAATAATCCCAGTGAATCTTTTTATTAATTATAAAGCATTAACCCAGGAATTCGTACATCTCGTGAAAATTTTTCTGTCTCATCTATGAGTTATATGCACGGTTCAGAGTTAAAAAGAACCAAGTTATAAAATCTCTATTTCGATATAGAATGACACAAAGTCCATGACATATATCGAATCCTGTGCAAAAGTAATGTTATTAACTTTAACTTTTTACAGTTATTTGGTAAATGAAAATTGGGGTGACTTAGTTTTATACAGCACTGAATTTTGCACATAATTCTACATAGAATCGAATTAAAAAACGGAAAAAAGTTTTTTGAGTTTGTTCACTTCAACTCTGAACCGTCCATATTATGCACTGCTTTAATATATTATCTATTTTCCAGATTTTTTTTAAGAGTCGTTCGCCTTTTAACAATAGGGAAATTTTTATCGATCTTGATTTTTGTATGATATTTTTTATATGATATTGTTTAAGACTGTATGGCAAAATAACCACTGGACCAACTTAACACAGACAACTGCACCTTACACTATGGATTTAGTAAGATTCATGGATTTAGTAAGATTCATCCAAGAATCTGCAAAACGGACACTGTGTCTCTGGTAAATCGTGCGGTCTGGAGTGCTACGACTGAAAACCCCAGTGATATCGACAAGTTGGTATCTGGAAACGAGGATGAGCTATCATCCGCCTCAGAACTAGCTACTGCAATCACGAATCTCCTGAAGGAGCAGGATCCGTCAGAGTACCCCCTCAGCGACGCAGAGGCTGACATCACGGTAGTTGGAGTACCTAAAGATGTTCCGGATACTCCCAATGAATCTGCATCACTGCAAAGCAGCTTTGGCTGCTCTCCAGCGTCACCTGGCAACAGGCGATTTCGACTTCGGGCTGATTCAGAAACCTTGGATGATCAACAATAAAATCCTTGGCCTGAATATACCAAGCTATAAAATATACTATGTCTCTAACAAAGGTAAAACTTGAACATGTATTTTAGCAAAACATAACTTAAATTGCTTTATTCTCCCTCTGTTAAGTCACGGGAACCATTCTGTGGTCAGCCTGGAGCTGGGGCCTAAGAAACTAAGGATTGCCTCCTTCTACTTCCTGTATGATGAGCCTTTACCCACGCAATCATTCCGGGAACAGCTACAGGGAACAAATCCAGCCACGCACAATATTCGGGGTGGCGATACTAATGCGAACCACTCGCAATGGGGCAGTACAAACAACAACGATAGAGGTGAGGCACTTTTTAACTACCTACTTAGCACTAATTTAAATATTATGAACAAGGGTAATGAGTCGACACTTGAGCGTCCGCAGGGAGGGGGTGCTTGCCTCCCCCCCCTAACAATGAAAATTTTTTATATATCTTCATATTAAATCAAAAAGCCGTAATTTTAACTTAAAAAATTTTAAGAGAAAATTAAAAACTTTCTAAATTGTAAGTTGCGCTTAAACTTAGGGCTTTGAGAACTTTGTTAATAAAAACGTTGGTTTTAATTAAAGAAGTTTCAAATTTTCCGAAACATGTATTTTGATAAGATGCATCATAATCAATCAAAAAGTCGATTTTGAATTTTTTGTAACTTATGGCTTTTTTGATTTCATATGACGATATGTTCATTATGTATTTAATATATTTTGAAAAAAATACAAAAATACTTTTTTTGGGTTAATTTATAAATAAAGCAGAGCTAAACCATTCATTTTCAAATAGTATGTTGTGCCCGTTGCTTTTAGGCTGTGTTCATATTACGCGTTTTAGACGCGATTGCACTCACGTTTTTTTTTTGCAAACGCTGCTGAAATCGATTGAATTTTGTATGTATTTAAATACATTTATTTATTTAATATTCAGTATTTCTCAGCCTTGATACATGAAAGATAACTAAGCTAACATGGCCTAACTACGACTTAAAACGCACCAGATCACTGCTTAAGTTAAGCTGGGTAAACCTGTCAAAAATAGTAGGAATCCTAACGGGTCATTGCCTGACCGGAGCACACGCTCTGCGGTGGGCTGGCATCAAACGATTTCTGCAGAAGCAGCAGATGTGAGGAGGAGGTAGAAAATGTTCAGCACCTCCTCTGCGAATGTCCGGCTTTAGCTAAAAGGAGAATGGCAACTTTGGGCCATCATTTTGGGCCTTGCGTTACAATAAAAATATTAATTTTTTAATATCTTATTCACACAAAAACATTATTTTGCCGAGAGGTATGGCAACGTAAACTGCATACAGCAAGTCCTTCATAAATTCCAAAAAAATTAATGTTTAGACTTGATATTTTACACATAATCTTTGATATTAAAACGTACTCTGAGTCTGAAATTTTGTATTAAAATCACGCTCATAAACCACCCCCCGGCTAAAGGGGGTTTTTAAACTTCTGTCCAGTTAATTTTGTAATTTTTACACCCATCAGTCGTAATCATTTAAATTTTTCATTAAAAAACTAACTACACTGTGCAACAATTTTGTGGTTGTGGAAAGGAAGTTTAAATATATATTTTTGGTGTTCGGTAATTGGTACCTCAAAGAGTGTTCCCACTGAGGAATTTTTCTATATTAGCTCAAATAAGCAATTTTTTCAAGATCAAAGTTAGTTTATGACTAATTTACATATTCAAATTTTCTTTACCTTGTAAACCGTATGAAATTTCAACGTGAGACCCACAACACAGTCTTTGGAAATTTCTTGGCCCCCAAAATTGGTCCAGATTGTTGCCTACCCAAATATATCCTAAATTAACGTCTAAGGATACCCCCTCAAGGTACAAAAAAATTCGAGAACTCATTTTTAAGACTTGTTTTGCAATGTATCTAACAGGTTTCTGCACACCTCACATTTTGAATAGGAAATAGATAGAGCTCTGGAATTTAAAAAAAGAAGCCTAGAGTTGTAAGAATATAAGCCAACATTTTTATCTCTTTACGGCACATTATAGCACAACTCGAGAACATAACAGCACAACTTTCGAATTTCTGAAAAAATCAAATGGCAGAGCTAACTTCACTTTAAAATATCATCATCTAATAGAAATCATTCAATTATAATTTATTACTTTCAAGTATATAAGCAATCCCTTTGGGCACTTTGCTGCAAATTTTTTAAAAAAATTTTTAATAATTAATCAAAAAATACGGATTTATTGTGTACTGACTAAAATCTTCTGTTGAAATTTTCATAATATACTGTGATGGTGAAATTTCTTACAAATAGTAAAGTCTGAAAAATTTCCATTATTTTGACATAAAAATTTAAGCGATATCTCGAAAACTATATATGTTCTCAGTACAACGTATTTTTGTATGAAAAGACGTTGGTTGAGGAATATAACGGTATAGGAAAGCTTTCTCGGTTATATTTTCCACGGATAGTATGTTAAAAAATTCCCTTTAAAATGACATTAAAATTATTTAGATATCTCGAAAAATTTATATCTTCTCAGTACAACGTGTTTCCTTGAAGCAAAGCCATCGCCTCAGAATGAAAAAAAAAACTATTGAAATTTCAAGTTTTGAGTTTGCAAGCAAATATCTCAGCCATTTTTTAATCGATTTTCAACAAATTTTCTTTGTCTGAAACATCAATTAAATGAAATAAGAAATAAGAAAAGATTAACCGTTATCTCATCAGTTCAATGTTTTATATTGTTTTAAAAAAACCTCTAAAATATTTAGGTTTTGCTCAAAAAATAAGACAAACGTTTTTTTTGTTGTAATTTCTTTTTCTCACTCTTTCATATGACATATCATTTATTTGCAAAAATTGCCTCATTTTGGCACATAATTCAACAAACAGTTTCTATCATCGAAATTCATGATAGAATTTCCTATGATTTTTTTGATGAAAATACAGTTTTTCAAAATGTTTTTACATTTTTTACAAAGTTCTACAGCTCAAGAAATAATTTTTGTGAAAAAATTTTCAAATATTTCAAACCACTCTAGAGTTATATACACAAATCTATGTTTTAAGCCATTTCGTTATATTAGAGAAAAAGACGTAGGAAAAACAGTTCTTACGTGTTTCTGAACCGATTTTGATAATTTTTTTAGATAAATTAGAGTAGGGAGAAGGAGTTCACTGAATATTTTTGTGACCCTTGACCTGAAATATAAGCGTTTAAAGAATATTTCTTAAGTAAAAACTAAACTATAAAAATTGGAAGAACCTGGTGTAAGAGGAAATTTGCGACATTAATACAATGTACAAAAAACATTTTTCGCTATCTCTTACGAATACCCTACCATAAGCATTTTTGTATGTAACATGTGTGAATATATATTGTGATGATGAAATTTCTTATTAATAGTAAATTCTGGTAAATTCGCTTTATTTTGACATCAAAGTTTTGGCGATATCTTGAAAACTATAGCCTTTCTCAGTACAACGTAAAAAATAACGGTGTACGAAAGTTTTTATGGGTAATGTTTTTACAGATATTTTTAAAAAAATTAAACTTTTTTTATATCAAAATTATTGCGATAACTTAAAACTGAGATTTTCTTAGTACATCACATTTTCTTAAAGCTAAGTCATGCCTCAGAACTAGAAAAAAACTATTGAAATTTCAGAAGTTTGGTCGAATTCCGGCTACAGGCGATACTTATAATAAGAATTCGTTGTCATCTCCGTTATCTTACTCAGATCTTCAGGAATAACTTAATAAACCCCTGTAACTATTTATAATTTATGTGGAAAAATATATAGATTTTTTTGCGAAAATATTATCGGAAAGTGTTGCCAAGGAACTATATGAAATTGAAACACAAATTTTCTTAACGTTTTCCAACACTGTTTACAAGCCTGCAATTCTCAAGGACTTGCGAAATTTCAAAAACATCTGGCACCAGTTTTTCGCTCCCATGCTCTTCACACACACACACACAAACGCGCACTCAACGTCAAAGCAAACAAAAAGTATCGCCTTAAGCAAACATTAACAAAAAATTAAAAAAAAAAAATCGCATGCGACTAAGTTTTCAATTCCTCTGTCACGCTGTTTGCTGCTCGCTCGCTCCCCATTTGCGCCCCACGTTGTTGTAGTGGTTATTGTTGTTGTTGTTGCTTTCAAACAGCCCCAACCAATGTACGAACAAATTCGTTTGTTTGCCTCAAAAACAGTTTGCTCGGCTGTTGCGACTCTCAGTTTCATTTTGTACTCGCAACGCGTCGGTGGTAAAATTTATATCGCAAGCTAAAACCGTGCAATAGACTTGATTTGAGATATTAACAACAACAAACTCGCCCTGCTCGCCTTCGTCCTGTCAAATTTGCTCTGTAAGTGTGTGTGTGTGTGTATTCATTTCTCGGACCGGCATTTGCAGGATTTTTTCCTTGTGTCGTGAACTCTAATGATTTTTGTTGTGTCTTTGCTCTTATTATCTTTCTTTTATTGTGAAAAGAAACATTAAGAAAACCCTCAACACTCATACATATAGAATAATTACTTATATGTATGTGTTATTAACACAAATACTAGCGGGTACGATTAAAAATAATTTCATCCGTGCACAGCAAAGAGGACGACCGACCATCCGTCCTACCGACCGACCTCTTGCAGTGTTTTTGTTACGTCTTTTTTTTTTCCTTTTCTGCTGTGTAATAAAACGTGATTTTATTTATTCCTTGTTTTTGGCATTCGGCTCATTTCTTTACTGTGTCTTTTGGAAATTTTCCATTGTTTTTTTTCCATCGTGTGGGCTCACATCTTTTTTTTATTGTGTAAAAGAAGTCCTTTGTTTGACAACAGGCTTTCGTGTGGATTTAGCTAAACAATTCGCTTGTTTACAAAATATTGATGCAGTTTAAGGTGAGTTTTTTTTATGTTTGCTTACAGGTTTATGTACATAAATTTGACATTCAATAGAAAAATACCTTTTAATTTTAAATTGCTTTCAATTCAGACAGTTCTAAATTAACTTTTGTAGCTAAGTAACGTGTTTTTCAACATAATTTTAATTCCTTGAATTTACAGCTTTCCTGGATTAGCTGCAAGAGCAATCCTGAAACCTTTAACTACAACAATCCAGTCAAACCTGACAAGAGTTAAGAATTAGATGAACAATTAGTAGGGGAAAAAGAAAGATAGGATGTTCTCATGTCCTTTAAGAGTCAATCATTTCAAATTTTACTACAAAGTCATAAATTCCGATGTCTCAACCTCCCTCGATTAAAAATCTAGCAAGGTAAAAGTCCCCCAGTACCGGAATTATTACATATTCGCTACATTTTCTTATTTTTTTTTCTAACTCGAATCAAACCACTTGGAGATGAAAATCTGAGGATAAAAATGTATGTATGTATGTATCAGAGATCTGCAACGAATACTTAAAAATAAGTAGTTCTCGAGTACTATTCGTTCACAACTCAGTGATTCAAATCAGAGATTTGCAATGAATCACATTTTTAAATCATGAGCTACTTACTCAAAATTGAGTATGAATAAGTATAAGTAGTTTCCAAATTAGTACTAAGTAGTAAACCCGTGTTGCGTTAAAACGCCGAAATCAAACATGCCTAGATTTTATTTTAAGCTATTGAACAAATTTTCAACTGATCAAAATTAAAATGAAATTAATTTTGGCCTTTTTGCAATATACGTGCTATTTCTTATTAAATTTTTGTAAAATTTTTAAAAATTAAAAAATTTTCCGATCAACAGTTTAGAATTTTTTTTTAACTGTAAGAAATCATTCCAGTATCACTTTGATATTGAATATATCAATTCATAGTTTTAGCCAGTGGTGCCAACTACGCGAAAATTACGTATTTCTACGGATTTCTAAACCTTGCACAGATAAACGGACAACAGTTGCAAAATAATTTAAATGGACTGATTTTTATGAATATCACACAGAATGGTAAAAAATGTACATGTCACTAAAAAATTTATTTACATAATTTGTAATGCTTATCAAAACTCGCAAATAGAAAAACTGTTTTAAGGAAACTAATTTCGAAGTGAGCCAGTGGGCAGCCTCTTTTGAGGCGAGTGTATACAGCTTAACCCATTAATGCTCATTAACAGAACTCGTTGAGTTTATTTTTAGAAATTTTCGGCATTATTTGTATTAATGTTGGACGGAAAACTTGAAGTTTAAGAAAAAATTCAAAGGATTTTGGTGTAGCGAAGTGTGAACGTATAAGAGAATAAGCATATAAGGGTCTGTAAGTTAAAACATAACAAAAAATCTTAAAAAATTAGAAATTGGAAAATTTTCATTTCGTATTTCATTTCGCATTTTTTAAAATTATATTTTCTTTCTTCTTGATGTTTATAAAAAAAATAGCTCACCTGAGTGGAATTTTCCTTTTTTCTTTGAAATACTGCACTTAAAACTGGCTGGAAAAAATAAACAAAAAGGCTTTAAAGGTACATTTTAGAATTGTTATGGAAAAGGTATATTTTTGGCTTTCTCACAACTGTTGGAAGCAAAAGCTTTACGAATTTTTGAAAAATGCTTTCATCGCGTATGACATATCATACGTTGTCATTAACGGGTTAAAACCAGGGACCGAAAATAACTTATTTTACAATTTTCAGATGAAAAAGGCATAACGAATAAGTTGCCGGTGGACTTTTTTAAAGAAACCATTATAGTCGTAATGATAGCAGCTTCGAGAATATTAAACGCCTTTTAAATTTTCGACTGTTACTGTAAAAGTTAAATTTAACTGTTTTTAACCATTTCTTGCCTGTTATTTTTTCGGGCAAAATTAACTGTTACTTCTGACTTTTATTTTTTAGGTCAAAAATAACAGTTATTTTGTGCCTCTTATTTTTTCGGTCAAAATATATAAAATACTATTAAAACTAAAAAAGTGTTATTGCTCAAAATGTGCTCGGTGCTGAGACAATGAAAATTGCATTAAACTTTTTTTTGTCGTTCAAGCGGCCTTTAAAAAAATTTTAATTGCCTGATATTTTTGACCGAAAATATAAAAGGCACATAATAACTGTTATTTTCGACCTAAAAAATAAAAGTCAAAACTAACAGTTATTTTTGCCCGAAAAAAGAAAAGACATAATATAACTTGTATTTTTGTCGGAAAAAATAAAAGTTAAATGATAACTGTTAACATCTGATTTTTTTGATAAAAACCATAACCGGTACGGTCCATGGTTAAAACAAACTTAAAGTGCCTTTAAAATGTATTTCAATGTTATTGTATTTGTAATGATTTATAATATGTATTGTTAAGAATTTTAAACATCATTTAACAGTGTCAGGGAGTCGCTGATTTCGAATCTAAAGTCAGAAATTTTAAATTCCATATGGTTAATAGGGCTACCACCTAATTTTTTATTTTTAAGAATTCGGTGCTGGCGCAAACACTACGTAAAAATTAGTCGCTGAATCCGTTTTCAGAATTTCAAAATTACAAGAGTTCGCAAAAATACAAAAAAATTTAAGTAGCCCCATTAACATTATTGAATTTAAAAATTCTACCTTCAGATTCGAAATCAGCGACTCCCTAACACTGTTAAATTCTGTGTATACTCCCTAACACTGTTGTTTAAAATTCTTAAAAATATATATTATTAGGTGGTAATTTTTGTGTAAGTGGGTCATGACTCAAAAATGTGATTGCGATTGCTTTGAATCAATCACATGGGCATTTCCACAGAAAAGTCTACCGCGACTGAAAAATAAAATGTTACTGAAAATTTTTTTAAACCTTTATAACAGAGAAAAAAGTTTTAAATTTATATTGTTAGAGTACTGAGACGTGATCTTAATTTGAATTTTAAAAAAATGAAAACAAACATTATGAATGGCAACAAAAGTAGAAAAATGGTGACAAAAGTTGAAAAATTTTAACAAAAGTAGGAATTTTATAAGTATAACCAATACTCGTATAATGGGTATCCCAACAAGAGCGCAATTTTTAAATTTTAAATAAAACACAGATATTTAAAAAAAAAATCGTGAAACTTTATTATATCGTAAAGTAGACAGAATGAGGTTATGTACGCCACGGCTTTGCTGGCATACACGCGATCTTTTAATGAAATTTTCAATGACCGTTTTGCATAAATGCTGCGGTATTTCATTAATGCAGCGTCCAATTTCCTCTTTTAAGGCTTGAGTCATCGTCGGCTTATTCGCGTAAACCATCGACTTCAAAAAACCCCAAAGAACAAAATCTAATGGTGTTAAATCGCACGATCTAGGCGGCCAATTCTGATCTCCAAAACGCGAAATAACACGACCGGGAAATGACTGATGCAGCAGTTGAATTGTTTATCTGGCTGCATGACATGTGGCGCCGTCTTGTTGGAACCACATGCCCTCCACATTCATTTCTTCAATTCTAGGCAAGAAAAAACTGGTTATCATTTCACGATACCGAACACCATTGACTGTTTGCGCTTGACCTGCCTCATTTTCATAAAAAAAAAGGTCCAATGATTCCTCCAGCGCAAAAACCACACCACACAGTGACACGTTGAGGATTCATTTGCTTCTCGTGAATCACTCGAGGATTTTCCTCACCTCAAATGCGACAATTCTGTTTATTGACGAAGCCATCAAGATGGAAATGGGCCTCGTCACTGAAGATGATTTAAGCGGCAAAATCAGCATTTTCATGTTGTCTCTCCAATACCCAATTAACGAACTTCCTTCGCTGTCCATGGTCAGCTGGCTTCAGTTCCTGAGTCAATTGAACTTTGTATGCATGAAGATGCAAATCTTTCGTCCAAATTCGCTGCATAGTGGATTTGGAGACACCAATTTGCTGAGCTCGGTGTCGAATTGAGGTGGATGGAGTTTGAGCGACATCATCACGTACTAGGCTTGGGTAGTTCACGAACGAACTAGTTCAATTGAACTATTCGCACTCATGAACTATGTGAACTAGTTCGTTGATTCTCGTTCTTTTAGTTCTTTTAGTTGTTTTAGTTCAATCGATTTTGCAGCGAGTCAGATTGAAATGAACTAGAAAAAAATTTGGTTTCACTCAACAATGATTTGACTCCGTGCTGATACAGTTTTTCACTAATGAACGGTAAAAAACATTGTTGCAAAAACAAATTTTTGTGGCAAATATTGTGTAGAATGCCCCATACGTAGTATTTTTATGTAAATTTCTTCTATGTCCGCAGTTAATGATTGATTCGGTCATATAGATCGTTTCATTTTAGAGATCTGATCATGAACGAGCAAACAAAACAAACTAAAAGACCTATTGAACTAAAAAATACAACGAGCTAACATACGTAACGATCTAAAACACCAAACGAACTATAAGACCTAACGAACTAACAACATGAACGAGTGCACGAAAAGAACTAAAAGAGCAAACGAACTAGATGAACTAAAAGAACTATATGAACGAACTAGTTCATTAAACTCAACTGAACTAAAAAGAGCGATCTTTTTAGTGAACTAAAATGCCTAAGCCTATCACGTACAGCTGCGACATTTTCGGTCGATCGACCTGGTCGAAGGCGCGTTGTTGTCTTTACATCACTAACAGACCCAGTTTCAGCAAATTTATCCATTAATCTCTTTACAGGTGACTCTTTTGGAGCATTATTGTGACCCCAAATTGATCGCAATTTGCGAACTGTAGCCGCAAAACTTTCACCATTTTGGTAAAACAATTTCACAATGAGAATGCGTTGTTCATTCGTGTAGCGCTCCATTTTTACTAACCTCGTACCTTCTACTAGCAAACAATAACAATTGTTCAAATGTCAAACAATGACACTTCAAATGGCGCCAAATTTAAAAATTGCGTTCTTGTTGGGACACCCTATAAAAGCTTAATTAAATTTTTTTCAGTTTTCTATTTTTACGGACCTGAATTACACTTTATATGATTTTTAAGTTCAATTAAATAAATAAAACTATAAAAAATTTGTACTTCTTTGAAGGGGAAAATCTGTATCGTAACTTATGTAGCGTAACGTATTATGTTATGGCTTGTATAAAAATAATTAAAAAAGAATTTTCAACGATACAATTATGAATATATAGAAACATCATTCCAGAAAACATTAAAATATTTTTAATAAAAAAACTCGTGCACACGTCAATTTTTGTACCGTAACGCGTCCTCTTTTGATTGCTTATATCTTTGGACAATACTTTCGATCGCTTCCACCTTTTACACTAAATATAGTACTACTATAGAATGCTATCCAAAAATTAAAACAGGACAAAAAAGTTTAAATATTTCTTTGCTTTTTTTAATTTTTAACAACAAAAAAGGCGTACGAACGCTATGTGCGTGACTATGGAAATGCCTATATGAATACTAATCTGGGAACTACTTATACTTATTCATACTTATTTTTGAGTAAGTGGCTCATTGATTCAAAAATGTGATTCATTGCAGATCTCGTATGTATATTTAATTTTTTGTATGAATTTTGTTTTTAATTTTTCTGTGGAGGATTTTTTTAAAGTGAAAAATTAATATTATTTCCAGTAAAAACTGTATTTGAGACTGAATTAGTAGGCTTATCACCAGGGCTAGGATTTCGATGACATGTAATCTTTTTTCAAACAGATTTCTTTAAGAATAGAGTCCCTTTAATCAAAAACATTACCTCTCGACAAAGGAGTAGCTTTGTTTATAGACTTCGATGAAAAAAAGCTCTACGCATGGTGAAACTGACGAAAGGGTATGTAGAAAGATGAAACAAGTGTTAGATAAAGACTCAGGATATGCTAGTTTTTTTATTTTTTTTTTTTTTTTTGTTGAAAAATTAGGGGGTAAAATTTTAAATACTATGAAATAAGAAGGAGGAACATACATCTGATGACATATCGTCTTTTAAATATGATCCTCTCGTCGGTGCTGAAGTAGAAAGAAGTTTTTCTGTTTACAAAAACATTTTGCCAGACAATCGACGTTCTTCCAGTTTTAATAGTTTAAAAATGTAAAGCTTTATTTTTGTTTATTTTTTATGTAATTTTTAGCGTTTTGATGCAATTTTTGTCAGTTTTTATGTCATTTTTTGTCATTTTTGTAGGTAATTTTTTGTAGTTTTTAGGTCATCAAAATCCGAGCCCTGCTTATCACAAATTTACTGCATAAAATAGCGCTGATAATGGCATCTGCCATTTAATCGAAAATATAAAATATTAAATAATAAGCATTAAAATTAAATTATATTCAATCTTAAATTAAAAATTCTATATCGTTGAGATATTTTAATGATTTTTGGGTTAAGGCTACGAATGGTAGGAAAGTACAAAAAGAGGTAGTGAACTCTATTATTTTAAAAACCAATTAGATTCTTAAAATTCTCTCCCTATATACTCTAGTCAATACCTTCATTTATTCATACATTCCATACAAGCTTGTATAAATCCAGCTGTAATTGTTTCAAACTATATTTATTTATTGTATTCAGTGTTATCAACCACTCCCCCTCCCCCTGCTTTTATTTATGTTCATCATATCGATTTGTAATTTTATGAAAACCTACTTCCAATTACCTGCTTAAATAGAGCGTGTGAATAAATTCTATGAACCATGCAACCATTAAATGTCACAAACAATTTGTGTGGTCAGCAATTTTTGGTAACTACAATTAAGTTCAGTCGAATTATAAAAAAAAAAGCTTTATTACAATTTGTGGCTTATCTATTTATGCATATTATTTAATTCAGTCCCAATCATCTGTTATGGTCGGATTTTTTTGGTCCCAATGGGAAAAGTCACAATGAACAAAACTTTCAATATTTGCCTTTGTGTTAAAGTGTTTGCATGTGCCAATAATTAATGTACTCTTAACAAATTGCACGTTTAAGGCCTGTTTCCAGCTCTCAAGTAAAGCTTATTTTCATACATAAATCTGAAAAGTAATCGAAAAGTAATTTTTCCTTGTCAAAATTACTTGAAAGAGAATCCAGCTCGTAAGAAAAATTTTCTGTTCTTACTACTTTTTTTTTCATTGAAAAGTGACAACGGTAACACTGTGAATGTCAAGAAATATATGCAAGTTATATTATTACTTCAAGTAAAATTTTGGCAACCAACATTCAAAGGTAAATAATTTTATTGATATCATTGATTAATTGATTTAAAATTAATAAAAGAATATTTTAGACATGCGCATGAACATTTCTACGGAGGGAGAAGAAGAGGCAGTCAATTTTGAGGGGCAGATGTCTTCCGAGAAGCGGTCGAAAGCTGTCCGGAAGAAGCGGTCTGCCAACATGTAAACAAAATGTAATAAAATGTAAACAAACGCTTTTCTCTATTACTTACCTTTGCAATTCAGCCATTACTCATTTAATGAATTATTTCAATATTTATTGCAACAAATTTATTTCAATGTTTGATGAAAACAAATCAGCCTAAATTTTCAATGCAAAGTGATACAATGCTGGAACTGTCAAAACTCTCGCCGTCAAAATTACTTGTCTACTACTTTTTTACACTCAAGAAACTTAAGTTACTTTTTTCTTGAGTAATTACTTGAGAGCTGGATAGAGACCTTTAAGCAGAAATCAGAGAAAAAGAAAATGTACAATAAAATATACTCTAGACTAAAATGGCCTCTCAAATGATAACATTATTAGAATTCAACCCAATGTTAGGTTTAGCCGAGATGATTTATAATTTAATAAAATTTCTACAAACGAAAACAAGTTCCAATGATTTATTAGAAAATTATGCAGGCCGATAGTACATACAGACAGTCATGTACTTTTATACGTAAAGATAAATTAAATTTACAGAAAATATAAACAAATTTATTGTGCTAAAATAGGATTCATATTTCATTCTTATTTTGCACCAAAAGAAATATTAACTTGTTTCTTTTTTTTTTTGAGTGCTTACAACTTTATGCTAGCTTATGTTGCCAGCATGTTATTATAAAAAAAAAATTTATTTAAAAAGATCTTTTTTTTTATTAAAAAACAATATGTTGTTTTTATGTCACAGTTGCTTAGAAAAGACATTGTAACACAAAATGGCTTAATTAAAATAGAATACTTGTGCTAGAGCATAAATGTGGCATTTTAGAACTTAATACTCGAATAGGAGCGAATAAACAGAAAAACTAACTGTTTCAAAGAACCAAGCATTTCTGTGTCAGTCATGTGTGCAAGTTTTTGTTAGTCTAACAAAAAAGGTCTGTATTTTGACGTATTGACTATGTCAAACCAAGAATCAATAAACAGACTTGACATAAAGTCTTTCACGACTTGAAATAGTTACGATGTAACGTCGTATCGCTTATTTGCTTTGTAACAACCCAATACTTATGCTTATACTAATGCTTATTTGCTCGTTACAAATAAATATAATTATAAAAAAAATATATAATTATAAAAATTATATAATTATAAAAACATTATGTACAAAAAACATTTATGATTTATATGAACATTTATATGAAAAATTTTAATAAGTTTTGAGTTTCATCTGCGACCGTCGGGTCGACCCTGGCCGCCAGCGCGTATTTAATATATTCGTTGCAGTAAAAATTATAATTTTCAATTAGTAAGTAGTCACATAGAAAATGTAAAAGATAACAACAACAACAACAACACCACAGATGCGGCATTCTTTCAGACATGAGTAATCTTCACATCTACGGACATACAATTCACAATAACTTCATAACGTCATGTAAGAAGTATATAAGAAGGTGAGGAAATGTCACATCAGCAGCTCATAAGGATCATAGGATCAGTACCGCTCATAATCGACCTCTGCTGCCTCGTTTAAGCCTCGCCGCTTAAACTTATGCTTTTGGTTATTAATAATTATATTGTTTTTATTTTCTTTTGCTTTTTGGGGTCGTCCATAAACTACGTTACTGATTTTCCGGTTTTTTTTACCCCCTCCCCCTGCGTTACTTGTCGTAGTGCTTTTCAAAACCCCTCCTCCCCCCATAAAGTAACGTGACATATGAAATTAATTCATTCGAATGATTACACAGGGGAACAAAAAAGACATTTTTTTCTGCGGCATAAATTTTTGGAGCCAATTAGGATACATGGTATAATGAAGTTTTAATCCCATAATTCACATTGTTTGAATTGACTCTGGTTCTCGCGATAAGTCGGTATTTTAAAAATTAAGGAGGTTTCATCACAGATTTTAACATAACTCTAGAACAATTAGTCTGATTTGGTAAAATAATATCCAAACATTCGCAACTAAATTGCCTCCAAGTTACATCTACAATGTTTTTTGATTAGCTGAATAGTTTCGGAAATTTTCAGAAAGTTCTTCTGAAAAAAACTTTTTTTTATGCAATATTTAAACTTTTTGTTATTTCATAATTCATAAAAAAAGCAAAAACGTCAAAATAGCTCTTGTTTGATATTAAGTTATAAGCACACATATGTTACGAAAAAAATAAGCCATATTTCATTAAAATCCATCATTTCCTATTGGATTTTCTTTTGTATTTTGGTTGCGCTTATTAATTTCAAATCCATTTAAAATATAAATCCATTAATTTAAAAGCATTTTAGAAACTATTTCAGAATACCTGCAGCTTTATGATTCCACAAAAAGTTTTTGACTGCTGATAAAAAATTTATCCATGCTTCTAATTCGACCTTAGTAATGTGCTTTGTGAAATCATTGTTGTTTATAAGAGTTCGGATTTGTGGCCCATCAAATATGCCTGCTTTTAATTTTTCCAAGCTTTGGCCAGGAAATGTTTGGCAAATATATATGTAGCACTCGCCAATCTTATCCAATGCTTTTACATACTGTTTCTTTAGTTTAAGTTTTATATGAAGTGGTGGAAAAATTATTTTTTTTTCTACAGTCATACAGTCATACAGTCATATTTGTTCTGGATGGCCAAACTTTCCTAGTGTAGTGCCTATTTTTCGCACGACTGTCCCATAGGCAAAGAAAACATGGATGTTTAGTGTAGCTACCTTGCTGACCCAATAAAAAGTGAACCATTTTCAAATCAATACACACTGACCACTGGTGTTGAACATACAAATGTATACAATTTTCTCTAAAATAACTTTGATACTTTAGTATTATTCTTTAAGTTTTGTTGAAAGTGCTATCGGAATTGAAGCTAATTTGTTGCCATTATGCAGTAACACACATTTTAAACTTATTTTTGAGCTATCTATGAAGACCCATTGCATTTAAAAGTCCAGGAATATTCTAACAGTATACGATTTTCTCCTCCTTTGCAAAGTATCGAAGAATATCTCGTTCTATAGTCCGGTAAGTTTTAACTGATACGCCAGGCTGAAGACAACGTTTTTCTTTAAGTCTTGATGCTGAAGCTCCGCTGATTTTTTGGATAGCTTGAGATCTAAAATTTTCCCCTGTGTATTTATTTAGCAGTTTTTTATCAAAATGAAATAACATCATTAAATTTGAATTAAGGCAAAACACGCCAATAGATTTTAATGAAATAATTGTAACATATGAGCTGTTCAGAGCACAAGTGGCGTAAGTCCATTTTTTAGGGAAATTGAGTTAAGTACGTAGAAGGGAAGAGGAAAATGTAACCTATTTATGAGTACCGGCTAGAAACTCCTAGCTTACGTAATCTCTGAACAAAATGCAATACTTTGTTATTGCTCTGACAAATACCATTATTTTTTCAGAGCACAAGTGGCGTAAGTCCATTCATTTTATATCTCCCTTAATAATAAAGATAACCACTAATGGGTAGTTTTGTCCTATTACTATGTAAAAATTATGTCATTCCTCATCAAAAAATTCTTAAAAGTATTGTCCATTACATTTTTACAGCAAAAAGGAGGAATTTTAAAAAAATTTCAGAGGACAAGTGGCGTAAGTCCATTCATTTTATATCTCCCTTAATAATAGAGATAATCGCTAAGGGGTGGTTTTGTCCAACTTCTAGGTAAAAATGCTGTCATTCCTCATCAAAAAATTCATAAAAATATTGTCCATTAAATTTTTACAGCAGAAAGAAGGAATTTTAAGAAATTTTCAGAGGACAAGTGGCGTAAGTCCATTCATTTTATATCTCCCTTAATAATGAAGATAACCGCTAATGGGTAGATTTGTCCAATTTCTATGTAAAAATTATGTCATTCCTCATCAAAAAATTCTTAAAAGTATTGTCCATTACATTTTTACAGCAAAAAGGAGGAATTTTAAAAAATTTTCAGAGGACATGGAGATAACCGCTAAAGGGTGGTTTTGTCCAACTTCTATGTACAAATTATGTCATTCCTCATCAAAAAATGCTTAAAAATATTGTCCATTACATTTTTACAGCGGAAAGAAGAAATTTTAAAAAATTTTCAGAGGACAAGTGGCGTAAGTCCATTCATTTTATATCTCCCTTAATAATAGAGATAATCGCTAAGGGGTGGTTTTGTCCAACTTCTAGGTAAAAATGCTGTCATTCCTTATCAAAAAATTCATAAAAATATTGTCCATTAAATTTTTACAGCAGAAAGGAGGAATTTTAAAAAATTTTCAGAGGACAAGTGGCGTAAGTCCATTCATTTTATATCTCCCTTAATAATGGAGATAATCGCTAATGGGTAGTTTTGTCCAACTTCTATGAAAAATTGCTGTCATCCCTCATCAACAAATTCCTAAAAATATTTTCCATTACATTTTTACAGCGGAAAAGAGAAATTTTTAAAAATTTTCAGAGGACAAGTGGCGTAAGTCCATTCATTTTATATCTCCCTTAATAATGCAAATAATCGCTAAGGGGTGGTTTTGTCCAACTTCTAGGTAAAAATGCTGCCATTCGTCATCAAAAAATTCATAAAAATATTGTCCATTAAATTTTTACAGCAGAAAGGAGGAATTTTAAGAAATTTTCAGAGGACAAGTGGCGTAAGTCCATTCATTTTATATCTCCCTTAATAATGACGATAATCGCTAATGGGTAGATTTGTCCAATTTCTATGTAAAAATTATGTCATTCCTCATCAAAAAATTCTTAAAAGTATTGTCCATTACATTTTTACAGCAAAAAGGAGGAATTTTAAAAAATTTTCAGAGGACAAGTGGCGTAAGTCCATTCATTTTATATCTCCCTTAATAGTGGAGATAATCGCTAAGGGGTGGTTTTGTCCAACTTCTAGGTAAAAATGCTGCCATTCTTCATTAAAAATTTCTTGAAAAATATCTCCTATTAGATTCCTACAGCGGAAACGAGAGATTTTAAAAATTTTCAGTGGCGAAAGTCCACATGTTTTTACTAATATGCAATATTCTGCATCATTTTTGTGTATTATTTAGTTTATTTTTTACGATATGGATAGCTCCATTTATGCTCTTGACCTAGCTTATAAGCAAAACTGAGTTCTTTATACTTGGAATTTATTATAAGAATTTTTCTAAATGTTCAATTTTCTCAAAACTACCAAAAATGGACTTACGCCACTTGTGCTCTGAACAGCTCATATGTGAGTTTATAACTTAATATCAAAAAAAGAGCTATTTTGACATATTTGAATTTTTATGAATTATAAAATAATAAAAAAGTTAAAATTTTGCATAAAAAAATATTTTTTTCAGAAGAACTTTAGTTTTTTTTCAGAAGGATTAGTGACTAGTATGACTAGATACATTAAAGGAACAATTGGAAAAAATCAATAATTAATATCATTTGTAAAAGCTATTCCATCTGCGATCCAAGATTCGATGCTCTCAATCACTGGGATAGAAGAAGCTGGTAGCTTTGTTGAGGATTCTTCAAAATAGAATTTTTCATCGGATTCTATGTCGACCCATTCAGGTGAATCCTCATTTCTAACGCAAAGAAATTCACCTGGTCTTTGACAGAGTACCCTTAAAGGCTGCACCAAGTTCTGTGGTTTTGTGTAAATTGATTTAATTAAATAGTATGTTTTATTCCGATTTATTGTAAACGATATAATACAAACTTATGACAATTCATAGAAGTTTTAAAAACGAAATACAAGCCGCAGGTAGGACACGACCTTGGACAGATTTCTTCTTTCTGAGAATGACAGTACATGTCATACGGTATCTCCTTTGATCAAGAACATTCAGGCCTTAACGTCAAAGCCTGTTGCAAAAGCAAAGACCCAAATTTTTCAGACGTGGCTGAGATAGTGAAGGAATACCAAAAGGTTTCTGTGTCGAGGGAAAAGGCGGTGGAAGAAATCGTTGAAACAAAAGTTAACCATCAATTTAGACGATCAAACATAAACATGTAAGGTTAAAAATTTTTGAAATGATTGTGTTATTAATTAGAGGTTTTTCGTCGATTTTTTTAATTTTTGGTAACGTTACAATATCTAAACACCTCCCCCCCCTACCGTTACTTATCGTAGTGCATTTCAAAACCCCTCCCCCCCCCTAAATTGGTAACGTAGTTTATGGACGACCCCTTTCTTATATCTATAAACATTGTATCGTTATATTGAACTAGTATAAAAGCCTGTCCTACGACAGGTCCTTTGCACTTCCTTTTTAATATCTTAATCGATTTTTCTTTTATTTTTATTGAAAAACGTTTCGCAAAGTTAAAAAACGTTAAATTGAATAAAAAATAAATAATGAATAAAAAAATTAATAATGAATAACAAAAGAATAATGAATAAAAAATTGATAACGAATAAAAAAGTAATAATAAATAGAAAATGAAAAATGAATAATGAATAAAAAATTCATAATGAATGCACTTCCTTTTTAATATCTTAATCGATTTTTCTTTTATTTTTATTGAAAAACGTTTCGCAAAGTTAAAAAACGTTAAATTGAATAAAAAATAAATAATGAATAAAAAAATTAATAATGAATAACAAAAGAATAATGAATAAAAAATTGATAACGAATAAAAAAGTAATAATAAATTGAAAATGAATAATGAATAAAAAAATCATAATGAATAAAAAATTAATAATAAATAAAAAATTCATAATTCAAACTTAATAATAAAAATGAATAATGAATAAAAAATTAATAATGAATAAAAAATTAATAATTAATAAAAAATTAATAATTAATAAAAAATTAATAATTAATAAAAAATTAATAATTAATAAAAAATTAATAAAGAATAAAAAAGAATAATGAATAAAAAATTAATAATGAATAAAAAAATAATGAATAACAAATGAATAATGAGTAAAAAATTGAAAATGAATAAAAAGTTAATAATGAATAACAAAAGAATAATGAATAAAAAATTATTCACGAATAAAAAGTGAATAATGAATAAAAAATGAATAATTAATAATGAATAAAAAATTAATAATGAATAAAACAATTAATGAATAAAACAATTAATAATGAATAAAAAATTAATTATGAATAAAAAATTAATAATGAATAAAAAATGAATAATGAATAAAAAATTAATAATGAATAAAAAAGGAATAATGAATAAAAAATTAATAATGATTAAAAAAATAATAATGACTAAAAAATTAATAATGAATAACAAAAGAATAATGAATAAAAAAATTAAAAACCAATAAAAAATTAGTAATAAATAAAAAATGAAAAATTAATAAAAAATTAATAATGAATAAAAAATTAATAATGAAAAAAATTAATAATGAACAAAAAATGAATAATAAAATGAAATAAATGAATAATGATGTAATAAAAAATTAATAATGAATAAAAAATTAATAATTAATAAAAAATTAATAATGAATAAAAAAAATAATGAATAACAAATGAATAATGAATAAAAAATTAATAACAAAAAATAATTAATAAAAAATTAATAACGAATAAAAAGTGAATAATGAGTAATAATTGCATGCTTTGTAAATGCATTCAAATGAAAAAAAAAATTTAGTCATTATTCTGAATAACGAAAATGAATAATTAATCATTTTTTAAAAATTAATTTCAATTAAATATTGTATTTATAAATTAATTTTGCATTCATTGAATGCATTCTTATGTCGTTATTCAGTTGTACTTAAAATTCTGAATATGAATGCCGATTTTACAGCTCTGCCTGCTAGAAGCAAAGCCCTGCTTTTGCCCACTGGGACACAGCTCTGTTGAAGTGTCTGAGTAACTCTCTCGTTCTACTCTTCCTCGTATATGCGAGGTACAGCTACAATGTTCAACAGAGCTGTGTCGCTATATATTTTGTTGTCACTCATTGTCCCATTGGGAAAAAATTTTGACATTCGCTTAGTTTTACTTATCGTAATGACAACATATTCGTTTAAAAATTATGTTTGGCAAATTTGCTCGAATATACCTCTACATCAATAGAATGTTTTAACATATGTTAATTTGTTGACGTTAGCATGATGAGCAAAGTACTTGCCTACAAAAAGGAGACAAAACACATCGAAACGTCGGGTCAAAATAAAAATAATTAAGAAAATAATTTAGAAACTTTAAATTTATAAAGTTGCATTTTCTTTTCTTTTTTACGTTTTTTTATCAATTTCTTTAAGACAATGCATGTCAAACGATATTCGATATTTTTAATTTTTCGCTCTGCTCGAGGCTTTTCTGTTGTGCTGTGCTAGCTGAGCAAAAACGAAAGCAACATGGAGTTTATTGAAACTCTCGCAACACAAACGCGTGAAAACAAAACGATTAAGCAATGCGTGGCAGCTGGAATGATTTCTAAAAAAACCTAAGACTTTAATTAAATATAATTATTATTTAAATTTTGAAAATAAAATACCTCTTAAAAATGCTGCAGCACAAATATGATATTTCAAAACTTATTTCATAAAAGTCGGCCCAGTACTTTTGGAGTTTACCTGGAACAACAAATCTTCACTGCAATTTTATATAATAGTATAGATACAGCTATGGTCAAATGGTAATAAATATGATTTCTTTTTTAAATATAAGCAATTACACCGAATATTGAAAAGAACTAGCGATAATATCGATTCCAGAAAATATTTTCCAACAACTGCAACCTTCTTCTCTTTCACAGATCTCACTATCACACACCATCAACCTCCTTCAGATATGTCAAGTTGAAATCAATAAAATGTCAGTCATGAAAAGAATTCACTACTTTATTTAAATAAATAGTATCATTTTCATTTTATTTTTCTTTCCCCTTTAAAGTGTTGATGGCTAAATAACGAATTGATTGAAAAAGTTGTACCACTTGGTACCATATCTCTAAGTTCAAGTGTAAAATATTAGTTCTGCAGAATGGTTCTGTAATATTAATGAAAGCCTGTCAAGAGTCAAAAGGTTTTCAAATGCAATTTTTCCCCAAGATGTTTATTATTTGTGAAGCCAACCAACCGAAACCATAAAACCATCACACAGAAACTAAAGGTGTTAAAATAAAGTTATTCTCCAACTTGAACCAATTTCATCGTTGCTCTGCAGCATAATTTCAAAAACTTATACGCCAGACTAAAATATATATCGACAAACTAGCTAACGTGCTATCTTCAATTAACTCTTAAAGTAAAGGCAATACATGAGACTTCTCTCAAACACAAGCACACAAATGTTCAGAAGAACTCCAGCAAAGCTCAACACCAACAAGTAATGCCCTGCTGTCACTCAATTCAATCAATTCATTTTATTTTAAAGTTTTATATAAAGTAAAAAAACAACTTTTTGCAATAAAGTTTGACTGCTTTACACACATACACAAAATTTGCCTTAACAGTGAAACCCAAAACTATGCGCACACACACACACAACACAGCTGTAATTGTGTGCAGCAAGTTTTGTTTTGTTTTTTTTTTTCAAAATTTGTTCTTATTTTTGTGCATTATGAATTGTTGCTTAATTGAAATTTGAAACTAATGCAAAACATACAGAGCCTGAACCATGGAATTTCATTTCTTCCCATGGCGATCCGTATAAATGTAATGCAAACAATTTTGGCTATAAACCAAAAGTCAGAAACAAATACGGTGTATGTATGTATGTAATTTTATACCATAAAATCACAAACACATACATACAAACCTATACAAGAAAAATATGAACAGCCGTTTTTGTATGCATACGAATGCATCCGCATTCTGAAAACATAAAAGAGTAAACTGCCACACCAAAACGAACAACTTTGGGACAAACGTCAAAGTTTTCAAAAATCATTTCGATCCACAAACTATAGCAGCCACTGCTAAATATGTGTATAGTGCCAAACAGCGATGGTAATTAAAGTTTTGTGTTATTTTCGATCGATAAAGTCAACTTTTTATTAATGTAATGAACAAAGTTTTATATTCAATAACTTCAATGAAACAAACACTATTAATTTTGTACTTAAAATTGGATAAATGTTTAATGTATGGTGATAGGTTTTTAAGATTTTTTTTTTAAATTAATGGGTGATGTGAATAAAAACTGAGTGCGAGTGTTCACTCATGATTTTTGGGGGAACACTCAATTTGGGGTGATTAAAATCTACTTTCTGGATTTACTTCGCTCCTACTTTGTGACATTTGAGGGGCTCTCAACTTTGGTGTGAATAAAGTTCAAATTTGAAATCTCTGTTTGAGTGAGTATTCAAGAAAATTGAGGGTGCTGACTACTTGCCTCGACGTGCTATTTCTTGTAAGAAAGCTCTATTTGTTCACAAATATGGATTCAGAAATATTTAATGATAGTGCGTATGAGTAATTTCTCGAAAATAATGTAGAAAAAAAAAAGAAAATGATGTAATTTTAGTGATGTTAATAAGTAATTAATTGATCTTAGGAACATACAGCAGTTGTAAGGCCAATATTGCTATATGGTGCTATTGTCTGGTGGCATGCACTCGAAACACAGACTTACCATAACCTTCTCCGTAAAGTTCAAAGATCAGCTGAACTGTGCATTAGCGGAGCCCTAAGAACCACTCCGACAGACGCATTAGACACAATGCTCCATCTTACACCACTTGATATCCTAGCTAAACAGATGGCCGCTAATACAGCCATCCGCCTAGTAGCCACCTCCCAGTGGAAAGAAGGTACACTAGGACATTCTTGTATCAGAAAATTTCTCCCTCCTTTACCTAGGTCCATTGACTACATCACACAAAAACTACTCTTTGAGAGGAAGTTCGATGTATCCATTCCCTCTCGAGAAGAGTGGGAACAAGAAAACCATTCACCTCACAATGTCATTGAGATCTTTACGGATGGATCAAAACTAGATGGCAAAGTAGGTGGAGCAGTCTACTCAGAAGCATTAAGCATCAATATAGCCTTCAGGCTCCCTGACCATTGCAGTGTATTTCAAGCTGAAATCGCTGCTATACATGAAGCGCTAACTTGGCTTCAGAAAAATTATATATCTTCCATGGATATATGCATACTTTCTGACAGTCAGGCCGCTCTGAAAGCCCTAGGAACTGTTAAAATAACATCTGAAACAGTTTTCAACTGCCGCAGATCTCTAAACGAGATGGCAGAGCAGCTCAAAATTATCCTATGCTGGATTCCTGGACATAGGGCCTTTCTAGGTAACTGCAGAGCAGATGAACTCGCTCGCACAGGTACTACCAAACAACTATCTTCAGACAAGACAAACCTCGGTATTCCTCTCACCACATGTAAACTCCTTACACATGCGTTATCCTGTATTAACACCAACAAAAGATGGTCAGCAGGTAACACTTGTAATATAGCAAGGCAAATCTGGCCCAAACTCAATCTGAAGCGTTCAAAAGAACTCATATCTCTTAGTAGAGATCACATTGGCACCATGATAGGGATCCTGACAGGGCACTGCCTTATTGGCAGGCACGCTCTAAGATTAAACATACCCCACAACGACTTCTGCAGAAGCTGTAGAGATGAGGAGGAGGTGGAATCTACAGAACACCTTCTCTGCACCTGCCCAGCGCTGGCTCAAAAACGTTTTCTTCACCTAAACAACTGGTTTCTCAGAGACCTCGAAAAACTCTCGGAAATATCGATATACCGAATCCTAAGCTTTGTGAACAGCTCAAGCTGGTTTGAATAGAGAAGGGAGATCAACCCCTGTGGTACCACAACGGGCCTTATTGGCCTAAGTGCGTCTCAATTTGAGGCAGCCACTTTAACCTAACCTAACCTAACCTAGTAACATTTTCATCCTTTCAACTCTTGGAATTCCCTCTCCACGAGTTTCTGTAGCACCATGATTGCTTAGCAATTGCAGGTTATCGAAATCAAATTGGTGCAATGATTTAAAATTTTCGCCTTCATCGTATATTAGAAAGTTTTCCTTTGCTCGTGTCTATATTTACAAACATATTTAATTTTTTTTCCAATTCTTACGATTTTCTGTCTTTTTGAATTATTACACGCGTCAATTTGACAACTAAAATTGACATTTCTCATCTCATTATGACTGAGTGAGTGCAAGCGATTTTAGGGAATTTTTATTCACACCGAATTGAGTGTTCTCTCTGGACGAAACAATCTTCTCAAGAGAATCCTCTCAGTGTTCACTCAGATTTTATTCCCACCACCCAATATTTGTACAGTAAATATCTTCCTTCTCTTTCAGAGATGTGAAAAAAAGTTTTGCTTTTATTCGAAATTCAAAGTGTTGCACAAACACAATTTTTATTGTACAAATAATTTATTTATATTTGAACAATAACTAAAGATTTCTCGAAAATTAAAGAAAATTCTAACTCACATTTGTTCAGTCTTTCTAATAAACCCAAATATATGCATCCATACGTCGAATATTTTTAGAAACATCATTGTCAATGTCTGTTAATATTATGTTTGGCTCTATAGGAAAAATATATATTGGGGGTTGGAATTAGTTTTAAAGGTTTTCTAAGAGATGGCGTAACTATCAATAGATCGCATCGGGCACACCTGTGACTATATTCATTTCAAAGCACATTGTCTAAGCTTCATTTTTCAGTATGTGTCATTCCACTGAAGTGTAAACAACATATATTTTTTTCTCTGTGAACATGTCGACTTTTGTTCCAACAAAACGCAATTTGCGGGAAGGTTTACTTTTGTGCTTCCATTTGAAGAAAAAAGCGGTTGAAGCACAACGCACGCTTACTGAGGCTTACGGGGACTATGCTCCATCGATTTCTACTTGTGAGTACTGGTTCCGTCGTTTTAAAAGTGGTGATTTTGATACGGAAGACAAAGAGCGTCCGGGCCAGCCGAAAAAGTTTGAAGATGAGGAATTGGAGGCTTTGCTCGATGAAGACCCGTGTCAAACCCTTCAAGAATTGTCAGAATCATTGGGAGTCGACTTATCAACGGCCGGCAAACGCTTGAAGGCCATGGGAATGATTCAAAAGCAAGGAAATTGGGTGCCGTACCAGTTGAAGCCGAGAGACGTTGAACGGCGATTTTGCATGTGCGAACAACTGCTTCAACGGCATAAAAGGAAGAGTTTTTTGCATCGTATTGTCACTGGTGATGAAAAGTGGATCCATTACGATAATCCTAAGCGAAAAAAATCGTGGGGACCACCCGGCCATGCATCAACATCAAGGGCCCAGCCGAATATTCATGGCGCCAAGTTTATGCTGTGTATTTGGTGGGATCAGAAGGGTGTCGTGTACTATGAGCTGCTAAAACCTAACGAAACCATCACTGGGGAACGCTACCAACAACAATTGATGCAATTGAGCCGAGCTTTAAAGGTTAAACGGCCGGAATATGCCAAAAGACACGACAAAGTGGTTTTTCAACATGACAACGCACGGCCACATGTTGCAAGAACCGTCAAGGAAACGTTGGAGGCGCTGAATTGGGATGTGCTACCCCACCCGCCTTATAGCCCAGACATAGCCCCTTCCGACTACCACCTATTCAGATCGATGACGCATGGCTTGGCTGAGCAGCGCTTCACTTCTTACGAGGATACCAAAAAAATGGGTCGATTCGTGGATTGCCTCAAAAGACGAATCGTTCTTCCGGCGCGGAATCCATATGCTGCCAGAAAGATGGGAAAATGTTGTAGCTAACGATGGACAATACTTTGAATAATATACATTGTACCGTTGTTTCTAAATAAATGCTCAAAAACCGAAAAAAAACCTTTAAAATTAATTCCAACCCCCAATAGTGTACATATTTTTTTAGAAGTATCGAAATTACGTCAGATATATCTGTTAAACCAACTGCCAAACTAGGCACGTGCTATTTACATATGTCCAATATCATTGGTTTAAAATTTAAATGGACTGCGCAAATAAAACATTTGTTCGATTACTGTAATCATAATCGATTAGATACATATAAATTACAATTTCAATTACAAACTATAATCGTTATCTTAAAAAAATAAAGATTACGATTACTGTTATCATAATCGAAATATTTTTAATTACAATTACAGTAATCGTTATTATTAAAAAATTACAATAACTGTAGTCGTAATCAAAAATTTCTTTATTACGACTACAGTAATTGTAAAACAGCAGAATTATAATTACGATTATTGTAATCTTAATCATTATTTTTGTAATTGACTTACTGCATAAATCTTTATTTCTGATTATGCAATTCACAAAGAACACATTCTTGTCTAGAATCTTTATATATGGTGGGCCCTGCTGGAATAGTGAATTGTCCACGGAAGCACGCTCTTTCTGATTTTACATTCGAAAAATTAGTCTTATTTAAGGCAAATATTGATTTTTAATATTTCAGAATTAATTTGTTTTTCTCTAGCATAAATTTATACATTCCTTATTATTGAGTTCGTTTTGATTTATTTCTGAAAAAACGTATTGTTCAAAATAAAATAGTTTCGGAATAATATTGCAATGTATTTGCTTTTTAGTAAAGCCTAGTACTCTGTTTGTTTACGTGAAATTTCGCTGGCAACATCTATTTATTTGTTGTGTGAAATTTCTGACTTAAAGTTTGTTGCAAGGAATTCCTATGGCAACGTTTCTCAGAGAGACTCAGAAAATAAGTTGGGAGATTTCATATGATCTCTCTCTTTTCACTTCAAAATAAATAGGCAGTACAATTAAATTGTCGTGAAAAAATGTTGCTCAGAAACATGTTGCGATAATTTCACGCAGCGGAACAGAGTACTGCTCTGACCAACATGTTGTGAATATTTCCACGCTTGTTTCGCAGCTGTCACTTTTTGTATGGAGATTTGAGTGAAATTTCACATGAAACTGAACAGAGTACTATGCTTAAGGAAAAAATTTTGACATATAAATTACATGACTTTCACATGAAAATTTTTTTATTGAAATTCCACTATTTGTAATATAACTTATGTACATAGTAAGTATTTAAATTACAAAAAAGCACGATTACTATTACAGTAATTTTAATTGTCATTTTTATTGATTAAGATTCCTGTAATTGTTATCAATAGATTTTTCTATTACAGTTAAAATAATCGTAATTGTAATTCGTGAGCATACCGATTACAGTAATCGTAATAATATTTTTCTTACATTGATTAATTACAGTAGTTGCGATACACATATGCCGACGTTTTTTTTAATTTTGAAAGTATTTTTGTTATGCCGGATTTTGGAAGGAATAGCCTGTAGCTCCCTCTGCGAATTGTCTTTCGAGACTTCAATCGTCTCAAAATGTTTTTAACGAAGCGACAATTTGAGTTTGGGGAATAGGAAAAAGGCACACGGGGCCATATGGTGCGAATATGGTGCTTGTTGAACGATATTGAAATCGTTTTGGTCAAATAATCTCGTACAATGAGTGATGTGTGAGTTGGTGCATTATCGTGGTGCAAAAACCCTGTATTTTCTAACCATAATTATAGCCTCTTTCGCCGAATATTCTCGCGCAAACGCTTTAAAACACTCAAATAATATTGAGCGTTGACCGATTAACCTTGCGAATGGAGTTCTGAGTGCACAATACATTGAGAATTGAAGAAAACAGTCAACATCGCCGTAATTTTGACTTTGTCGTGATTTTTTGGGTTTTGGCTCATCTAGGTAGCGCCACTCTGCAGATTGTTGAGCTGTTTTGACGTCATACTCGTTCTCCAAAGTCTCGTCATCAGTAATAATGCGCTGAATGTCCCTATCGTCCATTAAAAGCATCTCCTGAGCGACAGTTTTGCGAAACTCTTTGAAGGAAATTCAGCAATTTTGGCTCAAGTCCCGCTGCAACCCGTCGCATGCCTAAAACATCATGTAAAATGGTGTGCGCCGATCCAGTCGATATATCAAGCTCGCCAGCCGAGCTGTAAAAGAATGCATTCAATTTGATTTTATTCACAAAAAATGAATTTGTGAATAAGGAAATAAGAATGCATTCAGTGAATGCAAAATTGATTTATAAATAAAATTTTTAATTCACTTTAATTTTAAAAAAAAATATTATTATTCATTTTCGTTATTCAGAATAATGCATCAATTTTTTTATTCATTTGACTGCTATTCACAAAGAATTTTTTATTTATTTGAATGCTATTCACAAAGAATGCAAATCAAAAAGAATTTCAGAATTTTCAATTATTCTTTTTTTTATTCATTATTCTTGATTTATCCATTATTCGTTATTGATTTTTATTCATTATTAATTTGTTATTCATTATTAATTTTTTATTCATTATTCATTTGTTATTCTTTCATTTTTTATTCATTATTCATTTTTTATTTATTACTCCTGTGTTATTATTATTCTTTTTTAATTCATTATTCATTTTTCATTATTAATATATTATTCATTATTCATATTTATTCATTTGTTATTCATTGCTGGTTTTTTATTCATTATTAATTTTTTATTCATTATTCATTATTCATTTGTTATTCATTATTCATTTTTTATTCACTATTCAAATTTATTCATTATTTATTTGTTATTCATTATTAATTTTTTTTTATTCATTATTATAAATAAAAAATTAATAACATATGAATAATAAATAAAAAATGAATAATGAAAAAAATGTGATATTATAGATTAAAAAGTCTGTGATATTTTCTCTAGTTGTTAAGTTTATTATACTGCTCATTATTTATTTTACAATTTTCTGTTCGTGCATGTAATACAATTTATTTATTTATTTAATAATCAATGTTTTGTATTGTCGAGCCGTTGCAATAATTGTGCAATGTAAATTCAAAAGCTACAATTCAATAAACCCTAAAGAAGGTAGAAAATAACTACCGAAACGTCGGGAAAAGATGAAATAAAGTTTTTTATTTGCATTTCACCAAAGACCAAAAAAGCCAGCAACGTTTATTTCAAATGAAATTATAATTGGTCAAATATACCATAAAAAGAATTAAAAATTAATAATGAATAAAAAATTAATAATGAATAAAAAATGAATAATGAATAAAAAATTAATAATGAATAAAAAAATAAATAATGAATAAAAAATTAATAATGAATAAAAAATTAATAATGAATAACAAATGAGTAATGAATAAAAATTTAATAATAAATAAAAAATTAATAACAAATGAATAATTAAAAAGAAATGAATAAAAAATTAATAATGAACAAAGAAAGAATAATTGAAAATTCTGAAATTATTTGTGATTTGCATTCTTTGTGAATATTATTCAATTGAATAATTTATCATTTTTTTAAAAAAATTAATGTAAATTAAAATTTTTATTTAAAAATCAATTTTGCATTCATTGAATGCATTCTTATGTCGTTATTCAGTTGTACTTAATATCTGAATATGAATACCGATTTTACAGCTCTGCTCTCCAGCTATATCTCTCACGGTCACACGACGATTTTCGAGCACAATTCTCTTTACTTTTTTGCAGGAACAGAAAATAACAGTTCTTTTTAAAATTTTCAAGAAAAAAATCATTACGTAAAAATCACTGCACAGAAGAAGTTAATGCACCAAAATATTTGTTTATCTCTTCACTATTCAAAAATATGAAGAGTTTAATCACAAAATAAAACTTATATTTGAGTTTTATTTTTCCTCACAAATAACAGTTATTTTTTAACTTTAATTTTTTTCCTCACAAAATAAAACTAATTTTTGAGTTTTATTTTTTCCCTCATAAATAACAGTTATTTTTTAAGTTTTATATTTTGGCTCTCAAAATAAAACTTATTTTTTGAGTTTTATTTTTCCTTCACAAATAACAGTTATTTTTTAAGTCTTGTTTTTTCTTACAAAATAAAACTTATTTTCGAATTTTACTTTTTCCCTCACAAATAAACAGTTATTTCTTAAGTTGTATTTTTTTTTCTCAAAATAAAACTTATTTTTGAATTTTATTTTTACCCTCACAAAGAACAGTTATTTTTTAAGTTTTATATTTTTGCTCTCAAAATAAGACTTATTTTTTAGTTTTATTTTTTCCTTCACAGATAAAGGTTTAGTTTCATGTTTAAAATCACAAAAAAAAACTTTGAGCTATATTCGAGCTATAACTTTTCAATCTAGCAATTTCTAACTATTTTGTATTTCATTAAAAAGCATTTTTACACTTGTGAGGGAAAAAATAAAACTCAAATATAAGTTTTACTTTGAGGAAAAAATTAAACTAAAAAAATAACTATCAACTGTTATATGTGAGGGGAAAAATAAAACTCGAAAATAAGTTTTATTTTGTGAGAAAAAAATAAAACTTAAAAAATAACTAATATTTATGAGGGAAAAAATAAAACTAAAAAATAAGTTCTATTTTGTGAGGAAAAAATAAAACTTAAAAAATAACTGTTATTAGTGAGGGAAAAAGTAAAACTCGAAAATAACTTTTATTTTGTGAAGACAAAATAAAACTTAAAAGTTAACTATCATTTGTGAGAGAAAAAAACTCAAAAATCAGTTTTATTTTATGAGCAAAACAAAAAACTTAAAATTTAACTGTTATTACTAAGCAGAAAAATACAAATTTAAAAATAACTATTATTTAAGGATTTTTTTAATAAAACTTATAACAGTTAAGGTCCCTGCTTTTTTGACATTTTCATTGTTTAGTGATGTAGCTGGAAGAAAAGGGAGAGGCATGTTGTCAACTGATGTACGACCTTCTTTAAACAATTTCTACCAATTAAATGCCTGCATGCGTACTAGAGCAAAGACTCTCCAAAGGTTTTCTGCGACATTTCCAATGAACCCGGAAAAGAAATTCTGAGACATTAAAAAAAACAAACAAAAAAACTAGGTCCAAATTAAAAAAAAAGAAATTGTTGCAAATCTATTTTTTGCAATCAAAACATGTGATTAACTTTAAGTAAACATCATTCGAAAGCTAACAAAAAGGCGCACATGTCTTTCTTGGGACAAATTTTTCTGTCTTCATCAGTTATTGCAGTATAAGTTATAACATAAAAAGGTCCTTTTTTAAAATCGTAAAATAAATGTTGTGATTTTTAAACTCCTTGTTTTATATTGAAACTAGCTGATATACCCGGTGTTACTCGAGAGTAATTTATATAAACATTTTAATATACACTTCTCGATTAAATTTTTTTTTAATTTTTGGAATTTTGAAAAAACATGTTTAATTTTAAATTTGAAACCACTATAAAAATATTAGTTAAAAAATTTACCGTGCTTTTTTAACGAAGGAATGAATAATTTTATTACTGTTTTTTCACAATCAAAAATTTTTTTTAGTTTTAAACTGAATTTACTGGTTACTGGTAAAAATTTTACTTTCGCAAATGGAAATCAAATGGAAATGGAAATCAAATTTGTAAATAAAAAGAAAATGGACACCAAACTTCCTAAATTTTCTAGTAGTTTTTCCAGTTGGAAAATAACAATTGGTTTGTGTCTAAAATAAAAAATAAAATAAACTGAGTCTGATAGTTGATGCAATTTCTGAAATCTTCAGAATTTCTTTCTTATGCGAAAAATTGTACAGTCGTTTCTTAGTGTAAATTAACAAAAAGGTGTAAGTTATGAAAACAGTGGGCCACAACTTTTGATTGGGAAGAGATATTGGTGTAATTTCTTCACATAAATTATTTTTGAGACTTGACTTTTTTGTAAAAAATATAAAAACAACATTTTGGAAAAAATAAATTTCGCGAAAAAAATCAAGGGGGTTGATGACAAAACCAGTAAAATAATTTTTGCGCTTAGCTTGAAGAATTTTTGCAAATGAATGCTATGAATGCTATTTTAATTAATTTCATTTTTATAACAACAACAATTTTTGAGTCATTTTTGAGTAAAAAGTCATTATTTTTGACCTTTTTTGACATAATCATAAAACATATATACACTGACTTAACGGTACACTTCAACCTTTTTTTTTGTGAAGTGATTTTATTGAACTTTTGAACAATAAAAATATGAATGAAATATATTAATGGACAGCGGAGATATTTGCATCGAAAGACCAAACTTTGATTTTAATGTCGTTTTTTTCTCATACCTAAGTAACGATGTTTTATGAAAAAGTCGTTGTACTTAAAATTTCTAAAATTTTGAATATATGTGAGCGTTTTTGATGTCAAAATAACAAAAAATTTTAAAATTAAATACACAAAAAACTCCGATGCTAAAAAGTATTATAATAACAAAATTACCGTTAGTTGAACATTTTCGGAGGGGGCGTGGCAAAAACTAATTATGCAACATTTTGTTTTAAGATGCACTTAACATGTATACCTAGTTTGAGCGAAATCTGTTGAGCCGTTTAGATTTGTATAAAGGCCAAACAAACAAACAAACAAACAGAAAATTAGTTTTATTACTATAGATGATACGTGTCAGATATTTTTGACTGATAAAAAAAATTTAGAAAAAGAAAATGGAATTCCCCCTTATATTTATTGTTGTTGTAATTAAAATTGTTATTGTCAACTATTGCTGTTGTAATTAATGCCTCGCATGACAATCTATTATCTCAATTGGCATGAAGATCAGCTCGTTCTACCATATAATTGATGCATATTCTTTTCAATATAATTAATTACGAAGTTATTTAATTATTGCACAGCACAATATAGTGAATTTCTTAATAACACAGCATTAAAGTTGCTTTGTGGGAAATAAAATTGTAGATGTATAGATATGCGAATGATTTTTTTCAGAATGTGAAGATTTCAATGTGCTACGGCAAATGTTTGATAGTTACACATATCTGAAGGATGAATACTTAACCGCCTTAGAAGAAGTCTATATAATATACCAATTATTAAAAAAAAATATATTTTATGCATTGTGAAGAGTGCATTTTATAAACGAATAAAAGTTAAAAGTTTACTTTATGCATAAAAAGCAGTATAAAATAAAACTTTCAAATAGTTATAAGCAGGGTTCGGATTTTGATGACCTAAAAAATGACAAAAATTACCTAAAAACTGCAGAAAATTACCTAAAAAACGCTAAAAAAATAAACAAAATTTAGCCTTAAAAATTAAACATTGCTTAATTGAAATTTATTTTATACTAGCGTATCCTGAGTTTTTATCTAACACTTGTTTCATTTTTTACATACCCTTTTCTTCAGTTTCACCACGCGCAGAGCTTTTTTTTCGTCGAAGTCTATTAACAAAGCTACTTCTTTGTCGAGAGGTAATGTTTTTGATTGAAGGGACTCTAGTGTTAAAGGAATATGTTTGAAAATTTGCATTTTGACATTTTTTAGTGCGAAAGAAAACAAAAACAACAAAAATTATTTAAAAATTACAATAAAATGACTTAAAACCCGAAAAATGCTCTAAAAATTAAAAACGTCCAAAAATGACAAAAAATAACTTAAAAATCTCTAAAAATTACCAAAAATGTCCTAACCCAACAAAAAAAGTGCTTCCAAAAGAAGGTAAAGTGGAAGGGAAAGTCTTGAATTCCATCCCTTCCACTTTCATTCCCAGAAGGCATTCTTTTAACATATGTATGTCATTGGAAGGAATGCTTTCCTTAGTCTTATCTAGAAGTGCTTCCAGAATTTTTTCAATGAAAGATTTCTTTGAACCCTTAAATGAAAGGCTTCTAGAAGGTGTTTTTGAGGAGAACTTTAAGAAGGCATTCCATGGAATAAAACGGTTTTTGTGGTTAAAGGGCTTAGAAAATTCCACGGAAAATATCCTTTCTCCCTATTTTCTCGCGATTTTAGTGTTGGAAATGAGAAGTATTTGGGTTTTGCTGGGGGTTTAAAAAAATCCAGGTGAAATATCCCTTTTCCCAATTTTCACGTCATTTTTGTGTTTGAAGTAGGAGGTGGTTGCGTTTTGTTGGAGGTTTGAAAAATCCCACGGAAAATGAAAAAATACATCAAAAAATAATTTAAATTAAATTCTATTTGAATGTCTTTGAGAAGTGTTTTATGAGAATGCTTATTGAAAGCATTTCTTGATAAGGCTTAGAAGAAGCACAATTGGATCTATAGAATGTCTTCTGGAAGCAGTGTCCCTAAGAACGCATGTCATATTTGTGACAAAAATTTCGCTGGGAAATCTAGTAAAAATGACCTGAAAACTAAAAACGATGAAAAATGACGAAGAAATGTCCTAAAAACTTTTCATATTTGGAATTAAGGAAACATAAATGAACGTTTTAAATAAGCAGGAAATGTCTTAGAAGCAGCAGAAAAAAGATGACATGTCATCGAAATCCTAGACCTAGTTATAAGTAAACAACAACATATTTCTACTAAGCCGGGTCGAACAAAAAATGTTTGATAAACTCTGTTTTAAATATTCTTTGGCTTATTGTTGCACCCTCCACGGAAGGATTTGACAATGTATTAAGCCGTAGGCTTCCTGAAATTTTTTAAAAAGTTCCCTTTTCTTGGACAAAAACCCACTTTTTCTATGGGAAAATTTTTTGCTCATAAGAATTTTCAAAAAAAAAAAAAAATCCAATTTAAAGCTTAAAAAGTGATTAATATCAGCATTAAAAATTTTGAGTAATCTGCGCGTTTTGTATTTTTTGTGTGACTTTTTTGGATGCGTTTTTATGTAATTTAGACCTCAATCGGCATAACTATGTCATTTCTTGTCCGATTATCATCGATAAACTACCGTTGAAACGGTAATAAAATTCTCTACACATATTTCACTTGTACGTTTTTGAACAAAGTTTAGGACGGATAAAAGATCCTCATCTTCAAAGCGTTCAATTGGTACCGTGTTTTTTATTGTTAATTTTTTTGATTTTGATAAACTTATATTATAACCTTCCTTGCATGATTTAAGATATGTGTGGAAAATTTTTACCTTTCCAACGATGGTTTATCGAAGATAATCGGACAAGAAATGGCATAGTTATGCCGATTGAGGTCGAAATCATGTAAAAAAGCAAAAAAAAATGCAGAAAAATCCAAAACGCGCAGATTTCTCAAAAATTTTTATGCTCATATTAATCATTTTTGAAGCTTTAATTTAAATTTTTTTATTTTTGAAAATTCTTAGGTTTTTCGCCCAAAAAAGGAACTATTTTAAAAATATTCCAGGAAGCCTGCGGGTTAACACATTAGGGGTATTCACACTGACTTGGGTAGTTGGGTATGGATAGATTGAGTACTTTTGATTATTGCGAGCACTCTTAATTGCCATTGAGTACTTTGTAGACTAGTTTTAGGCAGTGTTTGCTTGATCTTCCCGGTTTGGGAAATGAGAGATGAGTGACAGCTGGAAGAGGGTTGTCACCAAATAATTTTTTGCCATTTTATGTGCGAAAACTTTAGACCATCAATTGGGCGTAAACAAGTTATTTTATATGCGAGTAATTTTTAACGTGAACTTCGCAGCATTTTATAATTTACTAGTAAACCCAGGCAGACGTTATCCTGCCAAAGACCCCCCCCCCCCTGAATGCCATATAAGAATTTTCATGCGAATCGGAAAAAATAATTTTATATATCTGAACTAGCATAAATGTAGTGCGACCACGCCCATTTTAAGTGCAGTTTTCGAAAGTAACTATATGAACTAAATTACCAAATTTTAGTCTGAAACCGTTAGAAATATAGCATTTTTATTTATTTGTGGGCGGTAAAAGGGGGTGGGGCAAACCTTTTTTCCTAAACCATTTCAAAAAAAAATCGACTGCCAAAATTGCAGCTCAATTTAACTTATACCTGGCAATCTTTGCTTCCCTTTACGCTTATGCCCTATAAATAAAGCGTCAACTCAGTTCGACCACTACCAGTTTTAGTAAAGTTGCCGCCAGTAACCATACGAATTAAATTACCAAATTTTAGTCGAATACGACCCAAATTGTCTGAAATATAGCATTTTTATTTATTTGTGGGCGGTAATAGGGGGTGTGGCACTTATTTTTAATTATTCTAGATATTAGCCTTGACAACAAATGGTGTTAGTTTGATGCCTTTATGTCAATTATTGTCTATTTTTGCAAAAGGTGGTAACACATGGAAAAAGTACTCAATTTGGCAAGAAATCAATCTACCCAGTCAGGGGCCAGCTAGAGTAGATTGGTAGATGGGTACAATGGCACTTTACAAAAACAAAATTAACGGCATTTGCCAATCTACCCAACTACCCAAGTCAGTGTGAATACCCCTATTGTAAAATTCTTTCGTGGAGGGTACAACAATAAGCCAAAGAATATTTTAACCAAATTTATCAAACACTTTTTTTTTGTATGGATACCGACCCGGCCTAAGTCTGCGGACAGAGTAAACGCTGAAGCAGGCAGGCAGGTTTGCTTACTTGCCCCAGTGCGAGAAAACTCGCTTCATATGATTTCATATAGTAAACCTGGTCGAAGTGTGCAGAGTGGAAGCAGGCAGGTCAGATCAGATCAGATCAGGTTGTTGCGAGAAACCAGGCTGGCGCAGGTTTCTCGCAACTGAATTTGTTCTTTTTGTGTTGTTTTTGTAATTTTTCAAGGAAACTGCATTTTTTTATTATTTTTAAAATGCAAAACCAATTACAACAAAAACATTCAACGACAACAAAGCGTTGAACGAAACAAACATCAACAGCAGCGACCGCGCACGTGGTTGTGTGAGTGTGAGTGTTTTTTTTGGTGGGTATTGACGAATTTAGTTAACGTCGATTAAGATTGTGTTGTTGTTGGTGGTAAGTTGTGCACGCGAAAATGATAGATTGATCGAATGGACAATTATTGGGCGTGTAAGAAAAAAAAGAAAAGAAATACATATAAAACAAATAAAACAATAAGAAATTAAATTGCATGGTTTTGCATTTTTTTTAATATTTTGAACAGTAAAACCAGGGTCTAATATGTTGGCAGCCCTTAAATTTCCAAATTTTTTGTAATACAAAAATCAAAAATATTTAAAAAAGCATAAATTTTAAAGTCATATCAAATGAGATATAAAGTTTTTATGATTTTTCTAATATTTTTTCGTGTTCGAAATGCCAGAAACAGGCACTTTGCGGATTTTTGAAAAAAAAAATCAAGTTTCACCAGCTATAACTTTTTTCTAAGGTTTTTTTCAATTTTGTGCACAAAATAGCTTAAGACTATGCCTTAAGCAATATTGTTGTTATTAGTTATTATTTTGCATTTTTGGATTTTTGAGAATTTTTTTCGTAAAAGTACTCAAACTCGACATTTTCAAAAAGTACTTTTATAATTAAAAATTCTGTAACGACCAAATTCATTCAAATTAATGACACAATTTTTTGTATTTGTATTAAGTGTTGTTTCAGAAAATAGTGTAAGAACATTTCATTGCAATTTTTTAAATTTTGGATTTTTACGATTTTTTTTTTATTCCAACAAGAAAGAAAATATTTTTTTCGAAAAGTAAAATATCACAACTATGGTAATTTTCATCCGATTTTTCTCAACGATGACACGTTGGAAAGGTATTTGAATCTGATATTGATTAAAAGTTTAGAATTATTTTATCAGTTTATAGAATTTCAATACACATTCTAATGACGAAACACCTCATTTTCGCTCTTTATACCAATATAATGAGATTTAATCGCAATGAGCCTTACTTTATCGGTGACCGATTTGGATAAAATTTCTGGAAAGTTATCGTATTTTTTTTAGTTAATTTAAAATAATTTTAGTTTAAAATTCTCAGTGCAATTCTGGGCTGGCCTAGTGGCAGAACATATCGCACACCCTCTTCAAAAGAGTCACAACTCAAAATGTTTACATATATACTTTTTCGTGTAAGACTATTTGTAGTGATCATATATGTTCGCTATTTTGATTTTGTACACATATTCTTAGTCTTAAATTAAAAAAAAATAGTATTGTCTCTTTTTTTATATGGAGTCCCTGAAGAAAAAAATTGTTTTTGCTCTTCCTGAAAGTTAAATTTTTTGAGCTTTAGCTCTTTTGAAGGGAGTGAACTATTTATGTATAGAAAATAAAAATTTTTCATAAACGCCATTAGCGGAGGATGCAAAATAGAAAGCAATAGGGGAACAAAATTAATAACTAACTTTTTCTCGCACTGATCTGATCTGACCTGCTCGCATTCACTCTGCACGGCTTATTTACTGAGCGGGTACCTGCCTGCGCCTGCCTGCCTGCCTGCCTGCTCGCATCAGCCTTTACTCTGTCCGCAGACTAATGTCTACTATATGAAAACTTTACACCGTAGAAAATAGTGTTAAGACAAAAAAGACTGTGATACAAATGATACTCCAGAAGTATGTTACAAAAGTAGCCCAAAATATCTGCATAGAAATAACCAAAAAATTCTTAGTAATTTTGTTACAAAAACTGTTTGATGTCATACGATCGTATATTTTGATCCACAAAAAAATTCAAAAGTTACCATGAACTTGTGCTTTAAATAAAGAATAAATAAGTTTTGTTTCTCAGATTACGACATAATTCTCATAAAGCAGCGCTAATAAAAAACATTAGGTAAAAGTTAGTTTCAGTTCTGACCAAAAGTGGCTCAGCTACTCTCATTAGTGAGAACTATAAAGGCGAAAGCAGGTTGTAAAAAATATCTCTAACTTAATCTCAGGCATAATGGCATCAAGTTCAGAGTTGGCTCTGAGGGTTCAAATACCATGGTGACCTAATTTAGAAAAAAACATTAAGACGCGCATCGCTCACAAAATAAATAAAGTAATTATTTTGACATTTAGAACATAGTGAAGCGTTGCTGCGACGCGTCGTTAACAAGCAGTTAATTATGCTGCATGGAAGAGTTATTAAACCGACAACAACAACAACAACAACAACAACGCGATTCCAGGGAGCCACTTACTTTCTGTTACTCAATTTTAAAATTTATAGCGCTGTGGTTGTTGGTTTTATTTTTTAAGTGGAAGTACTCATTTTTTTTCCTTCGTATGTTACCCTTTTTTTGCTCGTAAAAGCTTTCTAAACAAAATTACCATAAATTATGCCGCTGCCGGTGTTTGTTGTTGTTGTTTAACTGCTACTATTGCCTACTGCATGACTTTAACCATCAGTCATAATATCATTTTTGATGTTGTTGTTGTTGTTGGTTTTTAATGATATACAATTTTATGCAACAGTCAGTTAAAAGTAGCAACCCACTGGTAAAACTTTGTAAAAATAAACCATTTTCAGCTAAAAATGATTGGCGCTACTTATTTATTTTACTTATACATTTTTACCTAGTGTTCGCGCCAGCACTGAATTCGCAAAAATTCGTAAAAAATTAAGGTGGCAACCTTAATAGCCATATTGAATTTTAAAATTCTGACTTCAGATTCGGAAATTAGTGACTCACTATTAAACTATGTTTAAAATTCTTAAAAATACATATTCAGCCTTATTATAAATTCCGTGCGAAAGAAATTTTCGCTAGGGAAATCCAGTTCCAGAGAAAATAATTTCCGACCCTAAATTTCGCGTGAGATGAACTGGCGAGCATATTTGAGCGGAAAAATCGTTATTTTGGATCGAGCGATTACTCGCCACATTAAAGTGAAAACACATCAGCTGATGGATAAATAATATGCATATTTTTCAGATTTCAGCAATACTTTCGAGTGAGTAAACCCATTTTTAAATATTTGCTAGACGTCCTGAATAACTCCTTGCCACCAAAACAAAAATCATTTGCCATCCAACCCTTGGTGAAATTATGCGCCTGCCTACGTTTTTTCGCGCAAGGGGCCTACCAAAAAGGTGTTGGCAACGATTATGACGTTGGTCTGTCGCAGTCTGGTTTTAGCTGTGTCTTGTCAGAAATTGTGGACGTTTTTGAGTCCAAGTTATGTCCACAATAGAAGAAAAAAGATCATCAGCTTCATTCTTTTATGAAAATTATGGGATACCTGACGTCATAGGGTGCTTAGATGGTACCCATGTGAAAATAATTTCAGCCCCACAAATAAACATTGATTTAACAACTACGGTTTAAATGTTTTGCTTGTAAGTACCAATAACACAGTACGACAGTGGTTGGTACACATGAGAAATGGTAACAGAATGTGTAAATAGGAAATGAAATGAAATAAAATAAAGAAATACGTGCCTCGGCGTTTTTCTGTAGCACGTCAGAATTTTGAGAAAATCAATTTTTAAGCTTCGAAGGACCGTGCAGGTTCACTTGTAATGTAATACTATTATAAAAATTTCTATAAAAACAGAATGGGTGAACCGATTTTAATGCTTGAGCCAGTTTTGAAAAGGGAATTAAATTTGGATTTTTTTTTATTAAAAAACAGTTTTTTTCTCCGCTAGATGGCGCTTTAATTTTCATGTTAAGAGAAGAAAAAAATAACCAAAAATGTACGAAATTCATTAAAAATACAATGTTGTTCATTTGAAATCCAATAACTAAAGTAAAATGTGCTTCGCTAGCCGGGAACCGCTTGATTCAGCAATTCGGGGCTCCGAGCCAGGTCAAACTAAAAATATTATTATTGAATCGATCGTTTCGAAGTTTGTGAATACTTCTCATTAGCGCCTTAACGTTCTAAGTCAACGACTTGTCACGAATTGTCACTAATTGCTGTCTTCTCTCCTTTTTCTCCTTCTCTCTCTCTCTCACGTATGAATGGTTTTTTCCATTACAATACGTTCACCTTTCCTTACTTCACTCACTTGTGCTGAAGTTTTTGAAAGATTCTATTTATAGAACATAACTTATATTTTACTTTTTGTTATTGTTCTACAATACACACGAAAAAATAAACGACCAACATTTTTAACACAAAATAATGGTTAAGATTTCATATTAATTTTTGTATTTTTACATTACATTTACACTACATTTACATTACATTTACATTACATTTACATTACATTTACATTACATTTACATTACATTTACATTACATTTACATTACATTTACATTACATTTACATTACATTTACATTACATTTACATTACATTAACATTACATTTACATTACATTTACATTACATTTACATTACATTTACATTACATTTACATTACATTTACATTACATTTACATTACATTTACATTACATTTACATTACATTTACATTACATTTACATTACATTTACATTACATTTACATTACATTTACATTACATTTACATTACATTTACATTACATTTACATTACATTTACATTACATTTACATTACATTTACATTACATTTACATTACATTTATATTACATTTACATTACATTTACATTACATTTACATTACATTTACATTACATTTACATTACATTTACATTACATTTACATTACATTTACATTACATTTACATTACATTTACATTACATTTACATTACATTTACATTACATTTACATTACATTTACATTACATTTACATTACATTTACATTACATTTACATTACATTTACATTACATTTACATTACATTTACATTAAATTTACATTAAATTTACATTACATTTACATTTACATTTACATTTACATTACATTTACATTACATTTACATTACATTTACATTACATTTACATTACATTTACATTACATTTACATTACATTTACATTACATTTACATTACATTTACATTACATTTACATTACATTTACATTACATTTACATTACATTTACATTACATTTACATTACATTTACATTACATTTACATTACATTTACATTACATTTACATTACATTTACATTACATTTACATTACATTTACATTACATTTACATTACATTTACATTACATTTACATTACATTTACATTACATTTACATTACATTTACATTACATTTACATTACATTTACATTACATTTACATTACATTTACATTACATTTACATTACATTTACATTACATTTACATTACATTTACATTACATTTACATTACATTTACATTACATTTACATTACATTTACATTACATTTACATTACATTTACATTACATTTACATTACATTTACATTACATTTACATTACATTTACATTACATTTACATTACATTTACATTACATTTACATTACATTTACATTACATTTACATTACATTTACATTACATTTACATTACATTTACATTACATTTACATTACATTTACATTACATTTACATTACATTTACATTACATTTACATTACATTTACATTACATTTACATTACATTTACATTACATTTACATTACATTTACATTGCATTTACATTACATTTACATTACATTTACATTACATTTACATTACATTTACATTACATTTACATTACATTTACATTACATTTACATTACATTTACATTACATTTACATTACATTTACATTACATTTACATTACATTTACATTACATTTACATTACATTTACATTACATTTACATTACATTTACATTACATTTACATTACATTTACATTACATTTACATTACATTTACATTACATTTACATTACATTTACATTACATTTACATTACATTTACATTACATTTACATTACATTTACATTACATTTACATTACATTTACATTACATTTACATTACATTTACATTACATTTACATTACATTTACATTACATTTACATTACATTTACATTACATTTACATTACATTTACATTACATTTACATTACATTTACATTACATTTACATTACATTTACATTACATTTACATTACATTTACATTACATTTACATTACATTTACATTACATTTACATTACATTTACATTACATTTACATTACATTTACATTACATTTACATTACATTTACATTACATTTACATTACATTTACATTACATTTACATTACATTTACATTACATTTACATTACATTTACATTTACATTACATTTACATTACATTTACATTACATTTACATTACATTTACATTACATTTACATTACATTTACATTACATTTACATTACATTTACATTACATTTACATTACATTTACATTACATTTACATTACATTTACATTACATTTACATTACATTTACATTTACATTACATTTACATTACATTTACATTACATTTACATTACATTTACATTACATTTACATTACATTTACATTACATTTACATTACATTTACATTACATTTACATTACATTTACATTACATTTACATTACATTTACATTACATTTACATTACATTTACATTACATTTACATTACATTTACATTACATTTACATTACATTTACATTACATTTACATTACATTTACATTACATTTACATTACATTTACATTACATTTACATTACATTTACATTACATTTACATTACATTTACATTACATTTACATTACATTTACATTACATTTACATTACATTTACATTACATTTACATTACATTTACATTACAGTTACATTAAATTACGTTTTTGGTTATTTTTTAACTTAACATGAAAATTAAAGCGCCATCTAGCGGAGAAAAAAAAATTGTTTTTTAATAAAAAAATCCAAATTTAATCCCCCTTTTCATATTCTTTTAACATTTCTCAAGTGTACTCAAAAAAATTTGTTTTTGTCGTACTGTGTAATAATTATAAAACAAATTAGAAGTGTATTTTTTCACTCTAAATTTTTAAGGTGTGCGATAATGAAACGCGTATTCGTTTTGCTGACGTAGTGCATCCTGGAGCTTCGCACTACTCTTTTATTTGGAGAGTTAGTGCACTGAGAGCCAATTAGCAGCAGGATTATACACAAAACCGCGGTGGATTCTGCTAATTGGGTAAATATAATTGTACTTGAAGTATTTTGGATTGATATTTTAAAAATTTTTTCCAGGTGATGCAGGGTATCCATTAGACTCATGGCTTATGACTCCTCATCGAACACCTGCACCAGAATCAAATGAAGAAAAATTTAACGGAGCGCACAGCAAAGCCCGCTATATAATAGAAAGAACAAATGACATTCTTAAAAATAGATGGTGATGTCTTCTTGGAGCTCGACAGCTGCACTATTCACCTCTGAAGGCAACCAAAATTATTAATATTTGTGCAGTCTTGCACAACATTAGCAGCCACTATAAATTTTGTGGGTCTTTGCAAGAAAACTTGGTCATGCAGAGTTGCAAAACGTATTCGTTTTGAAATTACAAACAGCTTTTAAAATGAATAATCCACATGAATATAGAATTTATGAATAAATTTAGAAAGTAATTGCATTTTAAAATATTTCATTTCCAATCATGAAATAAAATACCAGTGTACTTTTTTGCTCAGATAAGATTTTAATATGGGCATTTCCGTAGCTACGCACGTGAAAGTCGTACGACTTTAATGAGTAGAAAATCAAAGAAAAATTAAACTTACAGTTTTCTTATTATTATTTTTTCAATAGCTTAGTTTAGTTTATTGTCTATAAATTTTAAATTTTCTCAAACAAATGAGTAAATGAGTATAGAAATGAGTATAGATGAGTATAAATGAGTATAGATGAGTATAGAAATTACAGACATTAGCACTTAAGATTAAAGTTATAAATATAATGCAATAACTTAAGAATAATAACAATTTTAAGCATTTATAAACACATTTTTATTATAACTGAAATCAATATTAATTTTAGAACTAAGAAAATTATATTCTTTTAGAGTTCTATTCAAAGGTTCATACAATAAATAATTTGCTCTACAGAAGTTAATTTTAAAATAATTTTAAATTTAAAATAATAGCTCTACATAATAATTTAATGACGTAAATTTCTTACGGGAACATTGAAATTAATTGCACTTAACAAATATGGACAATCAATGTTACCACAAACAATGTCAAAAAGAAATATTAAGGACTGAATAATACACAATTTTAAATTTAATAACATACAACGAGCATTATATGACGGTAAAGGTTCGACAAAGTTAAACGATCGCAGTGCAAATTTTATAAATTTTTTCTGTATTCGTTCAAGCCTAAGTGTAGTAGGGATTCCATATAAAAGAGGCGTATTCTAAACGATATCTCTCAAACGATACAAAAAGACTCTTCAAAGTATAAGGATTAGAAAAGTTAGAACAATTCCTCCTTAAAAAAAGCATACATTGAATATGATTTAGAAAGCGTGCATGACAAGTGTCGAAGAAATGAAAAACTTGCATCAAAACAAACTCCCAAATCTAAAATTTCATGAACACGCAATAAATTTGCGTTACCGATATAAAAAGAATTTGGGAAAACATTTTTAATTTTGGCATACGAAACATGAAACCATTTATTAATATAAAAATATAATCACGATTACACCATTCAAAAAGTGCATTTAGATCACGTTGAAGAGCAGCAATACTGTTGCGAAGGACATTATAAATTTTAAGATCATCAGAATATAATGAAAACTTTGAGGAGGAAAAACAGCTACTAATATCTTTAATAAATATAATGAAAAGAAGAGGGCCTAAAATACTACCCTGTGGGACGCCAGATAATGCTAAAAAACAGGTAGATTTAATGTTATCAACTTCAACTAAGCAAAGCCTGTCAGTTAATTAGCTTTTGATCCAATTTAAAAAGTTTGAGTGATAACCTATTTTAGAAAGCTTAGCAACTAATATATTATAGATGACTTTGTCAAAAGCCTTGGCAAAATACGTGTATAGTTTACTAAGCGCACTATACAAGGTGTAAAAGCTAAGAGTTGTCAAAAGTTCGGCTCTCAGATAGAAGCTACCAAAAATGATACGTTACGTGACATAAAATAGAAGTCGTTTTTACCTGCATCAATATAAACGAAAAAATTTGCGTAATGTGCACGAGTTTTTTATGAAAGTTTTTTAATATAATCTGGAATAATATTGCTACATATTCATAATTGTTTCGTTGAAAAATCTTTTTTAATTACAGTAATTATCGCTTATATGCACTATGTTTATAAGCATATCCCGCTTATATGCATTCGAACTTGAGATATTTAACTTTGTCATTTAAAATAGCCAGAATTTTTTCGCTTATAAGCATTTTGCTTATATGAATTTCTCTTTTATATGCATCAAAATAAGGAATTTATTAAAAGCAAAGTCATAGAAAAATAACCGGTTATATGCAGCCCTACTGAAATGTCATAAAAATTCCGATTATAAATTTCACATCTCTATTGAGCTCTCATATATGAAATAGCCCATATGTTTTTCTTGCGCAGTTTTAAAATGAACAAAAATAAAAAAATAACCGTGTCACTCAAACAAAAAATTTCAATTGTGAAGAAGTTGAGACATATTAAATAAGATAGAAGAATATATGTATGTGCCAAAAATGCTGCAATGTACAAAAGAATATAACTGACTTTTTTCGAGATTGAAAGGACTTAAAAAATGAAGTGAAGTTTTATTTAATACGTCTGTTCTTAAATTAAATTTTTTTTAAACATATTTTTTATATATATTTTTGTAAAACTTAAGACTTTGTTTTATTCAAACTTATTTTGTTTATATTTTTAAAAAAAAACTAGAAGCGGCAATTTAATTTAATTTAATCTAATCTTTTTAAAACGCTTATTTGACAAAATGTAATTTCTAAATAAATATAATTAAAAATTAAACCAATTCATAAGACAATTTTTATTGAAACAATATTCCAATTTTTATATATGCTTCGTGGAGGCATGTAACCGAGTTTTAATATAAGCACCATGGATGCATATAACCGAGTTTTTATATATGCTTTCCCGCTTATAAGCAGCAAAAAACAAGCAAATAGAGGTTATGCTTATAAGCGATAATTACTGTATTTTTATGCAAACCATAGTATGATACGATAGTATACATCGTATGATAAAATATTTTATAGATTTATTTATTTAATTGAACTAGAAAAACATGTAAAGTGTAATTCAGGACCCGTTACAATCGAAAACTGAAAAAAAATTAATTAAACTTTGTATTATACGAGTATTTATTATACTTATAAAATTTAAACTTTTGTTAAAATTTTTCAACTTTTGTCACCAATTTTTAACTTTTGTTGCTATTCATCATGTTTGCTGCCATTTTTTAAAATTAAAATTGAGATGTACTCTCAGTACTCTCACAATATAAATTTAAAATTTTATCCTCTATTATGGAGGTTTAAACGCATTTTAAGTAACATTTAATTTTTCAGTCGTGGTAGACCTTTTGGCAGAAATGCCCATATATAACATAAACCAACATAAGCTTAAACAAAAAAAAAATAAAAAAACACATTTCACAGCCTTCTTATGTCTTAAAAAAAATATAAAATCTATTTCAGATTCACAGATGTGCTTCAAAAAATTTAAAAAATATTTCTTGCTTCACAAGCGTTTTTATGCAACATAACATGGACGAACTACAACGAGTCGTATTTGGCATTTTTTAATTTTATTTCGTTGATTTCAGTAATTAACTGATTTTTTTTAAGTTTGCTCTCAACTTCAATTTTCCGTAGTTTCTTCATTTCGTAATAATGGCGTTTGCTTTCTTGAAAAATAATGCTTTTTTGTCCGAAAGGCGATCTAAGGGCAGCTATATTTTTTTATTATTACCTTGCATTTCTAAATTATTATTTTTGATAACATCAACAGTTTCTTTAATTTTTTTTACAAAGTTCCCTTTGAGTTTAGCTTCGACCTCTTTTTCAAGTAACTCGCTTGTAATCGTTTTTTGGGTAACTGCGTTTCTGCGTCCTGCATTTCGATTTGCTGTTGTGTTGAGGTCCTTAATTTCTATTTCGGGAGCAGCATTGCTTGTAATTTCATTTTCTTTATGTCTTTCCAATTGAGGGAACCCAAAATATCTTGCACTTTCGACGCCTTCTACGGCTCTTTGAACCTATAAGTTCGAATATGCTTGCTTCCATTGGCGACATTTTCATTTCTCTGTTAGGCCTGCCTCCTGTTCCTTGCTGGTATTCAAAGTTTACCGCCGCTTTTTTACGAACATAACTCCTTTGGGCCATCCAAACCTGTTTAAACACAAAGGTCTGAATTTAATACAAAAATAAATGATACAAAATATAAAAAGTAACTTTACTTTCTTCCACTCAGCAATATCCTTTAATGGTGGGTCAGCACTATTTAAGTTTTTCTCCAATTCCTTACAAAATGAAGCAATTTTTTCTTTGTTTTCCTTGAAATCAAATTTTCAATTAAATTTGGATAAAATAAGCGAAAATTTACATACGAAAAAACGAGTAATTTTTCGGAAAAAAACTGTTAATAATAAGGGAATTTTCCCCATTAGCGAGTTATTTCTAGCGAGTATTGTTCATGATAGGCGAAACAAAAACATGCGAACAAACTCGCGTGAGTTTTTGTTCATGATAAGGCTGATTATTAAGTGGCAACCCTTAATATATAATTAATTCTATACTTTTTTGATTCACTCTGTTTTGAATCAATCACATATGAAACTACTTTTTAAAACTACTTATACTTATTCATACTCATTTTTGTGTAAGTGGCTCATTGATTCACAAATGTGATTCGTTGCAGATCTCTGGTGTACAATAAATTTTTATATATACTAGGGTGGTCCTTATTTTAGAAATTGTTGAGCACCCGATATTTTTGTTCCTTAGCGTCTAAAAATTATTCCCTTATTTTTTTTTTTTTACAACAACAATAACACGTGCCGCTCGGAGCTTGAAGTTTACACATAGGCAATGCTACTGAATGAGTATTAGGGCGTATCAAATCACAATTTTTTCGAATTTCACACTGTAAAGGGTCTCAAAAGTTGCATAGGGTGGTCCAAATCTCCCAAAAAAAATTTAGGAAAAAATGGATGTCTTTCCGTCCCGCAAGGACAAAGTTGGTTTTGAGAAAGCAGTCAAAAATAACGTTCTCAAAATGATTTATTTTTTTTTTTAAGAAATCTACATATGTCTTAAAGCAAAAGTAATTATAGACTTTCACTAACAATATCTTGTCAAACGAGATGCCACACTGGATTTTTATTCACAGTGTCCTGTGGGAAGGATATTCGCATCTAAATTACACTCAAGATAGCACAGAATTTTTAGTTGTTATCTGATTGTCTAAATTTTGATGGTATTGCTTGTAGTGCTAACGTTTTTGTTAAATTTTTAAATTAAAGTGCGTTTAATTACCTTTCCGACGGTATTTGAAACTTAACATTCAGTTAAGAAATGATTGAAATATGAATTCTAGTAAAAATCTATTTTCGACGTTTTTGCCGATTTTTGTCAATTTTGTGCACCCTGTAACTCCGCTAAAATTAACTCCAGCATTTTTTCCTTTAAATTAAGTTTTTTGTTTCCTTCAGTGATGCTCCATGCAAAATTTCACCCAAATCGGAGATGGTCATTCCGTAAGGCCGGTACGTTCAAAATGGAATTGCTGTTTTATCATTTTTTTCTCATATGTAGTAGATAATTTTTTGAATTTCTACCTGACGGCACGTGTTAATAAAGTCCAATTTCTTTGAAACTTTTTTATGCGTTTTTTATTTATAGAAACAAATTAAAAGGGTGCTCAAGAAAAACAAACGAATTTTTTTTTCTCCATACAAATAAGGACCAGTCTAATACAATATTTACGTACCTAAGAACAAGATAAGACGATCTGAAAGTGAAACCGCTGAAATAACTCAAACCTATGCAACAATAAAGCTATGAAACACTAAATAGCTCAATGAAAAAAAAATTTTCAAATAAACATTTAAAAGTTTCATTGTATTTTCTTATACTCTTTCATGATAAAAACCAACTAAAGTCATTTATTCAGTTAAGAAATTACTTTGATGCTTCCTTAACCGAAGCAATAACTTTTACGGACACTTAAAAGTAAAGTTTAAATACTCATTAAATTAAATTTAACGTGCGGCTGTTAAAACATGAAAAAAAATGTGCAAGCGCATTAAACCAACGAGATCTTGAAACCAGTCAAAATATTGCTTAACTATTTGAAATTATTAAAAAAAATTTTAAGACACTTCTATTTTTGTCTACTATTTAATAGAAATAAACACCATATAATTTTGATTTAAATAAAGCACTTTCTAAAAATGATCCTTACTTAAATGATTACCTTAAATGATATCTTACAATAGTAATCTTTTGATTTGATATCCAACAATCAAAAATATTTGTTATAAAATTCAACGACCAAAAACCTATTCGTGCATAAAAATAGTTTTAAACAAATTTTCATGTATTTATTCAAACCGACCGCTGTTAATCGTTTGCTTTTAACTAATAATAACAACTTAGTTTATTTATATTTCAGCTAATAAACAATATAAAAGTTGCGGTGTTTTAAGACATCATGATTTATTATAGCTATATGGCTTAATGCTCAGACTGCAGAGCATCGCATCACAGCCAACGGTAGCCAATAATTGCCGATGCATTGCGTGCTTGAACTGATTGGAACAACGCAGCAAGCATGGCAAACTTGGATTAGTGGCAAAAAAAAAATAACAAAAAAACCGCTTTTTAAGCATAGCATGCTTTGCTGCTGCTTTTTTACCAACTTAATTTTTCACTACTACCAAGATACTTCTTGTTTTTCAGCATGCTAACATATTGTTAAGTGACAGTAAAAAGTTTTGTTGCAGTAAAAACGACAGTTTATAGCGGAACCGGAACGCCCGCAAAGCTTAATTACCTTTAGGTTTGCGACTTTGCAGTATTTAAATTTCTATAAACTGCAAAAAAAAACTCACTTTCATTTTAAATTACAATTCAAATTGCATCCGTTCGCTTAATTGACAGCTCGTTGCCTGGGTAAGGCATAAATTATAATGCTTACCCAATTTTTACGATATAATTTCGAATTGTGGCGTCCCAGTTGTTTTTGTTGTATATCAATTTGCAGGTCTAGTTTAACCTTTTTTAAGTAATTACATGCGAGAAGATAGAAAACGAAGACCGAACATGACAATTTTTTAAGTCTGTTTTTTCTTTTTCTCTACATTTTCAATTAAAAATAATAAAATCAAAAAATTATCTTTATCTCTACTATTTTATAAAAATGAAACTATTAAAAATTGAGCATTTTTGTGGCTGCCGCTAAACTCAAGAACCGCTGAACGGATTTATTTAAAATTTTCACTGTTCGAATTATAATTAATTATAGATGGTTCATGTATACTCAAAATTTTGATATAGTTGATGGTGAACCAGGTTATTGACTGCGAAACTGGCTTTAATTTTAATTTTGGTAAAATTTGGCGCTTTTTTCCTTTTCCTGCCTAAACAGTAACCCGTGATGCCATCACTCCTTGCAGCTTTGATTTCGTTGCTGTTGCGTGTTTCTTTGTAGCTACAACAACAGCTGTGCGTTGCGATTAAAAGAGAGCAACATAGTTTTTATTGCATGAAAACCACGAAATAAAGCAATTATTGAGCAAATAAAATAACAAGTGACACGTTTTCATTGCAATATTTAGTTTGGCAAACACTGCAAGACTTTAGAGTTTTTGCAATTCATTAGTGTGATTTTGTGGCTTTTTTGTAAAGCAAAAATTTTTTTATATTTTTCTTTTTTTACATTTTTCGATAGCCATAACTGTGTAAAATATCATTGTAAAAGGTTAAAAGAAATTCGTAATTGTTCAAAAGTTATGAGCCTCCGAGTCGACTGCAGCAAAGCAGGAAGCGCACTTTATTTAAAACTTTTCTTTTAAATAATCTCAAAACCATAATCTCATTGATAAATTTCATATTGGAATTTTTATCAACAAAGAAGTAACGAAAATTTTCAATAAAAATGACAAAAATTATTCCTTAATCACATTCATACTTACCAGAAAATATTTAGATTTTTGTTTCAGATGAATTTGGCGACTTGTGGGAAGGTCGCTGGCTCAGTTCGTGTTTTAAGCACTGATCCACGTCGCCCGTGACTTGCTGCAATATATTAGGGGTATTCACGAGTTGTTGCGAATTGCAAGAGTGTAAAAATGCAAGATACTTTGCGCACTAACGCATGAACATCAATATTGCAACCTAATTATGCTATAAAAATTATATGTCGAATGAACAGTAAATATATTGCCACCTCATTTCAAAATCACAAACAGTTGTAAAAATTAACGTACAAACTAAAGCTCTGCAAAGAACCATCCAAGTACACCAGTTGTGTGTTGTTATTTTTTCTTACACCTACTTGTATCTGTTTCGCTCTCTAAGCATTGAGTATGCATGGAATATTTCTCTTTTAGATAACGATGGAATTGGTATGAGAGAGTGAAATTACCAAGTATCAAAAATACTAGTTTGAGCACATACAGAACAAACAGATATATCGATAATACTGTTATCTTTATTTAGAACATCTGGAGTATGTGACGTAGCAAGCATAAAGAATAAAGAGCGAAATAAAACAACAAAAGAAACCGTTTATATAAGTACAATGCATTTAAGTACGTTTTTATGTTTCAAATTTGCCAAAAATACGAAAAACGCATAGAAAGACACTCACCATTCTTCTTTTAGTAGAATAGAAATAGAAAAACACAACATCAATACAAAGAGAACGATCTGGAATATCCATATTGAATGGATATATCCATTTAAAAAAGGGTTAAAACAGATACTCCACTTAGTGGAACAGATAAAGAGAAAACACTATAATGAGAGCCAGAGAAAGAGATGATAAGCTCTCTGCTCATTCCAAAGCATATAAGTATATGTTCTGTTCTACTCCTTGTTGTATTTGTACCAATATTATCAGGTTTTTACTTGTTATATCTGTTTGTACAAGTAGAACGGATGGTTCGCTGCAGACCTTTAGTACAAACTTAAGCTTTTTAAAGTTTTACCTAGGTGGCAACTATGTTTGAGTACAACCAAAACATAAATCAGCTGTTTAGCATCACTGCTTGTGAGTTCTCGCAATAGGTTTGGGCAGTGCGTAATTCAAGAAGAGATGCAAAATTGCTTCTAATGTGTTTGTTGTTGGAGTGATGCGAAAGTTTGCAATCTTGCATTTTCGCATCGTCGCAACTGCGTTTCGCATCAACCCGTGAATACCCCTATTAATTAAATAATTGAAGCGTTCTCGCGAATAACGTTGTAAACGACAAAATTGTAATTGTTCACTTTTATTCATTTTACAAGCACTTCTATTCATTTTTACTATTTTTTTTTTTTGGGAATGCGATAAAAATACCCCAAACTGCTCAACTGATTACTCAGTTTCTGTTTTTATGGAATATAAGAGAGTGATTCTAACAGGTATTTACGAAAAAAAAACACTAAAAAAATGTCGTTTACAACTTTTTTCGCGATTATGCTTCAATTATTGATTATAATCTGAAAATTTTATACAGTCTTCTTCAAAGTACTGTAAAGTCTAAAGCACCTATTTTATTTACTTTTTCCAAAAAAGATTATGGATAATTGCATATTTTTTTCGCCGGTTTAACCTGACTGGGTCTTTAATGATTGCCCTTTTTAACACGTTTTTATTAGCTTCACTTCTTGTATGTATGTATGTCCCGTAAAAATCTTGGAATCAATTTTTAAGCAACTTCCCGATGACCTAGAGTTTTGAAATTTAAAATATAGCTCAGAACTGCATGACAACACATATAATTTAGGAAAAATTTTTGCCACTCCCCCTTTACGGCCCACAAACCAATTAAAATGCTATATCTCCAAAACTACTAGGCCGATTAAGCTGTTTTTTTTCCCTCAAGTAGAGGATGGTTTAGGAGAAAATGTTGCCACTCCCCCTTTTACCGCCCACAAATCAATAAAAATGATATATCTCAAAAACTACTGCGCTGATTCAGCTGAAATTTTGACAGTAAATTTCCTTCCAGTAGAAGGTGGTTTCGGAAAAAATTGAAAATATAAATGAAATTTTATAAACAAACAAAATAAGTAATATAAGACTAAAAAGTAAAAAATAAATACTTAAGTAAAAAAAAAATTTTAATATAACACGTTTTAAAAACGAACTAAAAAGTATAAAATAATTTCTCCTAGAGTGGGGCTTTTAGTTCAACTAAAAACGTAGGGCGCATGGTATAGAGAATAGTAAGAAGTGTTATTAACAATTGTAATACGTTAGTGAACGAATGATTTCTTAACCCAAGTCCTCTGAATGTCAGGAGATAAGTTTTTGAATGGATTATAGATTCAAGTTGGCAGACATCTATTGTGTTCAGTCCATTAAGCTATACTTGGAATATATTGCATTATAAATCTTTCATAGAAACAGTGACTGGGTGGATTCTACCCTAAGGTTAGTGATGCAGGGTTAATATTCTCTATAGCATGCACCCCACGTTTTTAGTTGAACTAAAAGCCCCACTCTTATTTAAATTATTTTATGCTTTTTAGTTCGTTTTTAAAACGTGTTATATTAAAAAATTGTTTTTTACTTAAATATTTATTTGTACTGATATTAACAAATAACGAAAGCAAGGCCTAATTTTATTATTTTTTTTTTTTACTTCAAAATATTTTTGTTAATATTCGTCTTCAATTTCCATATAAATTTCATATTCAAATTTTAAAATATTTTGCTTTTTAAAAATTTGTTTACAACTTTGCCTTTTGCCTTTTTTGTTTACAACTTTGCTTAAAGTTGAGTGTTCAAATCAAAATCGGTATTATGACTTACAATACAACCAAACTTATTGCTGCAAAGTTGTCTTTCCAGTTGTGTATGTACACTTTTTGGCATTATTAATTACAACCGAATTTGGATGCGGTTGTGTCAAATGTCAAAATTTTATAACTGAATTTGTGAGATTGTCTTCTGGTTGTGTTATGAAGGAAAAATGGCAATTAACTTGTAAGTTGCAACAATTATTAATTAAAACCGATTTTAATTAATATAAATAATATTTAGGAAAGTAACTACCAAAAAACAAGTTGGTAGGATGGTTTCGTTGCTAGAGAATGGTATTCAGATGTAGCCAGGGGAAAAGGGTATTTTGGATCTAGCAAGAAGCTGACCAATGAGCTCTGGAATAAGTTTACTGTTGAGCTCAATAGCATCAGGCCTCCAACACGCTCACCACAGGAATAGCAAAGGATTTGTTTATAAGTGAAATAAATAAAAGAAAATTTTGCATAAATATTATTTTATTAATAAATATTATTTTACAACTAGGTCAACATGAAAAGAAATTTAATAAACAAAAAGAAAATATTTCTGCAACAGGAGGAGTTTCGTCACGAGAGATTGGTTTGACTCCACTTGAAGTGTTGCCGATTTGACTAAATTCCACAATACTTTAACTCCGCCGTGCAGACCTTTCACATTTCAATCCTCAAATGCTTATGAAAGGGAAAATTATTATAACCACTAGAACTGCCCAAACCACAAGCCGCTCTCAACTTCTTCCCTGCCAATCTCCAGCACATCAAAGCCGATCTCCTGCGCATCCTAGCCGATCTCCTGCACATCCAAGTCGTTCTCCTACATATCCAAGTCCATCTCTAAAGCCTTGCTGATCGCCTATTCATCCTAGCCAACCCAACTCAGTTTGGTTGTAAATCATAATAGGGCTATTAAGCCTACTCTTACAGCCCTATTCTGAAAAATTAGCATTTGTTAACCAGTATTTTGAATATTTCTATGTGTTTGTTGTAATTTTTTAATTTCAAAACAAAATTTATAGCTCAAAAGTAAAAAATGCTGAATACTGTTTAACAATTGTTAATTTGCCAGAATAGGGATGTAGGGCTAATATCTACCTTTTTAGAAGATTTATTCAAGGAAAAAGAAAAGGTTTACTAAGCTTTACTTTTTAAATAATAAAAAATTACTGAAAAGCAGCATATACGATGAGATAGATTTAAGCAAAAAAAAATCATGTTAAGTATTTTAGTTTTATATTTTTTGGTCTTATATGTTTTTGGTTATTTTCATATTAATTTTCCAAATTAGCTTTAAAAATTTCCAAAATGTTCTTGAACTTTATCTTAAAAATGAAAACTCCCTTTTCTGATTCCGCGTGAAAAATTATTCATGATAGATCTGATTATACAAAATTACTCTTATTCTATAAAATTAATTTTAAGTCACAATCTTCAACATAATTGTTGTGACCAGAGCAGCATTTCATCGAAAGTAATAAAATATATGACTTTGGACGTGACTATGAAATTTTTTATTTCATTTTTTTATATGTAACATATATTTTGAGCTTAATCTGAAAAATTCAAACTCCTTTTTCCGATTCCGCGTGAAAAATTATTCATGATAGAACCGAATTAGTTTAGTACAGTAGTTATATACAAAATGTGATATAATTTTACAAATAATGAAAAAGAACCAACCATGATTATTATAAAATTTTATGAAAAATATCTTTTAAACGGCATCTAAAATATTGAAGTAGGACACTACTAGTTTCGAATTCAAGATTGTTTTTTCGTCAAAAAGTTTATTTGTCTTTGCTCAAGAGACATATTTTGTTTTGTAAATAATTCGCCCCGTGCGCCGTTTAAATACATATGTGGTACAAACTCCTCATGTGTTGTATTATTTACAATGCCGTTAATCAAATTTTGACGCCAAGAGCCAAAAAATTACAAATTTGCAACATTATTCACAGAAAAAACTAAAAAATCCCTCCCTATATTTATTTCTCTTACAAACTTTGACTAATATGGATTTTTTATTTTTTTTTATTTTTCAGAATTTGTCAAAAATGAGGTAGTTAAAGCAGAAACAATAAAAATACACTAACAAAATTACTGTCACGCCTCTCATAAAAGCTACTGCTTAACATAAGATGCCATCGTTGAGCTATAAAAATAAGCAGCTTTTATTGAAGCATTGGCATTAAAGGCAACAAATACCTTGCAAGGAAGGAATAATAGTGAAGCCCAAAAGTCTACAAAGCAAATAAAATAAATAAATAAAACTAATCCAGCTTGCTAAAAAAACAACGATCTCAAACCACAAAAATAACGACGAATGCTACTCGAACCGAATAACAAAAGAAATCACAAATTATATACAACTATATATTTACATATATATACAACTAAATCTATGCAACAACTCAACATAAATTTTGTAAATCAATAAAAACAGCTAACCAGCAGAACAACCAACAACCGGAAACCATGACATTTAAACTCTTTCGACGCGGCTCAGCGCGTTGCATTGGTTTACTTTCCGCATTTGTTACCATTCTACTCTGCCTCTATTACATTTCGATGGGGCAACCATCGACAACGCAGCTACAGCAGCCCAAAGAAGCCATGATTTTCATAGGTGCTATTGGCAGCAGCAGTGGGGGAGGAGGCGGTGGTAGAAGTGGCGGACACGCCTTGAACAGCATTGAAAATCATGGCAGTGGAAAACTTCAACAGTTCCAACAGAAAATGCAGAATCAACAGCAATTCCCACAACAGCAGCACAGTCCGAAAGCAACGGCAAAATTTACTGCACAACAACAGCAACAACAGCAACAACAGCAACAGCAAAAGACATCAACAGTTGAAAGCAAAACGCACGAGGAGCAGGAGAATGAGCTGGAGGAGGAGTATGTTGGAGGCAGTTTCAACAATGCAGAGTGGGGCCAAAAATGCTACGTTTTAAATGAGCGCGAGACCAACATAACCGCAATTGAGGAATACTCCAAATTCGATTTTCAGGTGTGTTTCAGTTTCAGCTGCTTCACATTTTTGTGTTTTGTGCTCAATTTAATTGAATTTCTTGTTATTACCACAGCCCGAATGGATACGCACCAAAGAGTATTGGGACCGCGGCTTTGAAGATCGTTTTGAAATGCAGAAAAAGGACAAGACGCGTCCGCCTTTAAAGGTAAACATTTTATATCGTATTTTTTTTTAATGACTGACTTTCATTCTTCTTTAGGTCATTGTGGTGCCTCACTCTCACAACGATCCCGGCTGGTTGAAAACTTTTGTCAATTATTTTCAAGCCGATTCACGCCAGATACTCAATCTCATTATCACAAAAATGCAGGAGTACAAGGATATGACCTTTATATGGTCGGAAATCAGTTTCCTGCAAATGTGGTGGGATCAGGCGCATCCAACGAAACAACGTGCTTTAAAAAGACTGATTAATTCGGGACGTTTTGAAATAACAACCGGTGGCTGGGTGATGACCGATGAGGCTAATGTACATCTCTATCCCATGCTGGATCAGCTAATTGAAGGGCATCAGTGGTTGCGCAATAATCTCAATGTCACACCCACAGTTGGCTGGTCTATTGATCCATTTGGTCATGGCAGTACGGTGCCATATCTGCTGTCAGGCAGCCACTTTGAAGGCGCCATCATACAGCGCATTCATTATGCCTGGAAGCAGTGGTTTGCGCGTCAGCAAACTGGAGATTTCATCTGGCAACCATACTGGAAGCAACCGCAACAACAACAGCAACAGACAAAAGGCAATTCCAAACATGGCCAGCTGCTCACCCACAACATGCCCTTTGACATTTACTCCATTAAAGGTTCTTGTGGACCGCATCCGTTTATTTGTTTGAACTTTGACTTCAGGAAAATACCTGGTGAATACACCGAATACTCAATCAAAGCCCAGTTCATCACCGATGAAAATGTTGAGGAGAAAGCTCAATTGTTGTTGGATCAATACTCTCGCACCGCCTCGCTGTTTCCGCATAACGTAGCGCTCATTCCAGTCGGCGATGATTTCCGCTACAACAAGGAGCGCGAAGTAGAGCAGCAGTATACGAACTATAAACGGCTTATCGATCACATCATGGCCAATAAGAAGACCTACAATGTAGACATTGCCTTCGGTGAGTAAAGGAAATCGAATACTTTTTAAACAGAGAAATTTCAATTAATGTTTTTTAATGAAAAAATTTTGTGTTGTAACTAGTGTAGTTAAAAAGTGCCATATTGTAAAATTAATTTATTCCCACGATATACTTTTAATGAGGTCTTGATTTTTCTAACTTAAGCTTTTCAGCAATTCGAAAATTGTGCTGTAATGTGCGCGGATTGTGCTGCAATACGCAAGAGAAAGATTAAATGAATTATAGTTTTCGTTATTTTTGTAGGGTAAAAATAATTCACAGAACATACCAAAATTTGGCAATATCTGTATTTGAGCCCTGCGTAAGTGCATATTAAAAACCAATTTCGTTTTTTCTACGAATAAAGCTGCTGATTGGACGAATAAAACTGCTGATTGCTTTTTGCAATTCAAACTGTTGTAAATATAAGAAGAAATTTCCAAATAGCTATTTCAGTGGAGAGTCCTATTCTAAAGCCTGTTTTACGTTTATTTCCTTTTGGACCAGAAGTAATATTTATATTTGTTCGCTTTCAAAATCGTTTAATACAGCATGAGCTCCAAAATATAGCTAAACAGAACTTGCACAGCAACGTAGCACAGTGATTTGAAAGGGCATGCTAGACGGAATGAATTCGAAATCGAATTTTGGAATTCTGAGCATGTAGAAAGAGCTCTTACGAAATATCCAATGATTTGAGGAATCAGTTTTTATTTACCTCTGCTTTCTACAAAAAATACAAAAATTCTTAAAAGTTGGCCCAAAATTATATTTTTCAAGTTTTTGTTCATAAGTTTTGTAGTTGTACTTAGTTATATTTTTAAATATTTCCCAATATCCAAAAAAGTTAAAAATCGGCGTACTTCATGACTAAAATGTGTTCTTTTGAAATAAAATAAATTCAATAATGTATATTTTAAAATGTTTTCGTTATAAAACTGCATTTAAGGATATATATGCGTAAAAATGAAATTTGGTAAAATATTTTTGGAAAATAAGAAAAGGGCCACTTTAATTGCAAATTTTTTTTTTTATTTAATTATATATTATATCTATTATATCTATTTTAAGCCCTGGGAGTGCCAAGGTGCGCAACTTTTTAATTTTTTGTTTTTTTAATCTATATGAAGGTCCTAAAGATACCTGTATAAACCAGGGTCTGACCGTTTCAGTTTGTGGGGGATTGAATATTTTCAACACGTCACACTGTATTTTTAAACTACAAAAAAAAATTCAATACATATAAAAACCTGTAGGAAAATCAACTAATTTAAAAGTAGTTGAAAAAGTAGTTTTTTGTCAACCACAACTAGTTGAAATTCTGACTTTTTTTCCATAGAACGAACTACCATATTTTGTATGGTGATGTTCGCTAAATAAGTCAATTGACTTTCGTCTGCATATGTTTTCAACTACTTGTTAAATTAGTTGAATTTAAATTATTTTTTTAATTACTTTAAAATAAATCAATTGAAAACTAGTTAATATTCCACTTACTGAAGATGAATTTAAAAGCATAAAAACTTTAACTTGTAATATAATAAAAATTTGCAATATAAACATGTCAAAATAAGAGTAGTCGCCGCCTTAAAATAATTCACAGTAGTTTTTAAGCCACTTGTTTTGAAGTAGTTTTTCAATTAATTCATAAATAATGCAATAAAAACTATTCAAGATTAAAGTGTATGCCGAATTAATATAATTTAAAGTAGTTCATAAGCTAGTTTATTTTAAACTAGTTTTTTAATTAGTTGTTTTTAAAAACAAGTTAGTTTGTTCCTATAGGGAATAAACAATAATATTTTAGTGGTGGTTTTTTTTTGTTTGTAAAAACTCAAAATTTCGTAAATCATTTAGTAAGATAAAAAAAGGGGCCACCTCAAAATTTAACCATATTTTTTTAATCACTATTATGTCTACTTTGAGCTCTAAGAGTGCTAAGGTGCGTAAACTTCCGGTTGCGGTGTTTTTTAACCTGATTGAGGGTCCTATAAATGCTATTTATTTTAATTTCAAAATTAAGTTTCGACTGTTTTCTATAGTTGTGATTTTGGGAAATCGGCATTAAGATAATTTGAGGTCTATGAGCTCTAATACGGGTAATAATTTTAACCGTGATTTTACGTAGTTTATCTCATTTCTAAAATAAAGCACAAAATGTTTTTAGTTGTACGGCAGCTGCCACGTCTACTTGTCCAATCACGTAGAAATTGTTTAACCTTTTTTAAATCACATACAGGCGAATCTGGATATATTAAACAAATTTTTCACATATTTTTTCGATTGGTCGGATTTTTAAAAAAGAATTTTTTTTAAAAATTTTTTTTTCTTAAAACTTTTAAATTTTTTTTTTATTTTTTTGCGTACTTTTTTCTATTTTTCTTTGAAATGTGATTTACTGTTTTTTTCATTATCAGTTGTTCACTATTTAGAGTATTCCGTGTAAAAAAATTCACTATTTCGAGCGTTCACTATTTCGGGGGTAATTTATATCTAGATTTGACTGTATTAGTTGTCTATTTTTAATTTTGTTATCGTAGCTTTCCCCTTTCTAAAATATAGCACCAAATGCATTTTAGTTATATGGCAGTTGCCACGCCCACTTGTCCAAAATGTCTGAAATACTTTTTTTTACTTTCCTATACCTTTAACATCAGAAACTACCCAAAAAAATGCGCAAAATAATATTTTCCGTCTAACTTGTACCAATCGCATTACCGTGCGCCGGCTTTAACTCTATCTAATGTTATTTTAATAACCATTCAACTGTCGTTTTCCAGGAATCATTGTATAAGAAAATTTTAATAGAAAGACTTTAAGGTACGGACGCCAATGCCGACCACTCAACTACACTTCTAAGGACGCTCGGACGCTACGTAGGGGAGGGACAGGTTTAACAAGTTTCAAAATGAAAAATACTTGGACAAATTTTGTAAAAATATTCTATATTTATATTGTTATATTGGCATTTTATTAAAAAAAGTACTTTTTAAAAATTTCACAAGTATTTCTCCCTTTAAAACCAATAAAAATCATACTGAAAATACAAACACAATACACAATAACATACAAACATGGTAACTAAATTAATCAGGGACTGAAAATAACTGTTATTTTACAATTTTCAGATAAAAAAGGCATAACGAAAAAGTGGCTGGAGGACTTTTTTAAATATACCATTTTTGTCGTAATTACTATTTATTACGCTTTGCGATTATTAAATGCCTTTTAAATTTTTGTCTGTTACTATAAAAATTTAAATTAACTGTTATTTTTTGCCTTTTATTTTTTGGGCAAAAATAACTGTTACTTTTGACTTTTATTTTTTAGGTCAAAAATAACAGTTATTTTGTGCCTTTTATTTTTTCGGTCTAAAATATCAGGCATTTTGTATTTTTTCAAAGGCCGAATAAAAACTCTAGAAACTAAAAAGTTTTATAGCTCAAAACGTGCACGCTGATGAGACGATAAAAATTGCATTCAACTTTTTTTTGTCGTTCAAGTGGCCTTTAAAAATTCTAATTGCCTGATATTTTTGACCGAAAAAATAAAAGGCACATAATAACTGTTATTTTTTACCTAAATAATAAAAGTCAAAAGTAACAGTTATTTTTGCCCAAAAAAATAAAAGGCATAAAATAACTAGTATTTTTGTCGGAAAAAATAAAAGTTAAATGATAACTGTTAACATCTGACTTTTTTGATAAAAACCATAACCGGTACGGTCCCTGAAATTAATATGTACTCTTAAAAGTAATCCCTAATAGTAATAAAAAGGTATTAATCTTAAATAAATATTATTTTAATTTTTTTTTAAGACCTAATAATAGTATACAGCAGTAATAAGAACAATAAAACAATCAGCTGCACATAAAAATTATGTATTAATTTTTTTTTCCACTTTCCAGGTACGCCGCGTGACTATTTCCGTGAGATCCGCCGACGTTCTGCTGCTTTTCCCACCTTCAAGGGTGACTTCTTCGTCTATTCCGACATCTTTTCCGAGGGTCATCCGGCCTATTGGTCTGGCTATTTTACAACACGACCATTTTACAAAATTCTTAGCGCTGATCTGGAGCACAATTTGCGTGCCGCTGAAATTCTCTTCACCATTGCCTACAATAATGCACGTCAATTTCACCACGAAAATGCTATAAAAATATTTGAGAAAAATTATGAGAAAATGATTTTGGCACGTCGCAATATGGGCCTCTTCCAGCATCATGATGCTATTACAGGGACCTCGAAGGCGGCCGTTATGCGCGACTATGGCATGCGTCTATTCGAGAGCATTCAAGATGTGGTGAAAATGCAAGAATCCACCATAGAGCTCTTGATACAAAATGGCACATCGCATCACAATTTCTTGCTAAGTGAGCTGGAGCGCGAGAATTTTAGCAGAATGCCGCACCAAACGCCTATTACACTCGGTACGGCAAACGATTATGGCGACTCTAATGTTGCCACAGATGAAACTTCAAACAGCGTCGGTGACGAGGACAAGAAAGATCCCAAATCTGCGTCTTTCGTTGTTTTCAACTCTTTGACCCAACATCGTTTGGAAGTCATTACCATACGCACGCAGCAAGCCAAGGTTAAAGTGCTCAATTCCGATGGTATTGAGATAAAACATCTGCAAATTAATCCCGTTTGGAATATTACCGATAGTTATGATTTTGCTAGTGGTGGCATTGGTGGTGCTTCGGGAGGAGCTGGACGCATACGTATATCCAACAAACAGTACGAGCTAATGTTTGTTGCCTTGTTAGAGCCTCTATCATTGACTACTTTTAAGATTGTCTCCGATACCGTCAACTACAAACGATCGCTTTCTAGCATATATTGTGATGAATGCACAGATACAACGACTCCATCTACGACGAACGATGTCTTCGCTGTAAAATCTAAACCTGCTGGTAAGCTTCTAAATAATTAAGGTCACTAAGCAGATATTAACAGCTCGCAATACACATTTTTTTAAACACAAATTTTGGGTTAGGTATTTTCCCCACTTTAAGGAATAATTTGTGCACAACGTTTTGGCGTATAATAATCACTCTTCAAGTCCATACTTCCCAAAGTCCTTTGTTATTTACGTGAAGTCCATAAAAGACCATCTGAAACAAGAGTTGCACCAAACTCTAAAACATTTGTGCTAGTGTAACTGGAAAATATCTGTATCAACATAGGAAAATGTTTCAAAGTAAAAAAGATATTCATAGAGTTTTTCAAACCTACTTTTTTTAATGCAGATAGAGAATTTTGTCGTAAGTATGAAACACGTTAGTAGATAGAGGCTCAGTTTAATTGATTTAAAAAGGTGTTAGAATTGGTTTTTTGCTCTAGTATTATTACCATAGATGCAACCGAGGCCAGCCATAATTTTGTCATTAAAAAAATGCTCAAAATGCAGATAGAGACAAATTAATATTGGGTATTCCTTCAAGTATAATTCTCTGGTAGTTTTTGCAAATTATTCAAACTTCTTTATATTGACCTCAAAGCCCGAATTGATTCCCTTTACAATAACATTAAATCGTTTTATCAGATATTAATTATATCCAGTTATTCCAGCAGATTTTTTTTAATCGCTGAAAAATTTTCGAGACGTGCTTTCATTCGTTAGTGTTCCCGCCTTCCTTATTTGGCATATCTACCAGTAAACCACTCTCGTTTCATAAGTCCTCCTGTATCTGTTTCTTTTATTTATTTCCCTTCTTTTGTTGGCCTCGTGCCTGCCTTGATTGATAGTCTATAAGATAAGTGCAGAATGCACTCTAAAAACCGTATTCTTGCATGAAGTGAAGATAAGCCAAAAGGAAGGAAGTTTTTTTATATCTTTGCATGAAATTAGGTTTAAGTCGTTCATTTCTAAAGGTTTTGCTCCAGCAAGTAGCAAGTTTGGTTAAAGGCACATGACAACAGTATATTGCAAATTTTTCCATCACAAACTTTTCCATAACGGTCTAACAAAAATATCGGTATCGTTGATGAAGATTTTTGTTGAACTGAGAGTTTCGATTTAATTTTAAATTTTTTTATTTTCCATGGTTACCTGTTTCTTTGTCTCTTTCGAAAAATAAATTTAATTGGCCTACACAATTTGCTTATAATTTTCGATACATCCTGACACTTAAATGAGTATCAAAGATATTGAGAAAAGATTTGCATCTGTTTGATGGTTGTCGGAAAACCTTTGTCTATACTTTTGTTGGTCAGTCTCATTTAAAAATGATTTGCAAATTGTTAGTTTCTTTCCAAGTCCATGCTTTCAAAAATCGTTTTTTGAGCTTTCACTAATCTTGTGTGGTCAATAAGAGATTGAAGAGGACTTTGTGCATATGTTTTTGTGATTTCTAAGGTGGATACAAGATGGATCACCCCGTGCTTTAGCTGCGTTTCGAATGGTTAGGTGTTGATTTGCTGACAGATTTCCATCTATCATTAAAGCAAGAGCTTCATCTGCGGAGTATTTGGATGTTTGTTTGTATATTAGCTCACACGACTTCTTCATAATTGTTCCTCTTTTCGTAGATGCATTTGATTATTCTTTAACTATCATTGCGAAGTCTTTTTCCCCCTCGTGTCTTAATGCCGAAAACTTTAATTGTTCGAAACTATTTTCTTCAAGAAGTATCTGTACTTTTCTTTTTTTAGACTTAGAGCTGCAGTCATTAAAAGGCTTTAGACGTTTTCCAGGTTGACCAGATTGAGATACAATCACATTTAAGGCTTCCCTTATGCCACATAATGCTTTCAGATACAAAGCGGTCTTTCAGTCTCCTAGATTGTTTCTATTTTATGTTGATTTTATAACAAAAATTTCTTACTTTACCTCTGATGGTAGATATATCAATTCGGTTTAAAGTTGAAGCATCAATCAGTTCAAGAATTTTAGTCATCGGAGCGTCAAATTAATTTGAAACCGAATTTTCAATACATATATCAAATAGCATATGATACGGAATTTCAAGTGCCATTTTTCCGATTTGGGCAAAAATAGGCATAACACTTTTTGTTTTATCAAAAATACAGTAAAATTATCATCAAATTCACGTGCAGCTGAAATCGAAATAATGCAAAATAAATAACTTTCTTCCGCTATCTTTCAAAGTGAAAAAAACCTCTCCAAAAATACTCACATTGTTTATGCTGTTTTTTAAAGCTAAAATGTAACTTTTTTGTCAATTTGTTGCAATACATCACAAAAAAGCTTTCCACTTTTTAAAATTTCCACACTTGCGTATTAACTTACAATAAAATTAATTAAAGTGGCACTCAAAGTAATGTGAAAATCTTCAAAACTTGGATTTTAATTAAGGTACTGTTATACGAGGAATTTTTTTGACCATTTTCTTAATAAGGGGACATATTTCTATAATCAGAGCTGGGTTGTAATGATTCCTTTTTAATTTAATTTCACCTCAATTCCAATTCCTTGCAATTAGGCACATCTCAATTCCTCAGGAATGGAATTGGAAAAAATCGGCAATTCCATTACAGGAACTGTAATTGGTAATTGAACACACCAATGCCTCGTAATGGAATTGACAATTTTTTCCAATTGTAATGGGAATTGTAATGGGTAAATGGCCACTTCAATTCCTCAAGAATGGAATTGAAATACAAATTATAAATTCCATTAAGGGAATTGTAATTGGTAATTGAACGCCTCAATTCCTTAAGAATAGACTTGGAAAACATCGCTTTTTTAGTAGATTTAGAAATTTTGTGCAGGGGTGAAGAATTTGTGTACCCAGCACCTTGCAAAAAGTCGGCAGGATTGAACAAGGTAGCGTAGCAGCTATATATTTTGTTATTACACAAAATGTAGTATTAAATTAAAAAAATGGTATATTCGATAATTCATTTATTTGTAAATATTTCATTAACCGACTAACAGTGGAAGTCAAATAAAGTTTTCTAATACATAATGAAGTAGGTTTGCGTTAGTGAAAAAGTAATTGACATTTTTACTTGAAATTACAATACCTGTAATAAAATTGACGATTTTTTCCAATTCCATTTATGAGGAATTGAAGTGTTCAATTACCAATTATTACTCCTGCAATGGAATTGATCATTTTTTCTCAATTTTATTCCAAGGAATTGAGGTGTTCAATTACCAATTACAATTTCTGTAATGGGATTGACGATTTTTTCCAATGTCATTCCTGAGAAATTGAGAGGACCAATTACCAATTCCTAATTCCATGTAATTGGAATTGAATTGTAAGAGGACTTTTTGACTCAGCTCTGTCTATAATATATGTGAAAATAAACCACTCCAAATAATAATAAATACATTATCCTTTACTGTCTTAGGTGACGTACAGCTGGAAAATAATCACATGCGCCTGCTGTTCGATGAAAAATCCGGTTTCCTAAAAACCATTACACGCAAAGCATCACCCAATGATCAGCCGATGCGACCCATGCAGTGCGCAATCAAGTTTGCAGCCTATCGCAGTGCTCAATTCCATTCGGGGGCCTATCTTTTCAAAACAGATCCCGAACAAACTGAAGCCGAGAAAGATGTGCTCGAGCAGTATGAAGATATGCGTATTATTATTACATCTGGACCCATTGCTAGCGATGTGACAGTTATATATGGACCATTCTTGGCACACACAGTGCGCATCTTCAATACACATACATACCTGGATGCTGCCATACACATTGAGAACGATATTGACTTTGAGCCTCCGCCTAAAAATCGCGAAACCGAGCTATTTATGCGTTTTATGACTGACATTGAAAATATTGCAGTGCCGCCCAGCAAGGCGGCAGATGGGCCACCATTAAATGAGGGCGATGCACAGCCCGAACTGACCGAGTTCTACAGCGATCAGAACGGCTTTCAGTACCACAAGTAAGCACAATTTTTGATTGAAGATACGATTTTGAAATGATTTTAACCCTCTCATTTGATACTAATAGACGTATCAAGGTGCCTGCCATTGGCATTGAGGGCAACTATTTTCCCATCACCACAGGCGCCTTTTTACAGGACACCAAAGTCCGCATGACTCTGCTGACCACCCATGCACAGGGCGCCGCCAGCTATGAACCAGGTCAGCTTGAGGTAATGCTTGATCGTCGTACGCTATACGATGACTATCGCGGCATGGGCGAGGGCATAGTCGACAGCCGCCTAACGCGTCACAAATTCTGGCTACTCATCGAGAATATGCCATATAAAAAGCAGAATTCCTATCAAGTGCCCAGTCTGCTGGCCATGCAGCTGGCCAATGGTTTACGTTATCCACCGAACATCTATTTTATGGAGACCTTCGACAGTTCTGTTGCAGCAACTGTGCAGCTCAAACGGAAAGCTTTGCTGCTTGAACATGGCGCACTGCCATGTGATGTGCATCTTTTAAACTTTCGCACGCTGTCTGAGGAGCAGTTGACGCTGTTCCCTTCATCGTCGGCGTTGTTGGTGTTGCAACGTCAAGGTTTCGACTGCTCGGTGGGCCAAAATATAGAGGTCACAACCTGCTCGCCCGCCTCGGATTGGAGCAAAGGTTTGGGTAATGTGCAATTTAATGGCTTGCGGTTGCAGCGTATCGAAAGCACTAGCCTGACAGGCATGCATCGCGAGCAGGAACGACAACGTTTGCGTTCGTTTGCGGCAATAACGTTAAATCCAATGGACTTGAAAACTTTTAATGTAACTTTTAGGGCTTAAGGCTGGAAGGTAATCCGGTGAGATCAGATATACATATATATATTTTTGTTTTTTTTTTAGCAAAATACCTGTATTTATTGTTTTTAAAAAGTTTGTCGCCGCAGCCTTTTTTAGGAGCTAAGAGTTAGTTAGCTTACAATAGTTCAAATGCTTTAAAAGACAGAATTTTGTTTTTTTTTTATTGATATTATTTTAAGCAACAGTTATTTATACACTTTGGGGATTTTCCATTTTCAACTTATATGCATATTTACATACACCCAAACACACACCAACACACTCCCTGCAAGTTCATTCCAAAGCAGTCAGACAGTATTTCAAACAATAGACAAAGTATACCTCCGACTTTAATTTTTAACGATTTATTTAGATTATATATAGCTTATAGATAACAGGTAACAACAATCCGTTTAGCATTTAAACAATTTAATTAAGCTCTGTGTATGAAGAACACAAGGGTGTGCTAAGTCTCGAATAATATATGTAATAACTTGCTTTTATGTACAATATGTATTTCAGAAACGTCCTGTTCTTAAGTCCTAAGAAATCATAAACAAGCTGCTTATTATTTACTAAAAGTTTTCTGATAAAATTAAAAGACAATTTAATTCAAACGGATTTTAATCAAATTTTGAAATTGTTAAGTTTTATACATGCAGACTTTTAAACAAATTTTACACAAAGTGTTAAGCTTTTATCTTTAACCCTAAAGAGGACATTAAATTGGATAACGCAACAAATTCATTCTGGTTGTTGACATACATACTAATGTAATGTAGAGTACACAAGTTGACAAAGTATATCGTTACTTTAATATAGAAAGTCTCTAACTCATTTTTTGTTACTTTACAGGAGATGAAAAAACTTAATAAAAATTATAATTTTGCGGGTCCGACTTGTTTTTAAATGCATTTTTTATTTAAGACACTAACCAATTTAATGCTGTAGCAATGTTTTTGTAGCAATTTTTTTTGTAAAGAAATTTTGTTTTGCAAAAATCTGTTAAAAAATCAATTTTGAAAAAAATAACTAGCCCCTTTCTATATTAAGGTAACGATATGAACAATATGCGTACAAAAATTAAATCTAAAACTATGCAGCCAAAATTTATAAAAAATTGAGCTGAAACAGAAAGTGTTTCGCATTATAAGAAAATTTTATTGTTGCTAAAATTAGTACAGCATATTAGTTATATGAAAGTAGCGAGTTGGGAAAGAACTAAGCTGAGAAAGAAAAATTTTAATGAATATGCAAAGTGTTGACAATTTACACAAAGTCCTCTTTAGAGTGAGGATAAAAGCAAATTCCGAAATTTTTTTCATAACGAAATTATTTTAAGCATTTTCTTTTTAAATTTTAAAAGCAGCTCTTAAAACGTCGCTCATTTTTATAAACATGAAAGATTTAAAAAAAGAAACGAAAACTTAAACTATATATGAAGTATTTAAACTATTTTCGAAATGGTTTTCTTTATTTCTCAGGCAACAAAAAGAAAACAAAAAAAACAAGAGCTCATGAAAAAAATATTGCAATTAAAAGTAGGCAGCAACATTTTTAAAATTTAGCATTTAAATAGCAGGCCACACGTGTTAGTTTTTTAGCGTAGCAATGATTTTAAATGCACCCGTTTTTAGTAGTAAAACTTATACATTTTTTGGCTAAGCAAATATATATATATATATACAAATATATATGTTAGAGCATTATTAAAACTATTTATAACGTCATCACAAAACATTTTGGAAATTCGTAAATTTATTTATACATATATATACATATATATTTATGTAATTTTTATCAAAATTATTTAGTTAAAATTTAACAAAACCTTTTACAATTGCTTCAATTTAATTTTTAGACTGATTAGCTTAAATCTTTAAATATACATAATTTTATTTATGTAATTTTAATATTACACATATTATATTTGTTTGCAGCATGTAAAAAATAAAAAAAAACTAGTTTTTAAGTTAGTTTCGAATATTATTTTAAACAAAAAACTTGCCGCTTACTTTAAACGAAATTTAAGCTTTATACCAGTTTTAGTTTTAAACCACTTCTTTTTTTTACAAAATTAATTTCAAAATTTATGCAGCCAAATATTTGATCCTAACAGTTATGAGAATTATCAATATGATGATGAATACAAAACTACGGAAACGAATCTTAAAAAACACAACAATTTGTAAATAGAAAGAAACAGAAAATTATGAAAATAAATGAAACAATTGATATTTTAAACGTAGTTACTAAATTAAAATCAAAAAAAAATCATCCTAAACGAAAGTGGCAGCTGCAGCTGAGCAGAAACAATGACATGATCTAACAGAAGAGACCGCTAGTTTTAAGTAAATTATATAGAGTAAAAAATAGTTCATATTGTATTTAACAAAAAAAAAAAAAAAACAGGAAACACCGAATAAATAATTTAAACTTAAAACTTAGTTATTTTGTGTTTAATATGAAAACAATAAAATACCAAATTTATCAGTCCTGCATCAATTCATACATGTTGGGGTTCCTTTTTCAGCAGAGATCCTTGCTCATTAACAACATCCACTAGATTGGTTACACCACACGAAAGGCCTGCACGTGGTGCCATATTCTTGAGTCGAATTCATCCAAATTCGAAAATACGTCGCCGTAAAATTTGTATGAATTTCTTAACCATGCTAGTCGTTAAGAAGTGCCGTGCCGTGCCGCACTTTGTTACTCGATCAATAAAGTCACCAACTATCATGTCCGACATGTTTTGACGCACCATGCAGAGTACATCGCGCACATGCAGCTTGGTTGATTCGTTGGAGAAATCAATGCGTGGACGCTAGACATATCAGACACAACAGTTGACTGAAAAAAGCAGACCTCAATTAGAAAAAAATAATATAATATTTATATTGCAATTTTGAGTAGTCAAACAAAAGACTTGAGCACCGAACTTGTTTTCAAAGCTCAATGACTTTATTTAAATTTTTTTTTGGAAATGCATCATATGTTTTTTGTCATTGTTTACACATTGATTAACAGTGCTAATTCTTTATTTATTCAATAACTTTTTAGAATCATTAAATTTGATTGACAGACTGAGTGAATAATCTCCAAGCATGCGGAGCGTACCACAAAAAAGTTCAGATAATATTTTGTAAACGCTGCACTCTTCCAAACCGCACTTTATATGATGCATAGTTTGAAAACATTAATATATACAGAAGATCCACAAAAGTATGTTATAAAAACTGTTTAATTTGAGTTTTACTTATGAAAAAAACTTAAAATACTTAAATGTATTTCCATTTAGGGTGAAAATATCTACCAGAAAGCAATTTGAAGCGATCTTGGGTTTTATTGCGAAAAAAACATCCATCGCTTAAGGCTTCAAATTTAGAGAAAACGACAAAACAACATGCGATTTAAAGTGACAAGAACTGGCCACTAAATTAAAAAGCTTGGATCCTCATATAAGAAAAGGTGCAGGATGGCAAAAAGTAAGTAACGCAGTTGTTCATATCGAGATGACCATTTAATTGCACCACTTTATTTGTTTTAGGTTTGGAATGACTATAAGCTTAATCCTAGAAAAAAGTTGGGGCACAACAAGAAACAATTAAACTCTTCCGGTGGCGGCCCTTTCCGCTTGGCTCGCATAAACGCCTTAGCAGAGCAAGTTTCAAATAATTTGTCTTTGCACAAAGCCGCTCAGAGCTATGCGCCAACGTAAGGCGTTGATGATGAAGTGGAGCAGCATCTCATACAGCCATCGCCTGAGCTACAACAAAAAAAAAAGGAAGCTCAGAAGGACTTGGCGTGTTTGTGCCAAGTCAAAATATTTGAATCTTGCCTTCTAGAGAGTTAAGATACCCAACTTCTATTGCCAAAGTATTTAGTTTAGTTTCCAAAACTGCAATGGCTTAGAGGCGTCACTTAGCTGTAATCTTTTTAATGCTATTATCACAGTTTATTAAGCAGTGATGTAAGAGTTTTTATGAAACTTTGTGCTGCATCTTTATAAGAGGTTTATTTTTTGCAAAATCCTACTTAAAACCTGAGATGCTTTGTTTGAAGCTTCAGTATACTTCCATTGAAAAATATTCACCAATGCACTTGTAGTCTCACTTAAGTTAATTTTAAGTCTTTCCAATCGTGTTTTAGCTTCTGGATGTTGGAAAAGTGTTCAATGTTTAATTACACTGTGGAAAAAAATTTGTTTTCACAAACTTACTTGGATCTGATGCTGCGGGGTGAAAATATAGGTTACAACAAAAAAAAAATTTGGCTCACTTTGTTAAAGTTGGCTTATATTTTACAGAAACAGACATTTGAGTTTTGCACCTTGAGACGGTTTTTCAGAACATCGACTTTTGGTGCGAAGGTTTTTTATTTGAAATTAATTTTTATTTTAAAGACAATTTTTACAGAACTTTTTATTTGGAAATAATTTTTACAACTGTTTTATTTGAATATATTTTTACAACTGAAATTTTCAATATGAATCAATATAAATCTAAAATTAAATCTAATTTAGTGTACGCTTTTTGACAACAAATTCTATAGAAATAATGTCGGAAAAGCTCACACTAAATTTAGAGTCGACATTAAAATGTTGATTACTAAGGCACATTGTCTTCTCATATATTATTATAAATAGTTCTTGGGAGGAGGGTAATTACACCCTTTACGCCTCACCGCTGGATCCGCAAGCTGGTAAGTATATTCGGGTATAAAAAAATTAGATAGTAACACCTTTGCTATGAAGCTGCCTCATGATACAATAACAACAAAGTAACCTCTTCAATGAACATGAAATGAAATCTACTGTGCAGCCTACGTAAAATGAAAGATTAGAAAGAATCGCATTAATATTAATATTACTCATAGATTAATTCTGTTAATTTATACTTAATTTTGCTATGATATTTTGTTTAAAAAAAACTAAGTTATATCATACTGTTTTATGTTCCTTATGTACATTATAGTGGAACGATTTTTTTAACCTCACCAGCTTCATATATTTTTAAATACTCGTCAAATCAAATTTTTCTGCATCCTAATGAAGAGTATTAAAAATTTTGTGACTCACTGCGATTTGACATTCGGTGAGTCGGTTGAGAGAAGCTAGTGTAAACTCATGATACCATGATTCAATTACTATAGGTTGTCCATTCATTTGACGTTTACTCACAAGAATGAAGATATACACCCGTAAAATTGAAGAGGAGAGCAAAAGCGTAATTTTTTAATGCCATCAAAGTAATCAGTTGCAGGAATATCATACTTTTTCGCAGTACTAAATACCTAAGGATACATTTCACTGCTGCTTTTTCTACTACGTCCTGCACTGCTTGTTTGTTTTGATATTAAATTTAAGTAAGTTTTTAAAAAACTAATTTCAATATTTTGTTGTGCAAATCTATTCACACCGCTGATGGCTTTATATTTTCCACTGGCACATTATATTTTCGAATTTTATCACCAAAATACACTGTTTTGCAAATACCGCACGTTATTTTAACAATTACAACTTAATAGTAGCGATTTATATTTCAATTGAAAAAACGACTCGCAACAAAATGTAAAAACAATTTTCAATAATAATTATCAGAGCAATAATTATTATAAACACAATGCACACTATGTTTTTCCTGCTAACAGCAAAATATAGAATAACTACTTTTTTTTAAAAAAATACACAACAAAACACTGAAACATAACTTTTTTTCATAGAAGACCACAAAACCCTGGTTGTCATTTATATTTGAGAGAGAATATATTTTTTTAGTACTGTTTGTGAAGAAAAATTTGCATATTTTGTAGGGGTGCTTTTCCCCCTTTTTACCGATTTACACAAAAAGCGGCTACGTTGCTTGATGTGCTTGACAGAATTTTTGACTGTTTGTTCGTTTTTATTTTGCTATCTTCGGCACTTTTCTACATTTTCTTTTGAATGTATTCATCAAGTGTCACATTTGACGAGCACCGATGACGAGGTGCGCAGTAAATTTTGTTTGTTGCGCCGGGAATACTTTACCTGTTGCTCTTTGTATCATGGTGTAAACTGGCACATAGGGAACTCATGACAGGTTGTTAATTATGACTTAATTAAGAGGTTTGCATCAAAAAAATTGGAACGGAATATTTCCGATTTTAGATTAAAAAAAATTTTAAGGAAAAAATAAATGTGGCAATAAAATACAAAAACCCTTGGGCAAAGTCAAAAGTTATGTCACAGAAAAAATCAAGAATGCAGAAAAATTTATAGGTTTCAATTAAATAATAATTAAGCTGAAAAAAGCCCTTTGAATATCGATTTCTCATGTTTTATATATTTGTGGCTCTCAGTGTTGGTTAAAAGGTATATCAATTAAAAGAAGAGCTAAGTACCTAGGGTATGCAACTATTTGACATTATAAAAAAACCGGTCTCGAAAAGTACAGTTTATACAAAATCGGTTTTCGAATTATTCGATCATAAAACCTATTTTTTTAATTAAATAAATTTTTGACTTTTATATATATCTTTTTCACTTTTATGATACAGTGGTGTGAAATATAATAGAGCCACCTGCTGTTCTATAAATCGAATGTTTTTTTAACCTTGTACAAAATATTTTTAGATAAAGTTTTTTCATGCATTATTAGTAATTCTCTTTCTTATTGTCTGTAATTGAAGCAACGTTTCTAATGATATCAGTGTTTGTATGGCAGTTGAAGAACAACAAGTGTGAAATAAAATAGAGCCAATTTTAAAGTAAAAACAAATATTAAAGTAAAAACCAACTTCTTAAAATTTTTTTTTTTGAAAAAGTGAGTATAGAGACAGACTATCTTATTTCTATTATAATTTTAAAAAAATATTGATAAATTAGTTAACAAAATGGGCAGAGGAAAGCATTGTAGCGTGGAGGGCCGCAAATTGATACAAAAGCTTAATCAAGAAGGTAAATCGCAAAGAAAAATAGCTGAAATTATTGTATGTTCCAAGAAAATGGTAGAAAATGCCATAAAGTATAAAGAGAAGCAAGAAACAAGAGGAAGAAAACCCAAAATATCTGAGACTTTAACACGAAAAATACTGCGTCACGTGAAACGGGACCCCTTTGTGACGTCATCCGCCCTTAAAAAGGAATATCAACTTGATATGGATACTTCTACAATACGACTTATGCTCCTTAACAATGATTTAAAAGCAAGAAGTGCACGCAAAGTGCCTTTTCTATCAAAGCGTAACGTAAAACAAAGGCTTGAATTCGCAAAGGAACACGTAAATTGGCCCCTATCTAAATGGCGTAATGTTTTGTGGTCGGATGAGTCCAAAGTAAATTTATTTAACTCGGATCGAAGTTCTCTTCAAGTTCGGAGACCCAAAAATAAAGAATTTAGCCCTCAATATACCATTAAAACCGTAAAACATGGAGGGGGTAATATTATGGTATGGGGGTGTTTTTCATATTATGGAGTTGGACCCTTATATCGTATACAGGATATAATGGATGCAAAATTGTATACAAATATTTTAAGAGAAGTTATGATGCCTTATGCTGAAAGGGAAATGCCGCTCCAATGGATATTCCAACAGGACAATGATCCTAAACATTCTTCGAAATTGGCAAAGGCATGGTTCAGGAACAACCATGTGAAGGTTTTGGGATGGCCTTCACAGTCACCAGACCTAAATCCCACCGAAAACTTATGGGGCGAGGTTAAAAGATGTCTTAGAGGAAAGAATCCATCAAATAAAGATGAGCTGTGGACTATGGTTGAGACTGCATGGAAGAATATTCCAGTCACGACTTGTCAAAAGTTAGTTGACTCTATGCCGCAGCGCTGCTTCGCAGAAATACAAAATAATGGCAGTTCCACAAAGTACTGAGGTAGTATAAGTAGTTATATAAGGAATTATTTTATTAAACATATTATTTATTTTATCTTTTTAATAAATTTAGGAGGTCAGTTTAGATGGCTCTATTTTATTTCACAGGAAAAATAAATGTTTATACCGAATTTGATTAATTTTAATTTTTAGGGCACTGAATTTAAATATTTAATTTATGAATTTTTTTTTTTTATAATATTAACTAATAAAAAACCAAGAAAAATTTTAAAGAATATTATCATCTGTCTAATTTTATTAGTATTGAAATTGAGGTTTGGCGGTGGCTCTGTTATTTTTCACACCACTGTATATCTATGTAGTTTTTATTAACCAAAAGTAAGAATTCATTTCTAAAAAATAAACAAAGATACTTATGTTATTAAAATTATGGAGATAATTTGTACTTAAAGATTTGTTTTAAAATAATACCTTAAGAATAAAATAAAATTTAAGTATTTAGCTTTTAGTCGGTATTTAGCTTTATTTTTTTATAAAATGAGAGACTTTATGAATGAGGGACATATTTTCAACAATGCGTTAAACAAATGATCTAATTTTTCATTATTTTTTTTTGAATTTTCGAAAAAATTAAAACAAATTATTTAATTTTTCATTACTTTTTTGATTTTTCGAAAGAGTTAAAGTCTTTAATTAAGAAATTTGGGTTATTTCCTTTCACACATTTCTTGGGAGCTTGAATTGTATATTTTTTCAAACAGAATGCATTAAATAAAAATAATTTTTAACTTACTTAATTAAATACGCCAGCCGCTTGTAAATGCTGTTTTAACAAACTGAAATAAAACCAGTTATAAGAAATGTTAGCAACGTTGGTGAAATGTCAAAACGCAAGTAGAAAATGAACAGGCTCGCTCAAATACAATAAAAAAAGTAGTTTAAAGACAATTTTATATTGCAGATTTATACATTTCTTGACTATTCGAGCAGTCAAATAATTCGAGCCAAAAACCGGTTTTCGAATTATTCGAAATTTGCGATTTTTAAAAAAACCGAGTCGGTGAAAAAAAGTACCGACACGCCGAAAAATTTGAAACGGTTTTGCATACCCTATCAGTACCTTTTCGATGAGCTGCATGTGAATACAATGCAAACTACATATCTTATAGGTGTTTAAAAGAACATCTTTTCGAGAATGACGATATATCGCTTTTGTTGGGGTTTCAAAATAATTTGTAAAAAAAAAAAATTTTTTAATTTTTTTTAGCCAAAATTTGTGTACGATCAGAATCATTATTATTTTGGGTATGCATTCTGAAGAGAAAAAAGTTACATGCAAAAAACATGATTTTTTTGACCAAAAAAAAATGTTTAGGAGAACCAAAACCACTCCATGGGAATTTCTCCAATCCAAAAAAAAAAATTATGTCGAAATAGTTTCTAAGAATCCTTCTTGCTTTTGAGTCAGTGTCCGGCGAAAATTTAAATTTTGATCCGGCTTAATGTACATGTTAAGTTTTTGTATTTGAAATTCTTGAATTAACGTTTAATTGTTATGTACTTTTTTAAAGTTGCACAATGATATCATTAATGACTTTAAAATCAATATTGACTTTGATAATTTGACTTTTATTTCTTTGGATTAAATTCATTTTTAAGAACTGTGCATGCAGTTTTTAGCACTTACGTCAAAAGGAATGTAGAAGGCCTTCAACTAGAACACTCTCTCTAGCAATCATTACAGAACTGATACAAGTAGGGCTGCTAAAGAAGAACCATTTTTAACTATTATAAATTAAATGAACCGTTTTGTTTAGAATCAAGCAAGATATAAGTAAAAAATATTTCGATTTGCTTTGGTAATGCAATTTGTTGCGCATATTTACTCATTTGTGCTCTTTACTGTACTTAGTTCGCGATATCAGTCAAATAACACAAATATTATTTATTAAAACTTCAACTGTTCCAATAGTGAGTTGTTGTTAATAGTATTTTATATAATTTTTTCAATTGATCGGTAGAAAATTTTTCTACTTCAACTTTTTTACCTTTTTTTTTTTTTTTTTTTTGACAAGTAAAAAAATGTCTATACAAATTAACAAATTTTTGTTCTAAATTATATTTTCATATGTTCGTTGATAAGGAGGTTTTTATAAAAAATACGTTATAACTACACAATTACTAATTTGCTGTTTTAAAAGTTTTTAAAATAATAATAAAAACAAAAATGCGTACATATACTTTAATTAAAGTATTATACTGTATATACAGCTGCGAGCGAAATAATAGCAGTACTTTTACAGTGTGTGAGAAAAATAAGTGTTTCACATATTTTTTCCAGTGTATTAAAAAAACTCACGACCAACGGTAGATTTTTATATTTTGCCTGTTTCGCAATACAAAAAGTTTGCCACTCGAACGCATTCTTTTGTTTTAAACACTACAATTCGAAATGAGTGCCACATTTAAGAAGCGATTTGCAGTTGTGTTTTTGGTTCACCACCCAAAAGACCCAAAAATGAGTGCTAAAGCCTGTTCAATTCAAATCAGTCACTACCGGACACTACCAGTGGACGAAATTTTCCCGTGGAATCGGAAAAGGGAGTTTTAATTTTAAAGATAGCAGATAGAGAAATCACAGTTAGGCAATTCACAGTTCATGCTAATTAAGGTTTAATGTGCTAATTCTGAAATGTGCTATTTTGCCTGTCAATTTTTTGTTTTTGTTTTGCATGTAAACACAAATTAAACCGGTGTGTTAAATGTTTCCACTTTTGTACATGCCCTAAGGCATGCTTTTGTAGAGTGTTAATGTGTTATTTCGTGAACAGCTGTTTTTCGTGAATAAAAAAGAGTTGCCTGGTAAATAGTTTTGATGGAGTTTTCAATAAAACTGAATAATCAATTGAGTTATTTAACTTTTAATAGTATCAAAAACATCTGAGCTACATATTAAAGATTCCAGCGCTGTTTTGAAACTGCAAATCAGTACTTTTCACTTAAGTTGTGCTCACAGTTGTAAAAAATTAGTACATTAAAATATAAATATATTAATACATTACAATGAACTGTGAATTGCCCAATTGTTTTTGCACTCATGAATATTGACGGTTGGCATTAAAAATTTCCAAAATGTCTTTGAACTTTATCTTAAAAATGAAAACTCCCTTTTCCGATTTCCCGGGAAAAATCGTTCAGATTTGGGCTGATTAAATTTTTTTACACAAATGAATATTGACGGTTGATAAACAAATTGACATTAAAAATTTCCTTTGAATTTTATCTTAAAAATTAAAACTCCCTTTTCCGATTTACCGAGAAAAATCATTCAGAATTTTTGGCTGTACGTTAAATATCAGTGTACCACAGTACGCCTTAAATGTTTTAAAATACATATTATTAGGTGGCAACCCTATTATAAAAAATTACATAATTTTGAAATTCTGACAACGTATGCGAATTTATTAGCGACCCATTTTTACCTAGTGTTCGCGCCAGCACCGAATTTCTCCTCTGATACAAACCATCTATGGCCAGTGAACAAGTGAGTGGCATCCGTTGCCTTCAGCACTTCATGAACAATTCATGAATAAATGAAGAGCCAACGAACGACAAGTGAAGAATTGAAGAAGAAATGAACAGCAACAGTTTCTTCGCAAGAGTAAAAAATATTCTTGTTCACAAACTGGTTTCCTCTTCTTCACTTCATGAACAAAAAAAAATCTGCTCAGCTGTTCGCGAAAATGAATATGAACACGTTTTTTTTTAACAAAAAATGCCCTCATATTCATGAAGCTTCATGAATGAGCAAAAACGAACCCTGATTTTCAGTTTGCCGCTCAGTGCTAACCAACGACTTTTCATACAAAAATACGTTGTACTGAGAAAATCTACAGTTTTTGAGATATCGCAATAATTTTTATGTCATAATAACGGGAATTTTTTTTTGTTTTAACGACAAGTCATAATAACGGGAACTGAGATGTCGTCATAATTTTGATATCAAAATATCGGGAATTTTTAAAAATTTACTGATTGGAAGAAATTTCACAATCCCAATATATATTCGCGCATGTTACATTAAAAAAATGCTTATTGTAGAGTATCCGTAAGAGATAGTGAAAAATGTATGCACAGTAAAAAATTTGAGTGTAAATTTTATCTTTTTTATAACATCTGTGTGGTATAAACTTTTTTTATTACAAATAATTGATAAATTTTATACCACTCAATATTATAAAAATAATAAAACAAATATAATTTAAAAATTTCATATTTATATCATGTGTTAATCAAAATAAATTCTGGTTCGAAAGAAAAAAATTCACCGAAATCGGGAAATTTAAAAATATAGTGATTTCGATTGGTCTGACGAGAAAAATGGTCTGGAAAAATTTATATGATTTGATGGTATAAATTTTATAACATTTTTGGTTTGGATTTATATGTATACAAAATAGTATACAATTTATGCTCATATTTTTTTCTGTGGCATATTTTTTTACATCTCAGCAATATCTACAATTTGCTCTTACACCGTGTTCTTCCATCTTTTATAGCTTAGCTTTTATTTAAGAAATTCTGTTTTAAATGCTCATGGTCAAAGGTCACAAAAAGTATTCAGTGCACTACTTCTCCCTATTCTTATTCATTTGATAGAAAAATTATCCAAATCGGTTTAGAAACAAGGGAGCAAATGGTACCGAACTGTTTATCCTACGCCTAATTATATATAGATTTTTATTCAAACACAAATTCAAGTAATGAATATTGAATAATAGTTTTGAACATTTATTTGAAATTCAAATAAAGAATAAAATAACAAATACTTGATTCGAATCTATAGTAATAAAACTCATTTTCTGTTTGTTTGTTTGTTTGGCCTTTATACAAATCTAAACGGCTGAACGGATTTTGCTCAAACTAGGTATACATATTAAGTACATCTCAACTTAAATTGTTACACACTTAGTTTTTGCCACGCCCCTCTGAAATTTTTCAAATAATTTTTATCGGAGATTTTTGTGTATTTAATTTTGAAAAATTTCTATTATTTTGACATCAAAAATACTCACATATCTTTAAAATTGGAGAAATTTTCCGTACAACAACTTTTTCATAAAACATCGTTGCCTAATAATGAGAAAAAAACGACATGAAAATCAAAGTTTGGTCTTTCGATGCAAATATCTCCGCTGTCCATTAATATATTTCATTCAAATTTTTTTTGTTCAAAAGTTCAATAAAATCACTTCACAGAAATAGGTTGAACTGTACCGTTAAGTGAGTGTGTATATGTTTTATAATTATGTCAAAGAAGGTCCATAATATTGAGTTTTTACTCAAAAAATGACTCAAAAATTATTGTTGTTGTAAAAATGAAATCAATTAAAAATAGCAAATCTGACTACCTTTCATATGACATAGCACTTATTTGCAAAAATTCTTCCAGCTAAGCGCAAAAATTATTTTACTGTTTTTGTCATCAAAACAACAAGTGATTTATTTTTTCCAAAATGTTGTTTTTATATTTTTTACAAAAAAGTCAAGTCTCAAAAATAATTTATGTGAAAAAATTACCCCAATATCTCTTTCCAATCAAAAGTTATGGCTTAAAATCTATTTTTTCATACCAGACTATTAATAAAACTTAGTTTTGTGTTAAAATTCTCTAATAGTTTGAACATCCCCATTTATCTCTAAGAATGCAGTTGTGTGTCTAGAATAATTACGAACATTTCGGATTATATAAAATCTTCCTTATAGTAATCTACTTATTTTTTGCCAAAGTAAAAAAAAAATAATTTTTTTTGTTAAAAAGTTTAATATATTTGTTAATATAAATCTTTGTTTAGACGTTAAAATGTCCATATCTCAAGGACGCATTGAGTCCCACCATAATTTTTATTTTGTTGAAAAGGTAATTGTGCTTGCTTTAAGATTAAGTAAATATAAAAATTCTTTTTAATTTTAAAAATATGTTTTTCGTACCACTTCTTTGAATCTTGCTCACCGCAAGAGATGGAACCACCAACAACGAAAATTTTTCAAAACTTTTTTGGATTAATATTCGTTCAATTACCTTTCTAACGGTAGCTTATAAATAAAATACAATATGTTTTTCATTATTCCAGATTTTAAAAAACATTTAGTCGAGAAGTGTATGTTAAAATGTTTATATAAAAGACTCTCGAGCAACACCGGTTATATCAGCTAGTCTCAGAATAAATAATTTTTTATTGAATAATGCCTTGCACTGATAAAAAATTGCGGCAAATTAACAATTGTTAACCAGTATTTTTTTTATTTCTGTGTTTGTTGTTTTCAAACACAAAATTTGAAGCTCAAAAAACAAAATTTTTGAATGAAATCGTCAATAGCTGAAAAGCAGTTTACAATTTGTATCAAAATGTATTATTTTTGAGCTTCAAATTCAAAAATTATGAAAATTTTTTATTTTAATTGACGTATTTTAAGCAGCTAACAATAAAAAAGTTGTTTAAAAAAAAAAAAATTTTCATAAAAAAAGTCAAACTAGTAAACGAGCTCTAAACGAACACGCGTCTTGGACCCATACAAATAAAAATATAGAAATTTTTTTATTTTTATTTAATTATTTTTAGCAGCTAAAGCATAGTACTCTGCTCACTTTCATGTGAAATTCCACTCAAATCACCATACAAAAAGTGACAGCTACGAAACAAACGTGGAAATTTTCACAACATGTTCGTCAGAGCAGTACTTTGTTCCGCTGCGTGAAATTATCGCAACATGTTTCTGAGCAACATTTTTTCACGACAATTTAATTGTATTGCCTATTTATTTTGAAGTGAAAAGAGAGATATCATATGAAATCTCTCAACTTATACTCTGAGAAACGCTGCCATAGAAATTCCTCGCAACAAACTTTAAGTCCGAAATTACACGCAACAAATAAAAAGATGTTGCCAGCGAAATTTCACGCAAACGAACAGAGTACTAGGCTTAACAATGAAAAAATTGTTTAACATAACTCATAACAATAATTATTTTCTAATAACATTCCGACAATTTCGGGGTTGTTGAAAGTCATTTTGATTATCTCAACTTTTTTTAGTAATTGGTATCTCATAGAATATACCAAAGTAATTTTTCTAGATAACCTCAAAAAATCAATTTGTTCAAGGTCAACGTATATGATTCCTTCACAGATTGGAATTCCTTTATCTTCTAAACTCTATGTTTTTCAACGTCAGATCCACCACAAAGTTGTGCCAAATTTATGACCCTTAAAGTTATTAGCTATATTGTTGCCTTCTAAATTTAAAATATGGTGTTAAAAAACGCCTTAATGTACAAAAATCCATATCACTCAGAAATGGTTTATCAACTATAACATTGCTAGAGGTTTCATATCAAAATGGTACTTGGGTTAGGAGATAACGAAAAAGACTTAAAAAATGTTTTTACATTTGACCTTGAAGAAATTTCTTATTGGAGCTTACTGAGATAAAACCTTTACTAGTATGTTCTAAGGACTAGGAGCTACTATTTAAATTTTAGTAGTTATTTTATGGTGTCGCACAGTGTTCAATTAGTGTTCAATGTTTGATTCAAGTAAATGCGAATTGATTTGTCATATTCTCGAATCAAGCAAAATTATTTCTTAATACATACATTAGGGTGGTCCTTATTTAAGAAATTGTTGAGCACCCGATTTTTTGTTCCTTAGCGTCTAAAAATAAGTCCCTAATTTTTTTTTGCAACAACAATAACAAGTGATTCAACAACAATAATCGATTTTCGAACGCTCGGAGCTTGAAGTTTTCACAGAGGCAATGCAACTGAATGAGCACTAGGGCGTATCGAATCACAATTTTTTCGAATTTCACATTCTAAGGGATCTCAAAAGTTGCATAAGGTGGTCAAGATCTCCCAAAAAAAATTAAAGAAAAATTGGATGTCTTTCCCTCCCGCAAGGACAAAGTTGTTTTTAAGGAATCCGAAAAAAATAACGATCTCAAAATGCTTTGTTTTTTTTTAAACTACATATGTCTTAAGGCAAAAGTAAATATAGACTTTCACCAACAATATCTTGTCAAACATGATGCTCTTCTGGATTTTTATCCACAGTGTTCTGTGGGAAGGATATTCGAATCCAAAGTTATAGTGTTAACGTTTTTCTTAAATTTAGCGAAATAATAATATGCATATTTTTTATAAATACTTATGTATTTAATTTTATTTAAATACTTATATATTTTATGTAATACATATGTATTTTCTTACATAAATGCAATTTATTAACTTTTTCAAATAAATGAATGCCAGGTTTTATATCTCGGGCATCAGAAGTGGTATCGAAGATAATTTTCTCAGTTTTGATTCTTCAAATATTTCTGCACAAAGTGCAAAAAGTGCGTTTAATTACCTTTTCAACAGTATTTAAAACTTAACATTCGTTTAAGAAGGGATTGAGATGTGAATTCTAGTAAAAATCGATTTTCGACGTTTTTGCCGATTTTTGTCATTTTTGTGCACCCTGTAATTCCGCCAAAAAATTTTTCCTTTAAATGAAGTTGTTTCGTTCAGTGATGCTCCATACAAAATTTCACCCAAATCGGAAATGGTCATTCTGATGGCCGGTACGTTCAAAATGGAATTGCTGTTTTATCTATTTTTTTCTCATATGTAGTAGATAATTTATTGAATTTCTACCTGGCGGCACGTGTTAATAAAATCCAATTTCTTTGAAACTTTTTTTTTATGCGTTTCTTATATAAAACAACAAAATAAAAGGGTGCTCAAGAAAAACAGACTAAATTCTTTTTCCATATACATAAGGACCAGTCTAACATACATATAAAAAAATTATTAATGTAAGTGTTAAAAGTGTAAACTACCATCAATAAAATTTTATGGAAATTATGATGGTTTTACTGTTATTTATGCTGACGTTACTTTGTATGGGAGGTAGTCTGGGCTTTTATTTTTCGTTGCCAAATCTAAAATGTTAGATGCTTATTAAAACTGAAAACAAGTTTGCAAAATTTTAAAAAATTCTATTTATTTTTGTGAAATTGAAGGAAGAAATTCCAATTTGAAAATATTCAATTTGGGCTCTGCGGAGCATTAACAATTTTCGAACTTATGTTTAAAATTGAATTTTTCTCAGCTAAATTTTTTTAGCTACACAAAGCTAAATCATGGTACTATTCTCATTACGTACTCATAAATTTCTTCATTAGAGATTTATCATAGTGTGAACATTAATTTTGTCACAGACATTTTCAAAACTGCCAGCTGGTTCTTTTCTATTCCAAGTTGTCATTTCGACTTTTTTGATCTGACAACTTTTCTGACAAAAATTGAGACGTCAAAGCTTATTATATGACACGTTATAGACTCAACCCGCATATATATATAGCATTAACGTAGACATTCGTATTAACAGTGTTGTGGGCTAAACTTCGAGTGAAAATTAGTGGAGTTTGAATACTTAACAAAATTCTTATAAACTTATGTTATAAATATCATAAATGAAAAATAATACAGTTTTAAAACTGAGATATAATAAAATTTTTTCTGTACTTTAAATTTCTAGTCTTAAATCTTTAAAAATCAATAAGTGTTTGTAAAAGTAGAATTAAATATATCTAAAAGTTTTGGTAAAATAAAAAAAAAGAAACATGCATAAAAAAAAGATAAAAACTAAGATAATCAAAATTAAGTGCAGCCAACATTTTTAAAAATACAAAAACAAGAACAAAGCCAAAAATTTAAACATAACATATATAAAAAAATTTTAAATAATATGTATTAGCAAAATTTTGGGACATGAACATTAGACCAACCCAAAAAAGCAAAGGGTTTTTTTGGAGGTATGTTGAAAAATAACTTCAATGACATCTCAAAAGCACTTACTGAAATTTTTGTCCCCAAATATTAACCCTTAGGCACTGCCAGTCTCCAATTTTCGAAAATTTGGGCCACACAAATAAAGTGATTTTTTAAAAATATATCAATAGAGAATGTGATGATTGATGGTTTACTCATGATCTAACTTTATGTTTTCGAAGTCGCTGAACACGATGGGACTATTTGTAGGTTTTGTCCTATCAATATATCTATTAATATTCAAGTAAAAATACTAAATTGGCAAAAAAAGAAATCATACACTAACACGTTCAATGCTTGACAGTAAGTGATTTAACTTCTTCTTTTTTTTTGACCAATCCAAAATAGCCATCTTTTTGGCCCATCAAAAGAGATGATAATCATAAAAACCTTGTAATTTTGAATCCTTTCTTTTTCAAGATATGATCTAAATGATGAAAAGAAAATAAAAATAAAAAACCTTTTCGCTCATTTCACGGCTGTGCGAATAATCGCCCAAGTTACAATCGCCCAAACCCAAAAATGAACAATCACTCAAAAAAATTGGGCGGTTGTTCATAATGTAAAATTGCCCAAAAAAGTGATGAACGATCGTCCAAAACTGCGAACATTCGCCCAAATCGTGAAATGAATAATAGACCAAAAAAATGTGGGCGTTTGTTCATAATGCACAATAGCCCAAAAATGCAATGAACAATCGCCTTAAGAATATGTTTGGGCGATTGTTCATTATTTTTAATTTGGGCGTTTGTTCATTATGAACAATTGCCTAAAAAAAAGATTAATCACCCAAGCCCAAAATAAACAATCGCCGAAAAATTTTTGCCGGTTTTTTGGGCGATTGTTCATTTCCGTACTTTTGGGCGATTGCAACTTGGGCAATTATTCGCACAACCGTATTAGTCTATGCGAATATTGACTTAAGTTGTAATCGACCAATCTCCAAATGAACAATCACCGAAAAAAATTTGCCCTTGTACGGAATTTAGTTTTTAAATTTATTTTATTTATGTAAAAAAATATTTTTGGCCAATTATTCAGTCTTCAAAATTTGGGCGAACATTTATTATGAACATCCGCCCAAACTCAAAAGGCACAATCGCCCAAAAATGCTGGCGTTTCTTTTTTGGGCGATTATTCATTTCACAGTTTGGGCGATTGTAACTTGGGCGAATATTGGGCTGTCTGAATAATCGCTCAAGTTACAAACGCCCAAATTGTGAAATGAATCGCCCAAAAACATTATTGGGATATTATTCATTCTTGCAAATTTGAGCGTTTGTTAATATTCATTCTTTTGGGCGATTGTAACTTGGGCGATTATTCGCACAGCCTCATTTCACATTGAAGTGCAATATTAGTTGCACTGACCATCTCTGATTTGGCCCAAAATTTGTTCTTAGATTGCTTTATTGTTTAGAAAACCAAATCCGAGGTTTAAGATTTTAAGAATTTTCTTCGCGGACCCACAGCCATGCAAATTTAACTAGCTTTGAATTTGAAATTGAACAATTTGAAAGCTGAACAAATTCAAAAGATTTGATACAGTCTGTCCCAATCTTATGTAAAATGAAGGTTCTGCAGTATTGCCTCTTTCAAAATTGCAGAAATATCTCCCAATCAAACGCAATCCTTCTTTTTTCAGCATATAGATCATATCTTGGAAAAGAAAGGCTTCAAAATTTCAAGGTTTTCATGATTATATTTGTTTTTATGAGTTGGGAAAAATTTCAGCCTCGTACTGTCAAGCATTGAATGTGAAAAGTCATATTTTTTTTGTCAATTTTGTGTTTTTGCTTGAATATTTATAGAAACCTTGATCGGGCAAAAACAAAAACAGTTCAATCGTGTTCGGCGAGCTCGAAAACAAAAGGTTAGATCATCACATTCTATACTGATATATTTTTGAAAAATAACTTTATTTATGTGGTCAACATTTTCGAAGATTGGACACTAGCAGTGCCTAAGGGTTAATATTTTGGGACAAAAATTTGGGACAAATTGAAGCTATTTTTCAACATGCCTTAAAAAAGAACCCGTCGCTTTTTTTGGGTCGGTCTTGTGTACATACATACACTCAAACAGCGAAAAAATGTATACAAAATATGACAATTTATTAACAACAATCTATCAAGTACACCAGCTGTTCAAACAATTTAACGCTCGCACGGTAGAAATGAAATTGTTCTTGAAACACTTCTAAAACAGTGAAGATCTTCAAATGATTAAATATTTTTATTATTTACACTTTAATAAGGTCTCACTAAAAATTACTGTTTCATTAAATGATTCGGATAGATGTGAAAATTAAATATAACAATATTATGATAACTTACCATTAATCACACGATCATAGGTAGCAGAAAATGTTAGCAAATAGTAATAATAGGAAATAGTGCTATAAATAGTAGAACAAAAATAGTAATAGAAAATAGTAGTAGAAAAACGTAATAGACAATAGTTGCGGAACAGAGTAGTAGCAAATAGCTGTGAAGCATAGTAGTAGAACAAAATAGTAGAAAAATTAATAGATACATATCATACCTTACCCTCATGCAATCAAACACTATATCATCATATCAAACAATACAATACTTTCTTTTCGTACGTACCTATACTATGCATATTAGACCAGTTCAAAACTATATGACGAAAGATATAGGTATTTTTTTCGTCGGTGTGCATCCATTTCTTGAAAGTTCCATTCCTAACGAGAGCAAAAAAACAAAAAAGTTGACCTTAAGATATTGTAGATATTGCGCAAATCGTTTTAAGGCCATTTTGGAGTTAGTTACGACCAGGGTTGGCCAGTAATGATTACTTTCGTGTAATGATTACGAAAAATTACTGATTACAATTAATCATACATAAATTTATTACTTAAAATAAATCATTAATAACTTTAAAGTATTCAGCGAGAAATCAGTAATCATGCAAAAGTAATCAGTGATTAATTTAAGTAATCAATCACTTTCCAGTAATGAGTGAATTATTCTGATTAAGAAATTTATCAGTAATTAGGCTTAACCATTCGTTGATTGCAGATTTCTTTAACCAACATGTTGTTTTATATCTGTTTTATATATGTCCTTTAACTGTAAAACTGAGACAAGTAAAATACAGAAAAGGTTTCAGAGCACTTTTGTTACCACTTCTTTAACAAAACCAATCTAACAAACATTAACATCACTTATATCTGCTTCACTAATAGCTGCTGAAGAAAATATTGTATTCATGGTAAATAGCAATTACTGGAATAATAAAATTACATACTAATTTTGAATTTTTTGTTTGACGAGAAGTAATCTGTAATCACCGAAATCTGGGTCTGATTACTGACTACTTGATTTATTAAAAAATCATGTAATTCTATGTTATGATTACTTAATTTTTTAAAAATCATGTAATCACCTTGCATGATTACTTTATTTTTTATAATCTCATGTAATTACCCTACCATGATTACTTAATTGAAAGTTTGTTATTTTGGTTTTCAATGTGATTTTTCGGAATATTTAGAAAAATCAAGTAATCTTTGCAATCTGAATACATGTAATCATAATCAGTAATCGTGATTTGTAATCATGGCCATCCCTGGTTACGACTTAAACCATTTTGAATAATGTGTTGCCCAAACAAAAACACATATGGAATATATTTGATCGAAAAATCATTTATAATAACCTAAGCTTTTATATATTTTTTTTTATTTTTTAAACTTTTAAAACTTTTAAAATGCAATTTTACTCGTAAACAAAAATTATCGACTTTCCACATAACATTTTTTTCTTATTTTGTTTCAGCGATATTATGTTTGTGATTTTGTATTTTTGGACAAAGCTTAAGCTTGCTTACAATATAACATACTGCACATTTTTGGACCAGAACATGTAAAAAAAAAAAAAATAAAAACACATATAGAAAATACAAAACCACAAATATAATGTCACTGGAACAAAACAAGAAAAAATTTTATGCGGAGAAACGATAATTTTGGTTTACGAGTTAAATTGCATTTTAAAAGCTCCGCCAAAAAAATTAGGTGCATATTTAAAAAAAATAAAAAATCTTATAAAAGCTTAGATTATTAAAAATGGTTTTTCATCAAAATATATTCTATATCAGCCCAACCCAAAAACATTTTAATGTCGACTCTAAATTTAGTGTGAGCTTTTCTGACATTTTTTCTACGGATTTTGTTGTCAAAAAGCTACCACTAAATTTAGAGTCGACATTAAAATGTTTTTTGGTTAGGCTGTATGTGTTTCGGTTTGGGCATCCCATTACTCAAAATGGTTTTAGTCATAAATAACTCAAAAATTACCTTAAAACGATTTGCATAATATCTAAAGGTCAAATTTTTTTGGGTCTCAAGGTATGTTTGTTCTCAAAAGTTTAATTTTTGTAGATGCCATAGTTTAAAAATATTCGATTTGATATAAAACTTATATCTATAAAGTTTCGTGCCGATTGATGAACTTGTAGAAATCGATCAAGAGCCCGAGAGTTGGAGAAGCGTTTTACAAGAGTCTTCCTTTATAAATATTATTTTATCAAAGAAGTGATAAAAACAACGCTTGAATTATATTTAAAAATAAACTGGAATGCACTTCGTTTTCTATTTAATTGGTCTTTGAGGTTTTTTTAATATTTTTTTAACCTCAAATCGGGCTCTGATATGTTAGCAGTCTTGCAATTCCAAAATTTTTTCTAACTTAAATCAGAAACCTTTTTTTAAATTATTGAATTAATTTCAAATGAGAAACATAGTTTTTTCTTAACCAAGTTATTCAGAGCAATGAAATAATTTTTTGAGTTTGTATTAAATGTGGTTTCAAAAAATATATCAAACAACATTTCATTGTAATTTTTTAAAGTTTTAATTTTTACGATTTTTTTTTTTGTTTCTTTATTACTTTTGTATTCTTATGGGCCTCTCAACTATATTGTATTTTAACTAGTAAGGAGTACCTTTGACTGAGTCGGATTTAAAATACACACAGTCGCTTACATTCGCGGACTTATTATATTCACAGTTTTAAAGGTTTTTTATATCAATGACGTAACTTTTTCTGAGAATGTAAGCGTGGTTTTTTCACTTTTCAAAATTTTAAACTCAAAGAATATTGGAAGTATTAAGGCGTATCATGTCAATCAATTTATTTTGCAGAATTTATAATAGTTTCACTATTTTTATGACGTCACTTTGTATGGGAGGTAGATCGAATTTTCATTTAATTGTGCCTAATTTAAAACGTAGAGTGCATATTAAAAGTCACACCAAATATGCGGAATCTTAATTCATTATATTAATTTTTGTAGAAGTTCAAGTGATTTTACCGTGTTTATAAAATCAATTTTGTATTGGAGGTAGACGTGGATCTTATTTGTAAAGTGAATATTCAACATTGAAACTAACCTGTCAAATTTAAAGTCCATACATCCATTTTTGTGGACTTTTAAAAGATTTTTTTCATTTTGGAAAACATATTTTGTATGGGAGGTTGGCGTGCATATTTGAGCTTAAAAATTATGTGCAAAATTTTAAGTCATTGGAATTCATTGTGTATATAAATTTTTTATAGATTTAACCATTTTTATAAAGTCACTTTGGACTCATTGTCACTCATTGGACTTACTATATTTACGTACTTACTTAGGTGACGCTACAACCGTAGATCGATCTTGGCCTCATCTTCGCTTCGCTTGCAGGCGAAAGTTACAAATTCCAAGCTTCGTCAGGTTGTCCTCTACTTGGCCTTTCCAACGAAGATGCGGTTGTCCTCTTCTGCTTTGACCGCCGCTGGGTAGCGAATCGAATATACTTCTTTACTGGAGTATCGTCTTTCATGCGCTGAACAAGTGCCTACACTCAGAAAAAAGTTTATCGGAATATGAGAAAAAAGGCATCATATTAAGTGAAAAATGGTATTGACTTTGCTCCAGAGAATGCTTTTCTCTAAATGTGATCCCAAAAATTCCCTAAAAATGGCAAAAAGCTTCCATGAAAATGAGAAATACTTTCTCATTAATAAAAGACACCTTCTCTTTAATAGAAAAAAATTTCTTTATAATACGTTCAACCGTTTTCTTTATTGTGTAAATTTTTCCCGAAAACGGAGAAATATTTATTTTATTTTAATAAATGTTTTCTTTAAGTTGCGTTTATAGTTTCTCGCAAAAGAAAACTCTTTCTTTAAAATAAAGATATATTTTCTTAACATTGATACAACATATTTCTTTATTGCGTACATTTTTCTTTAAAACACAGAAGTATATACGCAATTACGATTAAACTCAGTTCTACGTAAAGACGAAGTATTAATATCAAATTGTGATTCGGTCTTAAAAATATTTGTTAAAAATGTGTTAAGAGGTAGAATTATTGTTGTGGCATTGTTTTTCGGGACTCTTTATATATTCCAGAAATTTATTCTAAAAAACGATTTTGTAAATGCATCCAAAGAAACAGTAGTAATAAACAACATCACTTTTTGTAGCTATGTTAAGTAAAAAAACTTTTTGAAGGAACAATCGTCATAATATGCATAATATGCAACAATAACTTTTCACAACATTAATCAATTGCTCTCACGCTTTCTATTTTTTTCGTACCTCATTCAATATAAGAAAAATATATCGATTTTGAGAAGAAGCCTTTTTAATTTTTGAGAAAGGATTTGTTGTTATTGAAGAAAATATTTCGCATAGTGAATTATTTATCAAAAATAGCGAACATTTTTCATTTTCTATAAATTTTTCTCTATAAATGAGATTTTTTCAGTGAGAGAAAAATACTTATCATTATCAGAGACATGAAATATTGTCATTTCCCACAAGGAAGGAAATATTTCTTCGAATATGTGAAAATTTATTATAATTGAAGTAAATTTTATTTGAAATAAAGAAAATTTCTATTATCGAAAATAGAGAAATTTTTATCACAAAAAGATAGGTGTTTTTTTCTGAGTGTAGCCAGCAAAGCCGCACGATTTTAATGTGCTTGGTTATATTGATGTCGGGTACAGTTCGTACAGTTCATCATTCCACCGTATTTAGTACCCGCCATTAACGCAGATGGGTCCATAGATGGTATGGAAGCATGCCTGATTTTTATCCGATTTGACTCATTTTTTAACTTTTAAAAATAAGCTTATTCTGGCTCAAGTCATCAAAAAAGTTCCTCTGAATTATTACTTTATTATTATAAAACACTGAGAAATCCAAAAATTAAAAACGCACATTTTAAAAACGTTTAGTAAAATTAATATTTTTAAAAACATTTTACGCCATACAAAAATGAAAACGCACATTTTTAAATGGAAAAGTAAAACGAAACGTTTTAAAACAACTACGAATGTTTTACTATAATATAGTAGGTTAAAATTAATATTTTTAGAAACATTTTACGCCATACAAAAATGAAAACGCGCATTTTTAAATAGAAAAGTGAAACGAAACGTTTTTAAAACATTTACGAATGTTTTACCATGACATAGTAAAATTCACATACTTTGTTTCAAAACACTTGTGAATAACGAATTGTTTGTTATATATGTTTCCTCGACTTATGTATTTGATATATGTTCAGAAAATTAAATATTTTTCATTCTCGATTTCATCACTCTGCAGTTTGCCTAAAAACTGTAATTTTAAAACCAACAAAGGTTTTTTTAATTAAAAGAGGAAATGCGGATTTCTGTAAATTTATGAATTAATAGGAAATAATGAATATTTTCGTTCTTACAATATAAATAATTGTTGCACTATTGCATTTAAAAATGCTTATTGTTACAAATCGAACGAACATTTTAGAATCTAATTTTAAAATTATCGTTTTTAAAATGAAAATAAACATTTTACATTTGAGAATATTTATTATTAAAAATCAAACGAACATTTTAGAATCTCGATTTAAAATTTTCGTTTTTAAAATGAAAAATAAACGTTTTACTACAGCATTTTAATATATTCATTGTTAAAAATCAAACGAACATTTTAGAATCTCATTTAAAAATGTAAGTTTTTAAAATGAAAATAAACGTTTTACTATTTCATTTTAAAATGTTCGTTTTTAAAATTAAAATAAACGTTAGAAGTGCAAAATCTGGGTTAAACGTTTTTAAAAGTAGCTCGTTTCTGCCACTTTTGAAAATGTTGTTTTCTCTGTGTATGAAAGTCAAATAAAACAATATTGCTTGCAATAAGGCAATTTTCGAGACCTCTATAAGTACTCTTGTAAGTGCTAAATAACTTTTATGAGCTATAAATAGCGCACGCTCCCAATCATGGCGTAAGAAAACAAGGAGAACGCAATATTGGATTTTTATTGTAAAAATCCTACACTTGAGTTTTCAAACCATACAAAATCAATTTTTCTGTCTCTTTCATTTATTCACAAGTTTGACAGCTTAAGCAAAAGACGTCGACGTCACCTTCGCCTTGTTTTCTTAAGACATGCTCCTAATGACAGATAGTAGTACAAAATACAAGGGCTTCTTTTGACCAATAAAGAGTATTATATTTTACGCAAAGGAGCGCTCCATTATGACTTTTTGGATAGTTGGTAGTGTCTTCGGCTGTGGGACACCCTTCTTATTTTTTGACAGAAAGATCGTGGATTTGAGTATTGTCTAACTTGTAAACACCGAAGTGAATACACGCATTTGTTTGATTGCTGTGAGCATTGAAAAAAAAAATCGACATAAAATCAACACAATAGTAAGTGGTGGTTTTTCTACATAATTTCCCATTTTTAGTGAATTTATCAAAGTGTCCCACAACCAGATATAAATTTTTTTGTAAAAAAATGAACCCTTCATAAAATTGATCGTAAAATTTTTCGGGTTGACTAAATCAATATAGTTATTTCAGCAAAAATTTAGCTTATTTGATAAGCTTTCCATAGTTTTTCATACGCTTAATCAAAAGTTATGAGCCAAAAACTTAACGTGTCCCATAACCGGAGACACTCGCTTACTTTTTGCACTAGGAATTGTTTGTAGACGTGTTTTTTTTTTACTAACACGGGGGTTACACGAGACTGTGCCGTTAAAACAGTAAAGAATACGTATTAGTTGTCAAAGTGTGTGTCTGCGAAAACGAGTCCAGATATTTGGTAAGACAGTAGACAAGATAGTAAAACATTTCCATTTTATGAAGAAGGTTTCTTTTAAAACTACGAGCACGCCAAAGTATTGCAAATTTCCAATTAATTCTATTGAATTTTCTCATTTTGTATCATTAAGTAGGCAAAATATCATTCTACTGTCCCAGCTATTGTCCCGCTAACTGTCTTCAAAAAAGATAAGACAGTAGAGCAGATAGTAGCAAACACCCACCCGGCACATATTTCTCTAAAAACAAAAGTTCGCCTCTTACGAAATTTTATCGAAATTTCGTATTTTTGTCAATTTGGCGAACAATTTGCGAAGGGCAGACAAATTTTCATCCAGAGTTGCCATAGACTGACATAAATCATACTTTTTCTAATGTTGTTTGAAAAGTCATGACTACCACGTTAAGCTTAGTATGCTGTAGAAACGAACATTTTTAAGCCTTTAATTCTACACACCGAAATTTTGGTGTAGACTCAATACTAACACGTACTTACCATAACCTGTTTGTTGAATGTGTTAGTTGAATATTATTGTTGAATGTAAAATTTCCGAGCCAATTAAATGTTCGGACACACAAACTCTCCAATCATGGTTGTGAACTTGGCTGCATTGAACAAATTTTTCGGTTCAACAGCGTACTAACCAACGAAAATAAAATTTCGCTACCTTTTCGCTGTTAAAAATGCAATGCATTTCTTACGGAAGATTTTTTTCGCTTCTAAAAAATAAAAGTTTGACATTTGTTTTCATAAAATTAACACTTTTGTTAAAATGTGAAAAAAGTAAAAAGTTACATGTAAATTGAATTTTAAAGAAGAAATCAGAAATAGTGCTAAAAAGGCAATAAGAAAAATGAGGAAGTTTAAAATTTAGCTGCGTGCAAGCATTCGAATCGCAAAAAATTTTTCGATTACGAAATCGTAAACGACTTCTTTTTCAATACAAAAACGATCTCTCGTTTTCGAACTGTCCGTTAGGAACGCCACACGGGTCGTTTTCGAATGTTTTGCGAGTTCAACTTCGCTAGTTTTATTCGCCAATTCTTCGACAAATTTACTGTTTTCGATATCGAAAGCGGACGTTGTGCCAGGTGGGCAGTAGCAAAAGTGAGTGGGTAAAAATTGTTAAATGTGTTGCAACTGTCTTAACACTACTGTCTCGTGTAGCGCCCGTGTAACAATGACCAGTTTCGCTTTCATAAATTAGAATTTTGTGAAAAACTTATGTTTCTTATTCATCAACAGGACACCAAACATGTTGCTTCTTTTTTAAAATTGCTGGTGGGTTTTATTCCGTTCCGTGCATATAAGTTTTAATAATTATACGATGTAAAACAAAACCAAAGATATTCTTTCTCCTACAATCTTTGCATTAGATATCTATGTTTTTGTTTATACTTTTCAGAATTTGCTAAAAATTTTCATAGTTAAAGAAGAAACGATAGACACTTATGTAATAAAATTGTTGCCACGCCTCTACTGAAAAAAAACTACTGCTTCACATTAGATGTCATCGTTGGGCTATAAAAATAAGTAGCTATTATTGAAGCATTGGCATTAAAGGAAACAAATACCTTGCACAAATGGTACTCGAAACAAATATTAAATGAAGTCACAAATTATCTATATATAACAATATATTAACATTTAAACCTAAACCTAGGCAACAACTGAACATAAATTTTTTAAATTAACAATATAAGCTAACCAGCAGAACTACCAGCAACCGGAAACCATGACATTTAGAATCTTTCGACGCGGCTCAGCGCGTTGCATTGGTTTACTTTTCGCATTTGTCACCATTTTACTTTGCCTCTGGTACATTTTGTACAGGCAACCATTGACAATGCAGCTACAACAACAGCAACAGCAAAAAACTTCATCCTTAGATAGAAAAACACAGGTGGAGGAGGAGGATGAGTATGTTGGTGGCAGCTTCAACAATCCAGAGTGGGGCCCAAAATGCTACGTTTTAAATGAGCGCGAGACTAACATAACCTCAATTGAGGAATTCTCCAAATTCGATTTTCAGGTGCTTATCACTTTTAAATTGCTTCATATTTTATTTTATTCTAATTGAATTTTTTGCTGTAAACACAGCCCGAATGGATGCACAACAAAGAGTATTGGGACAACGGTTTTGAGGAGCGTTTCAAACTGCAGGAAAATGACAAAACGCGTCCGCCTTTAAAGGTAAATATTTTATTTAATTTTCCTAGTTTATGGAATAACTTTCTTTCTTCCTTAGGTCTTTGTAATGCCTCACTCTCACAACGATCCCGGCTGGTTAAGAACTTTTGTCGATTATTTTGAAAACGATTCACGTCAGATACTCAACTTCGTTATCGCAAAAATGCAAGAGTACAAGGATATGACCTTTATATGGTCCGAAATCAGTTTCCTGCAAATGTGGTGGGATCAGGCGCACCCAATGCAACAAGGAGCTTTAAAAAGACTGATTAATTCGGGACGTTTTGAAATAACAACCGGTGGCTGGGTGATGACCGATGAAGCTAATGTGCATCTCTATTCAATGCTGGATCAGCTGATTGAAGGTCATCAATGGTTGCGCAATAATCTCAATGTAACACCCACCGTTGGCTGGTCTATTGATCCGTTTGGTCATGGCAGTACGGTGCCATACTTGCTGGCAGGCAGTCACTTTGAAGGCGCCATCATACAGCGCATTCACTATGCCTGGAAGCAGTGGTTTGCACGTCATCAAACCGGAGATTTCCTCTGGGAACCGTTTTGGCAGCAAGCTGAACAACAACAACAGACAAAAGGCAATTCCAAACATGGCCAGTTGCTCACCCACAATATGCCCTTCGACATTTACTCTATTAGAAGTTCTTGTGGACCGCATTCCTCAATTTGTATAAACTTTGACTTCCGAAAAATTCCTGGCGAATACTCTGATTACTCAGAAAAGGCACAGCTCATCACAGATGAAAATGTTAAGGAGAAAGCTCAACTGCTGTTGGATCAATACTCACGCACCGCCTCACTGTTTCCGCATAACGTAGCGCTCATTCCAGTCGGGGATGATTTCCGCTACAACAAGGAGATCGAAGTGGAGCAGCAGTATACAAACTATAAGCGGCTGATCGATCACATCATGGCCAACAAAAAGACCTACAATGTGGACATTGCTTTTGGTAAGCCAAATAAATGGGAGACTCTATAAAAAACAATCTTAAAATGTGAAAATTTATTTAACACTATCCGGCGCTGTTCTCCCCTTTCAGATACATAGTTAGTATACATAGTATCTCTTTGACTGCAAGTCTCATTTTGTTGCTGAGTTTCAGCGGGTCTATATTTAAAAGAAGTATTATCTGTGAAAGCCCTGTATCTAGAACCCAAAGTCTGGGCAAGATTTTTTTTTCTAAAACCAAAAATTTGCAAAAAGAATTGTCACCGATATTTATTGAAGTTTAATAGTACATAAATATAGTAGGGGTATTCACGATTCAGTGCACTTGCCTGTGCAGTTGAGGACTTGTGCAGTTGTGCAGTTAGGTTTTCGTGAACACACCACCATCACCATTTCAAAGCTGACAACATTTTTCAATGCACACAAGTGCACAACGCTCAAGTCCTCAAGTTGAAGGTAATAGTAGAAAATCACTTGTGCAGATTTTTGTACGTACAATTTGTTTTTGTAAAGTTCAAAAGTCCTCAAGTCCTCAACTGCACAGGCAAGTGCACTGAATCGTGAATACCCCTAATATAAATAAGAGATCAGTAGGTTATATCAAAAAAGTTGCACTCTTCGATTTCTGACTTCATCAAGTCTATACAATATTAAGGGGCATGATGGTTTCCGGGGTCGAAAAAAATGTACGATTTTATTTCTTAGTTCTGAGTAAATATAAATACTCAATTTTTTACACATTAAAGAGCTATCTTTGGAGAGTATGTAGGAATTTTTATATAAAACTAGTACGAAGTTATCTTCGACTGGGCCGAAGTTAAAATACCCCACGGACGACGATTTTTCCAAATTTCATACCTAAAGTCTGAAGTCATTAGATTAATTTTTGTGGAATATAAAGAGATTTTACCATTTTCGTGAACTCACTTTGTATGGGAGGTAGACGTGATTTTTATTCGACTTTTACAAGTTTTACGCCAAAAACGCATATTAAAGGTTAAAGCTTATGTGCAAAATTTTAAGTCATTAGATTAGTTTTTGTGGATTTTAAAGAGATTCTACCGTTTTGGTTAAGTCACTTTGTATGGGAGGTAGGCGTGATTTTCATCCGATTTTAACAAATTTCATAATCAAAGTTTATAATAAATATTAAAGAGGCTGTGCAAAATGTGAAGCCATTATATTAATTTGTATGGATTTTAAAGAGATTCTACCGTTTTGGTTAAATCACTTTGTATGGGAGGTAGGCGTGATTTTCATCCGATTTTTACAAATTTCATACTTAAAGTTTATATTAGATATTAAAAACAGTGTGCAAAATATTAAGTCATTAGATTAGTTTTTGTGGAATTGAAAGAGATTTTACTGTTTTGGGTAAGTTTCTTTGCCAGGGAGGTAGGCGTGGTTTTCATCCCGTTTTTACAAATTTCATACTCAAAGTTTATAATAAATACTAAAGATGCTGTGCAAAATTTAAAGTCATTAGATTAGTTTTTGTGGAATTGAAAGAAATTTTACTGTTTTGGGTAAGTCACTTTGTATGGGAGGTAGGCGTGATTTTCATCCGATTTTTACAAATTTCATAATCAAAGATTATAATAAATATTAAAGACGCTGTGCAAAATGTGAAGCCATTATATTAATTTGTGTGGATTTTAAAGAGATTCTACCGTTTTGGTTAAATCACTTTGTATGGGAGGTAGGCGTGATTTTCATCCGATTTTTACAAATTTCATACTTAAAGTTTATATTAGATATTAAAAACAGTGTGCAAAATATTAAGTCATAAGATTAGTTTTTGTGGAATTGAAAGAGATTTTACTGTTTTGGGTAAGTTACTTTGTCAGGGAGGCAGGCGTGGTTTTCATCCCATTTTTACAAATTTCATACTCAAAGTTTATAATAAATATTAAAGATGCTGTGCAAAATTTAAAGTCATTAGATTAGTTTTTGTGGAATTGAAAGAGATTTTACTGTTTTGGGTAAGTCACTTTGTCAGAGAGTTTTGAAATAACAACAGTCCCATTTTTACAAATTTCATACTCAAAGTTTATAATAAATATTTAAGACGCTGTGCAAAATTTGAAGTCATTATATTAATTTTTGTGGATTTTAAAGAGATTTTACCGTTTTGGTTAAGTCACTTTGTATGGGAGGTAGGCATGATTTTCATCCGATTTTTACAAATTTCATAATCAAAGTTTAAATAAATATTAAAAACGCTGTGCAAAATTTGAAGTCATTATATATGCATTTTTGTGGATTTTAAAGAGTTTTTACCGTTTTTTTTTAAGTCACTTTGTATGGAAGTTAGGCGTGGTTTTCATCCGATTTGGCTCATTTTCAAACTTGACCTCTATTTTTTAATAAAAAGCTCATATATTGAATTTCGTAACGATAGCTAAAAAATTACGGCTGTTATCGTGACCACAGATGGACATGGCTAAATCGACTCAGGAGGTGATGCTGATCAAGAATATATATTAGGCTGGGTCGATTTGCGAATCTATGTTGCCTGGGCGATTTTTGAATCCGGCATGAAAAATTATTAAGAAAATCAAAAAAAAAGGGGCGATAGGGGTGCACTTTACAATATCACATCTTAAATTTTCTGAATTTTTTCTTGAGCAATTTTTTAAAAAATTTTTTGTATTCAAACGTAAACAGCTAGAGCAAAACTGATGCCAGAAATTAAATCCTCGTACATGTCCACACATGAAATCCACATGTGTTCGTGTGGTCCTTTTCTAAGATGTGTTTCTTAAGGATACTTTTAATTCCAGCAGGCGACGAATTCCACATTCTGATAGCGTTCACAGAAAATAGTCTGTTGGAGTTCAAATAACTATAAACACGAATAGTTAGGTTCAAATTTCTATTAGATCTTCAAAATTTAAGCTTCTCAAACAGTTTATTTGGTGTTTTAGTAAGTATCCAATTATGTAAGAAAATGCAGTTCCTAGCATCCAGGTAGTTAAAAATATCGCAACCAAGTATTTGATTTCTCAAGTGACTGATGCGGTCAAACTTCCGAAGGCCATAAATATACCTAACCGGTCATTAAAAGCATGTTGTAACTTAATAACCTCACAATATTGAAATCTTCAATTTGAGTCTCGAGTCTTGTTAACCTTCATCGGTCCCTTACTTCAAGAAACGAATAGGTTCCTTATGTGTAAATTTTACACACTTTTTTCCGGAGCATATTTTCATCGATGAATGAAATGCATGCAATCTTCTCGTTAAAAGTAATTAATTATTCATTATTTTATTCAATTAAAAAAAAATATTTTCAAATCGATTAATCTATAGTAATAAAACTCATTTTCTGTTTGTTTGTTTGTTTGTTTGACCTTTATACAAATCTAAACGGCTCAACGGATTTTGCTCAAACTAGGTATACATATTAAGTACATCCCAACTGAAAATGTTACATACTTAGTTTTTGCCACGCCCCCTCTGAAATTTTTCAACTAACGGTAATTTTGTTATTATAAAACTTTTTTCTATCGGAGATTTTTTTGTATTTAATTTTAAAAAAATTTTGTTATTTTGACATCAAAAACATTCACATATCTTCAAAATTGGAGAAATTTTCAGTATAACGACTTTTTCATAAAACATCGTTGCCTAAGAATGAGAAAAAAACGACATGAAAATCAAAGTTTGGTCTTTCGATGCAAATATCTCCGCTGTCCATTAATATATTTGATTCAAATTTTTTTTGTTCAAAAGTTCAATAAAATCACTTCACAAAAATAGGTTGAACTGTACCGTTAAGTCAGTGTATATATGTTTTATGATTATGTCAAAAAAGGTCCAAAATATTGACTTTTTACTCAAAAAATGACTCAAAAATTGTTGTTGTTGTAAAAACGAAATCAATTAAAAATTGCACATCTGGCTACCTTTCATATGACATAGCATTTATTTGCAAAAATTCTTCCAGCTAAGCGCAAAAATTATTTTACTGTTTTTGTCATCAAAACAACAAGGGTACCCCCTTTGATTTTTTTCGCGAAATTTATTTTTTCCAAAATGTTGTTTTTATATTTTTTATAAAATTCAATATCTCTTTCCAATCAAAAGTTATGGCTAAAAATCTATTTTTTCATACCAGACTATTAATAAAACTTAGTTTTGTGTTAAAATTCTCTATATAGTTTGAACGTCCCCATATATCTCTAAGAATGCAGTTGTGTGTCTAAAGTAATTACGAACATTTTGTATTATATAAAATTTTCTTTATAGTGATCATCTTACTTATATTTTGCCTCCCCACCCCCCGCCCCCCGCCCCCCTCCTGTTAAATTTGTTTTGTTGTGAAGGCTGTATTTATTCTCACTATTGTGTCACCGTTGTCAATTAGTTCTTTATCAATGGTACTTTAAATGTTGTATATATATCACAATTTTTTCGAAAAGATGACTGTGAATAAGAATGCTGTAAAAGTTAATATTTTCATGTAATCAGTTTCAGCTATATGGCGATATAAAAAAACATATGCGCATCTGGTCAGCGCAATTATTTCATTAGTTTTGATCTGTGCGTTAAATTCACAGATAGATGGCGCCACATGTGTAAGAGGTGTGGGTACAAACTATACGTACACCTTGCGTTGAATAGCTGAATTATGTTTTTTCAAAAGTTTCTTCAAATTTAACCCCACACGATTGGGATTACAGACAGGTGGCGCTATTTTCTGCTTACAGAAGAATATCTGATGTTCTTATGCAGCTAGCACATAAGTTTTGCAAAATATTTTGCGAAAATGCTATTGCTACCAAACTTTTCAAAAGTAAAATAATGCAGTACTGCCAGTTTTTTTTAGAAATTTTAGTAGGTACAATTATTTTTAGCACAACGAATTTTCATAATACATTGATAGCTAATAATGAGAAAAAAAATATATGAAAACAAAGTTTTTACTTTTAATGCCTATAACTCTGCTGTTTTTAATATATTTCATTAACATTTTTTTTTGTTAAAAAGTTCAATATGTTTTTTAATATAAATCTTTGTTTAGACGTTAAAATGTCCATATCTCAAGGACGCATTGAGTCCCACCATAATTTTTATTTTGTTGAAAAGGTAATTGTGCTTGCTTTAAGATTGAGTAAATATAAAAATTCTTTTTAATTTTTAAAATCTGTTTTTCGCACCGCTTCATTGAATTCAATTAGCTCACCGCAAGAGATGGAACCACCAACAACAAAAATTTTCCTAACCTTTTTTGGATCAATGTTCGTTCAATTACCTAGCAAACCGTGGATAAATAAAATAAAATAAAATAAAATTCAAATAAAATTCAACATGTTTTTCATTATTCCCGATTTTAAAAAACATTTAATCGAGAAGTGTATGTTAAAATGTTTATATAAATGACTCTCGAGTAACACCGGGTATATCAGCTAGTCGAATATAAAATCTATACATACATTAAAGTGGATAAGTATGTATGTGGGTATGTATGTATATTACGTATAGACTCACAAACCGCTGAACCGATCTTTATGCAATTTTCAGGGAAATTGGAACACCATCTTGAGAGTGCTCCTGGTGTGTGAGAGTTTGGTGTCGATTGGACAAGGGGGCGTGGTACCTCCCATACAACCCAAATTTATGCTATCGCCCACAAACCATAAAAATGCAATATATCGGACGGTTTTAATCGAAAAAAAACTAAAATTTTGTTTAGATTGTTACTATCGGCAACTGTACTAAAAATGGGCGTGGTTGACTTTATCTACGCCTACTTTTTCGATATCATGCTATACAAATTTTATACAAACACAAATTTTGATAGTGAACTATATATATAAATGTTGCCACGCCTACTTCTACCGCCAAAAAATTAATGGAACTTCTATATATAAGATGGTTTTAATCGAATAAAACTAAAATTTGGTAGTTTAGTTCATATGTTTACTATGGTCGCAATATAACTACGCCCACTTTTTCGAAATCATGCTAATTCCTGAAATGTTCACGTTTTGATAGTGAAAATTGGTATGTAGGTGCAATGGTACCAATTAGCGATCACTATATACAGTACGACCTCGCTCAACGCAACCCTCGCTACACGCAACTCCTCGATAATCTCAACACCCAAATTGTACGCAAAGTATAAATTGCAACAAAGTGCAGACCAAAATTTCCCAATTTTTAAAAAAATAAATTGAATAAAATTAAATTATGTTTCTGAACAAAAATTTTTCGATTCACTTTAATTTGAATGTGTAGAAAATGCATATTTTTTTTGGAAATAGGTCTATTGGCCAATATAAAATTTTTCCTCGGTTTTTGCAATAACCTCAGATTTCGCAATTGGCTTGAATTTAATTGGTTGCGTTGAGCGAGGTCGTACTGTATATATAAATGTTGCCACGCCTTCTTTTTCCGCCCACCTATCTTTATAAAAATAATTAATATATGTGTGTGTGTATATATCACGTAAAGACTCCGAAACCGCTGAACCAATTTTTATGAAATTTTCAGGGAAACGGTAGCAAAGTCTTCAAAATGTTCTTGTGAAGTCTGGTGCTGATTGCAAAAAGGGGCGTGGCACCTCAAATATTCGCTATCGAATAGCTTTGAAATAATAGGTAGCATAGCATCGGAAATCGGTTTCGTGAAACTTTAGGAAGTTATTAAACGCATGCCAAGCATGGTTTTTGCGTAATAAAAAAGGGGCGTGCCACTTCCTAAACAACTCAAATTTGCTATATCGAATAGCTTTGCAAGTATAGATCGCACAGCCTCGGAATACGGTATTCGACCACAATTTACACGTACAGTTCCACTCATAACATTTAATGGGCGTCGGACAAGGAGGCGTGTTAAATAAATAAATAAAAAAATATCGAAACAAAAATTAACAATAAAGCAGAACAGAAGAACAGTATAGGTGTGCCTAGATTATGGTGTCTAAATCTAACACACTAGAACCTATTAGGGAAATTTTTTCTGTGGGGTAGCAGCGACACCTAACGTGAAAAAAGCCTCGAAAACAAAAATTGACGATTTTTACATTGAGCCGAAATCCTAGCTCAATTTGCTAAACTTATAGCAAAGAAATATCAGCTTGAAGATGAAAAGGTGTAAGATTTACACAAAGAACCGATTAAGATTGAAACACATTGCAATGAATTGACGTTTATGCCTAAGCATTCTTTAACCAAATCTATTCTCTAAATTCACTACCTTTTTTTAAGAAAACATTATCTTCTTGTTAACCGATAAATGTGAAATATAACAGAACTTCACGGAATGAATTAAATTTGCCTAAACTAAATCAATTCTATTGTATCATTTTTTTACGAACGGAAAAACGATTTCAAATTTAATAGATTTCACACAACCGCATGGAATGAGTAACAGGTATGCATGGTGCAGCTTTTTTCGAGACTTTGCGTTACTAACGCACAGCAATTGTTTTGTTTGTCTTTACTATAATATAAAATTGAGGTGAAAATGTTTTGTTCCAGGTAAACTCCAAAATTACTGGGCCGATTTTTATGAAAAAGGTTTTAAAATATCATATTAATGATACTGCACGTTTTAGGGGTATTTTCCGTTCGAAATTTTAATAAAAAGTATATTTGATTAAAGTGTTAAGCTATTTTAGAAATCATCCCAGCTGCCACGCTTTACATTTACTTCGTGTTATGGAGATTGAATAAAACTATAAATATTGAAATCGTTAGTGTATCCTGTTGTCTTTGAGTCACAACGCATACAAATTTTTATTCCAAGTGTTATCCTCAATATCCTCTCGTGTAAGCTTAATTTTCGGCACTTCAAATGTACAGTGGGACAATTAGTCCCACGTAAAAAACTTATTCAGTTTTTTTCCCCCAATCGTGTACTTTCCTCCTATAACTTAGCACAAAATACAATCAAACAATTTTATTTACCAAATCAAATGCTTGTTTACGCAACACAATTCAATTTTTGAAAATACATAATGCAAATAAGAAAGTTTGCAATTCGGTGGGAGGTATCATCCCAGTAGTCCCGAAAGGGTTAAGCATAAAAAAGTAAACTTTTTTCACTTAAAAATAATTCATCAATTTTTTTAAACTTCCCAGGTACGCCGCGTGACTACTTCCGCGAGATACGCCGACGTTCTACTGCCTTTCCAACCTTCAAAGGAGACTTTTTCGTCTATTCCGACATCTTTTCTAATGGCAATCCGGCCTATTGGTCTGGCTATTTTACAACACGACCATTTTACAAAATTCTTAGCGCTGATCTGGAGCACAATTTGCGTGCCGCTGAAATTCTCTTCACCATTGCCTACAGCACTGCACGTCAATTTCATCATAAAAATGCTATAAAAATATTTGATAAAAATTATGAGAAAATTATTTTGGCACGTCGCAATTTGGGCATCTTCCAGCATCATGATGCTATTACAGGCACCTCGAAGGCGGCCGTTATGCGTGACTATGGCATTCGTCTATTCGAGAGCATTCAAGATGTGGTGAAAATGCAAGAATCCACCATAGAGTTATTGATACAAAATGGTACTTCGCATCACAACTTCTTGCATAGTGAGCTAGAGCGAGAGAATTTCGACAGAATACCGCAACAAAAGCCCATTACGCTTGATATGGCGAACGATTATGGTGGCCTCAATGTTGCCACAGATATGACCTCAAACAGCGACAACACTGATCCCAAATCTGCCTCTTTTGTTGTTTTTAATTCTTTGACACAACACCGCTGGGAAGTCATTACCATACGCACGCAACAAGCCAAGGTTAAAGTGCTTAATTCTGACGGTATTGAGATACAGAATCTGCAAATTAATCCCGTTTGGAATACTGACTCGGAAAAAGTTGAAGACATATATATATCTAGCGAACAGTACGAGCTGATGTTTGTTGCCTTGTTGGAGCCTCTATCATTGAATACTTTCAAGGTTGTCTCCGATACCGTCAACTACAAACGATCAGTGTCTACCATCTATTGTAATGAATGCACAAATACAACGACTCCATCTACGGCAAACGATATTTTCTTTGTAAAATCTAGACCTGCAGGTAAGCTTCTAAATAATTTAAGACCGTTTTTGGTTGTTTTTTTTTCTGCTCTGCTAAATTTCAAAAACCTAAACTTCGTCACGGATCTTCGAAAGATTAAAACGAGATTCAATGAAAATAACACCACTGGTCAACAATGTTAAATTTTCCAGACATTTGTTAATCGTTTTTGGTTAAAATAAGGGTGCTACCCAATGAACCATATGCGAAGGATTTGCGTAAAGCGATAGTTTTGAGTACGTTTTCGGGTAGAATTTTTTTTTTAATTTTTGTTTTCCATTTGTATGATTAATGTTCTTGCTAGATAATTCGAAAAAAATTTTGAATCAAGAAAAGGAAAAAAATTAAATTTTTTTAGTTATAGGCAATTAAAACGTTACCTTTCAAATAAACGTCAAAAGCATTCCCATTTTTTTTTATTATCCCGGTTTTTAAATTTTTATTCATTTTGTATAGTGTTAAAGAAGAAGTTTAAGACCTTTTAAATAAAAAAAAAGTTAAAATTAAATTTTTTAAAGTTATGAATTTGACAGTGGATTTAAAAGGCTAACATAATATTTATTTTTAAGCATAATATCGATATGCAATCATAAGACAATTTATGATTGAAAAATATTTATTTCTGAGTGCCACAAAAACCAAAGTAGCGTCAATATAACCACTGTAACTCAGTCAATAACAAACCAAATGTCATGCAATTTTTACTGTGTTCATTTGAAGGTTGGCACTATTGAAAAACCATAGCAAGAATTCATTTGAGGCGCCATCTCGTAGTCAGACCCGGGATTTGTTGAGTAATGTTATTTGTTGAAAATTTTTGTTTCACTATATACAGTGTTGCGCAAAACAATAGCAACAAAATCAGTAAGCTGCTACGAAATCGTGTATCTTTTTAAATATTAGGGACACACAAAAATTATTATAGCAACCCAAAGCATATATTCATACATCAAATTAAAAATAAATCATATTCAAATTTGGTTTTGTTTTCTTTATTAAATTTAAAATTTATGTGATTTCATTCAGTTTGTCTGAGAGCAAAACAAAATCAACATAATTAATATTTGGTGTAAGATTCATTATTCTTGATAACCGCTGCACATCTGAGCGACATCGACTCTATTAAATTAGATATGTTGGTATTATGTATATGTTCCCAATTAAGTTTCAGGGCTTCATACAATGCAGTCTTATTGGAAAACCTTTGACCAGATACTTTTACCTTCAAAATCCCAAAAAGATTTTCAATGGGATTCAAATCCTTATGACTGTACCGGCCAATCAAGGACTTGAATCCCTTTGCCTCTAATGTAATCTTTGATGAGTTTTGAAGTGTGCTTCGGGTCGTTGTCGGGCTGAAACGTTCACTGAAGCGACATATTCCACTCTGAATGTAGTTGCATCTTGCTTTCTAAAATATCATTATATACAAATCGATCCATAATTCCATCGATTTTTTGAATTGGTTCAACTTCATTATAGGAAAAACAAGTGCAGACCATAATGCCATCGCCTCCGTACTTAAAATTTATTTTGCAGTTTCGGGCTTCAAGTCGTATACCTGGGTGGCACCGTACCGTGCACATCCCATCTGAATTAATCAAGTTGAACTTTGATTCATCGCTAGAAAACGGTTTTTGAACAGTCCATATTAGGTGCTCTTTTGCAAGACTGAGTCTAAAAACAATAAATTACAACTTGTTGTCACAATTTCAGACAGAATTGTTTAAATTGTAACACCTCACCTTGTTTTTTATGCTTAGCTGTAGGCAAAGGTTTCTCTGTCGGTCTGTAACTTCTTTAATCGTTCTCAACGGCTCGTCATCAAACAGTGCTGTAATGGATATCTAAATCAAGTGTCCGAACAACCTCTTTGGATGTGGCAAATGCATTGCGTTTGAACACGCCATAAATGTTCCTGTCATCACGCAGCGGTGTCTTCCGCGGCCGCCCTCTTTAATGTACCGTTATTACGTCTTTTATGATGGTATATTTCTTTATTAATCTGCAAACTATTGACTGATTAATATCAAACTGTTTCACGTTAGATATTTGTGAATATCCGTTTTTATATTCGGAAATAGTTTGCAATTTAAGAGCTTCACAGTATTTAAAACGTGCCATTATAAATGGAACAGTCAATGTCACAACTAGCGCAAAAACAAAACTAAACTTAAATGTTTATGGCTTACAAACAACACGTGCTTTACAATAACGGAACTTTTACCGGTAATTCTTGGAACTTCTGTTCTCTTTTTACATTTTTCAAGTTTTGTTGCTTTTGTTTTGCTCTCAGACAAATTGAATGTAGCCACATTAATTTGAAATTTAACTAACAAAAACAATACCAAATTTGAATTTGATTTGTTTTATATTTGATGTATGAATATATGCTTTGATTCATATAATCATTTTTATGTGTCCCCAATATTAAAAAAGATACACGATTTTGTTGCAGCGCACTTATTTTGCTGCTATTCTTTTGCGCAACACTGTATATATGTTAGTTTTTAAAATGTTTTAGACCTCTTCTTCCATTTATTTTTTCGTTAGATGACGTACAGCTGGAAAATGATCACATGCGCCTGCTGTTCGACAAAAAATCCGGTTTCCTAAAAACCATTGCACGCAAAGCATCACCTAATAATCAGCCGAAGAGACCAATGCAGTGTGCAATTAAGTTCGCAGCCTATCGCAGTGCTCAATCCCATTCGGGGGCTTATCTTTTCAAGACAGATCCCGAACAGCCCGAGAAAGATGTGCTCGAGCAGTATAAAGATATGCATATTATTATTACATCTGGACCCATTGCTAGCGATGTGACAGTTATATATGGACCGTTCTTGGCACACACAGTGCGCATCTTTAATACACATACATACCTAGATGCTGCCATTCGCATTGAGAACGATATTGACTTTCAGCTTGAGCCTTTGAACGCAGATACGGAGCTGTTTATGCGTTTTATGACTGAAATTGAAAATATTGCGGTGCCCAGCAAGGCGGTAAATGGGTCACTATTAAATGAGCAAAAACTGACCGAGTTCTACAGCGATCAGAATGGCTTCCAGTACCACAAGTAAGCATAATATTTTATTAAAGCCACGATTTTTACATGATTTTAATTCTATCATATGATACTCATAGACGCATCAAGGTGCCTAGCATTGGCATTGAGGGCAACTATTTTCCCATCACCACAGGCGCCTTCCTACAGGACTCCAAAGTGCGCCTCACGCTGCTGACCACCCACGCACAGGGCGCAGCCAGCTATGAACCAGGTCAGCTTGAGGTAATGCTTGATCGTCGTACTCTATATGATGATGCCCGTGGCATGGGCGAGGGCATAGTCGACAGCCGCCTCACGCGTCACAAATTCTGGCTGCTTATCGAGAATATGCCATATAAAAAGCAGAATTCCTATCAAGTACCCAGTCTGCTGGCCATGCAGCTGGCCAATGGTTTACGTTATCCACCGAACATCTATTTTATGGAGACCTTCGACAGTTCTGTTGCAGCAACTGTGCAGCTCAAACGGAAAGCTTTGCTGCTTGAACATGGCGCGCTGCCATGTGATGTGCATCTATTAAACTTTCGCACGCTGTCTGAGGAGCAGTTGACGCTGTTTCCCTCATCGTCGGCGTTGTTGGTGCTGCAGCGTCAAGGTTTCGACTGCTCGGTGGGCCAAAACATAGAGGTCACAACCTGCTCGTCCGCCTCGGATTGGGGCAAGGGTTTGGGTAACGTGCAATTTAATGGCTTGCGGTTGCAGCGTATCGAAAGCACTAGCCTGACAGGCATGCTGCACGAGCAAGAACGACAACGTTTGCGTTCGTTTGCGGCAATAACGTTAAATCCAATGGACTTGAAAACTTTTAATGTTACTTTTAGGGCTTAAGGCTGCAGGGTAATCCGGTGAGATCAGAAACGCCAGATTTTTTTTAAACCCTTTTTTTTATAATTTTTAAGAATTTTTAGTTATGCATTTTAATTTGCATCTTTCATAGCAGATTTGTTTTTAATAAGCTCAAATTTATTCGATTGCTTTAAAAGACAGATTATTTTTTTATTGTTATTATTTTAAACGATAGTTATTTATACATTTTAAGGTATTTCAATATTCAACTTATACTATACTATCTATACTATTATATAAAAATGAAATGGAAGGATTGGCTTTTTTTTGCATTAGATGTGCTCAAGAACCAACGCACCGATTTGAATTCTCACTATTTAAAGGATAATAACTTCTATTGGGTTTTTTGGAAAGTTGTTTTGCTTTTCCCAGCACAGGGCTTAGCCCTTTCAGTGGATTTGCCCAATATATTGGACACGTCAGAAAGTAATTTTTATATTTATTTTGCAACGCTTTTTTTAAATCAAATCGTTTGGTTCTATGATGAACCAACATGATAAAAATAAATTTTGAGAGATATTTGACATTAAAATCAGTTGTATTTTCGATTTTATGTCGAAGAAAAGCAAACAAATTTTTTTTTGCCTATTTTATAAGAAAAAATCAAACTTATGTTTTTTTAAGTTTTTATTTTTTAATGAAAAGAATATTATGAGAGTTTAAAAACCAAATATCACAAGGGTTGAAAACTTTCAAGAGATTAAAAAAAAATGTTGTGCCGAACAGGAGCAAAACAATTTGTTCTTTGTGCAAGCTTGCAAAACGTAAGTAGCACAGGTAAAAATCAAAGGTATGTTTTTTCATCTTTTTAGGACCCAAATATTACCTCAAAATAATTATTTTGTTCTTAGTTTAGCCTAGCCATTGAAAGGGTTAATTGTATTTTTTCATATTTGCTTGAGAAAAAGTTCGATGGATTTAATGCCGTAATTTTGTGATTGATGCTCTTTTAAATATGGAAGGTGTAAAGCAGCATTTTCGGCATTTTAAAATGCTGTTTAAGCAAGAAAAAATGTAGTAAATTACAATTTCAACATTTTATTTTGATTTTTTTTTCTATTTTTAAGATAATAAAATTGAATGAAAAGAAGATATAAAAAATTTTCTTGATTTCAACACCAACAATTTTGTGCAGTTTATACAATTTTAGTACGAAAAGCCTTGTCTCTCTCTATTTTTGAGAGATTTTTTCTTTTTTCTCTCTCTCGCTGTTGTCAGTTTTACTATTTTTAGTTTCAAATAGTACGAAAGAGCTCTGCTTTTTTTATTTTTAAAAATATTTTTATTAAAAAACTAATTTTAAAGATAATTTTTAATGCTATTAAAAGCAAGAAACTTTTCGGTCATGTTGAACACTTTAAAGTTTTATACACAAAGAAAGCGTTATTATTACATTATGACAAAATTATTTTAAAAATTAATACAACCAAATATTTTATTAACAATTCTTAGAATCATAAATATTATTAAAACAAATCTTTTAAGAACACAAAAATTTTTAAATAAAAAGAGACAGAAAAAAACGTTATGAAACAAAAATAAACCATTAATATTTTAAGAGTAGTAACTAAATGAACATTTTAAAAACATCTTAAACGAAAGTAGCAGCAGCAACTGCAAAAAAATAGTTCACGTTTTAATTAAAAAAAAAAAAGAAAAGCAAATAAAAAATATAATCTTAGGACTAATTTTTTTTTAAAGCAGCTTTAAAAAAAGCAATAAAATACCAAATTGATCAGTCCTCCATCACTTCATACATGTTGGGTCCCTTTTTAAGCAGTAATCCTTGCATATTAACAACATCCACTAGATTGGTTACACCACACGAAATGCCTGCACGTCGCGCAATATCCTTGAGTTCATCGAAATCGAAAATACGTCGCCCCAAAGCATTGGAGCGTAGTTGTAAAATTTGTATGAATTTCTTAACCATGCCACTCTGAGTGCCAAAGCTCGCTGCTGCATTTGTTGCCGGATTGCGATCAATGAAGTCACCAACTGTCGTGTCCAACATACTTTGACGCACTATGCAGAGCACATCGCGCACATGTAGCTTAGTTGCCTCGTGGGAGAAGTCAATACGAGCACGCGCCTGCGTTAGACGAATCAGTCCCTCCAATTGGCTGAAAAAAAGGGGCAGACTTGAATAAGAAAACAATAATTTCTATTGCAATTTCGAGCAGTCAAACAAAAGACTTAAGCAACGAACTTGTTTTCGAAGCTCAATGGCTTTATCAAACGTTTTTGGAAATGCATCATCTGATTTTTGTTGCTGTTTGCACATCAATTAACAGTGTAAATTTTTTATTTATTCAGACTTTCTTTGAATCATCGAATTCAACTTGGAGATTGTGTGAACAATCTTTAAGCATGTAGAGCGTACTACAAAAATGTTGACCTCGTCTCTTAAGTTCTAAAATAATGCGGATGGAGGTAAAATAATACCTTGTACCTGTAAATGTTTTGAAACATAGTTTTTTTGTCATAAAATGATAACAAATTAATACTTTTCTAATTTTTTTTTAATGCGATGTTTTCAAGATATCGCCATAATTTTGGTGTTAAAGTAAAGGGCATTTTTTATAACTTTTTTATAGCGTGTAAAAATTTTTTCCCAAAAAAGCTTTCGTATGCCGTTATTTTTCTGATTCAAAGACTTTTCATATAAAAATACGTTGTACTGAGAAAATCTATAGTTTCCGAAATATCGCAATAGTTTTGATATCAAAATATCGGGAATTTGTCATAGTTTACTATTTGTAAAAATTTCACAATCACAAAATATGTATATTCACACATGTTACATAAAATAAATTCTTGTTGTAGGGTATCCGTATGAGATGGCAAAATGATTCTGCATTCTTTTTTGCACATCTTATCAATGACTAAAGTTCCCTTTTACATCTTAGCCATCTCTTATAGTTTAGCTTTTATTTAAGAAATGCTATTTATACGCTCATGTTTTAAGCCAAAGCATAGTACTCTGTTCAGTTTCATGTAAAATTCCACTCAAATCTCCATATAAAAAGTGACAGCTGTGAAACAAGCGTGTAAATTTTCACAACATGTTCGTCAGAGCAGAACTCTGTTCCGCTGCGTAAAATTATCGCAACATGTTTCTGAGCAACATTTTTTCACGACAATTTAATTGTACTGCCTATTTATTTTGAAGTAAAAAGAGAGAGATCATTTGAAATCACCCAACTTATTCAGAGTCTCTCTGAGAAACGTTGCCATAGGAATTCCTCGCAACAAACTTTAAGTCAGAAATATCACGCAACAAATAAATAGAAGTTGCCAGCAAAATTTTACGTAAATAAACAGAGTACTAGGCTTAACGTATTAATATTTAAGATTTTTGAAAAAATGTATGCAAATGTTTTTCAATAATTTTGTTTAAAAATAGCTTTGAGCTTAACAATTCTTATTTAAAGATGGACATAAAGTTGGGACCTGTGTGTACCCGGATGGATTTTTTTTTAATCGTCACATATAAAAGGGTATATAGATACATAACAAACAATCATTCTGGATTGTCGAAACGATACCGAATATAAAGACATGTATGATTGCAAGGTGGTAGCAGAGAGATTGGTTGCACCGTACATTTCTGCAATACCATCCGTTTTTGAACCACAATATTTCGGGAGCGGTCCGTATGCTTGAAAGTCAAAACCTTGAAACGACCAAAATCTTGAAAAAATAATTTTGAAAAAAAAAATCTTGAAAAATAAATCTTAGAAAAAAAAATTTTGAAACGAAAATCTTGAAAAAAAAATCTAGAAAACACAAAATACGCAAAAATCTTGGAAAAAATCTTGAAAAAAATCTTGAAATTTTAAGAAATGTTGTTCTTTCGAATAAAATGTATAATTTCGAGAAAAAAACGGAAAAGTGTCTAATTTCGAAAACCAAAAAAAAGTCAAATTTTTGCAAAATTATAAATTTTTTTAAATATTTATGGTCCTACACTTGCACCGTACATTTCTGCAATACCATCCGTGTTTGAATAACAATATTTCGGGAGCGGTCCGAATGCTTGAATACGCAAAAATCTTGGAAAAAATCTTAAAATTTTAAGAAATGTTGTTCTTTCGAATAAAACGTATAATTTCGATAAAAAAAACGGAAAAGTGTCTAATTTAAAAAAAAAAGTCAAATTTTTGCAAAATTATAAATTTTTTGCTATTAAACGTCATCCAGACAAACGACAAAGACTTATTCAAAATTAAATTTGACATTTTTTGCAAAACTTGCACATTTCGAAATTCGACACTTATTCAAAATTTGACAATTTTTTCGAATTTTGGCACTCCAAATTTTACCTTTTTTTCGATATTTGACACTTTTTGAAATTTGAAACTTTTTGAAATATTTGGACAGTTTGACATTTATTTCAAAATTGCACAATTTCTGTGACTTGACAATTATTCATTATTTTGAATATTTTCGAAATTTGAAAATATTAGAAAAATTTGATACTTCTTTCGAAATTGGACACTTTTCGAAATAGTGACAAATTTTCAACTAAGAAGTCTTGAAAAGAAATCCGCGAGTGCGAATTAAAGAATACATTCTAAGGGTTATTTAAGATTTTTTTTTCAAGTTTTCGTTTCAAGGTTTTTTATTCCAAGATTTTTTGATTTGAAGATTTTTTTCATGATTTTTTTTTAAGATTTTGAAATTCTGCGAAAAGGATCCAACCCCAATATTTCATGTTGAACTTTAAGGACATGTCATACATAACGCTCCTATCCTTTTTTCGACAAAAACAGGACAAATTGACAAAATTTTTAAGATTTTTCAGGATTTACGGGACGTCTCGAAAAGAACAGGATATTTTCGCAGGACGCAATTTAAAGTCGAAAATGTACAATTTGATTTTGGAATTGTAGGATAAGCTTCGAATATCAATTAATATTAGGTATTTGTATTTAATATGGAATTTTGTTAAAACAAGAATATAATTCAGTTATTAATTAATCAGTCTTCTTTTTTATGTATTCAATTATATTAAATTTACCAAAACTATAACAAAAATAACAAATACAAAACAAATTAGTCGTATTAAAACGGCACACTAATTAGATTTTCCAGGTTTTCCTTTGCACTTTGAGCAGAACAACTAACTATCACTCTTTGTTTTCTTCAGGAATGAATATTTTTCTTAAGTTGATTGCTTAACACACACTTTCGCTTCGACATTTCGACAAGTCACAAAAAAGAGAAAAGTGTATTAAGGGAAACTTTTGACTTATTACTAAAAAGGTATGAATAGCAAACAAAATAGATTAAATTGCAAGGCGGCCGTAGCCTAGTGGGTAGAGTGCGTGGCCCCTAAGCTAAAGAACCTTTCCCGGGTTCAATTCCAGCTCAGACAGAAAGTTTTTTCAATTGAATTAATTTTTCTGTTCGGTCGTCACCTCTCCGCAGACAATGGCAAACCTCAGGGAGCAAAAATTGCCATGTAAAGCTTCTTGAGAACATAAGCCGTTCGGAGTCGGCATAAAACACGAAGGTACAGTTCTCGGTCATTTGTGATCAAACGTTTAATGACACTCACAACATAATTGATCAATAGAAGCTAGGTCAAAGTCCTTTCAAGGGCTGAAATGGCCAGTTTATTTTTTTTGGATTAAACTGCAAACATGGGAGAAAATAAAAAAAAAGGACAAAATAATAAAAACCAGGATTTTGAGCCCGTTAAATAGGACGCAAGACTTTGCTCGAAAAACAGAACGAATGGTAGAGTTAGTCATACAAATTCTTGCATTTTCTAAAACATTCAAAGCTTCAAATCATACTCTATGTTTAATATGCAACACCCAGAGAGCCATCGAAAAACATGTGGGAATTTGTAAACAAAAAATTTTACTAAATGGTAAGTGGCAGAGCAAAAACCAATCCGACTACTGATGCTTTTTTGCATAACATTCAATGTAAGAAGACATTTTTTTGAAATATTTTGAATGTTACATGTTCATAAAATTTTAGCGGCCTTGGAATCAAAGCATTCAAAATGCATTCCTAATCGATTACCGAATAAACTTGTCCAAAATTGCATAAATTTTTATTGCTAACTTATTTATTTGTATATACGAACAGGGCAGTAGCCAAGGGTGAATTTTCGGGGTTCTACCCCCTCCCCCAGAAGGTCGCAATTTTAATAAAAATTAATGCATTTAAAAATTTGTTTTATTGAATCAGTTGTTGAGTTGATTCGTGTAAACAGCAAAAGTGAAAACAAATGTATCGTGATTTATCTGATCAAAATTACCATCATTATTGTTTACACTACTCTTGACATCGTAGATGATGGTAGTGATGATACTCGTAACAGTGAAGCCAACAAGAATGACACAAACATGTATACAGAAAAACCATTTCGATCCGAATAGAAAGATTTTAAAGTATACTTCAGCCAACAACCGATTTTCATTATCCCTTGAGTGATTCTCGAAAACTTAAATTTCAGCATCAATGGTTTTGTAGCTGCAGTTGGTTAGCTTACTCCAAATATGCAAATGGAGCTGATCGTAAATTTTGCGTTTTCTTTAGCTCTGCTTATAGCGGCATTTCATCACAGCCTCTTCGTAATTTACGACACAAAACAAGTTTTTATTACATAAATTTTTCTGCCCCTTTCAGTGTGACTCTTTTATAGTCAAGAGTTTTTAAACAATGAACTTTCGAATTAAAGATATGAGTCTAAAGATTGTTTAATTATCGAGAAATGTTTTTATAACTCATGAGTTATAAAAAGTTGACTTATATTTTCAGAATTCTGACCCGAGAAAAATTAAAGACAATCATTTAAGTAATTTTTTGAATTTTTAGGTTTTAACTCTCTACTACGCACGAAGCCATATATGGCTTTTCATTTTTAACCGTTAAAAGCATAACTGGGTACTAAACGTCTGCACAAATGCACTCGTTTTTTCTACAACAGTAGAGCCAACAGTGCCGAGTTCAGAACATAACATAACTCTGTTAAGTCAAGCAGAACATAACCAATTCATTAAACGACAAGAACCGAGCAGTGCAAAGCACTCGTCGGCTTCAAAATAGAACTTGTTCGCCGCTTGCTTTACCAGAACACGATGTTTTTCGTTCTATAAAACAAAATTGATTGATAACAGCGAGAAAAGCATCGATCACACCTAACGCAGCAGAACATTGGCATAGAGATTAAGGTCTATTAATTTCATGCAAATGCAAGTTTTTACTGGGCATCTTAAAGCGCAAATGGTTAAGTTATCTTTGCGAATCATGAAAATTCCTTCTAAATGGCATTTAATAGTTAAAGCATATTTTTAAATATTTTGTAATAAATGCATGGTTTTGCATATTTTACAAAAAATGCTTATTTTTGCATATTAATTGCGTATATTTTTTATATAATAAATTCATGTGGTTTTTGCATATTTTGCTTTTTTTGATTTGCAACCATTAAAATGCAATACGAAATATTTTGGAAAAAGATAACTTTGAATTATTAGGTACTTTTTAATGCACTTTATTTTTTTTATAAATTAATTTTATATATTATTTAAAAAATTTTTTTTTTTGGTTTTTTTGGTAATTATATGCAATATTTATTTTTTAACCGATAATAAAATATAAGAAAAATATTTTTAATTGCATATTTTACCTTTTTTTTAGCGAATATTTATGAGTTTTAAGTGCATATTATATGCGCATATTTACGATTTTTATTTTCAAATCGTGATATTTTGCAAATTTAAGTATTATTTTATGTGATTTCGGAGGGTATTTTTTCCATCATTTTAACTCGAATTTTTTAGAAATATTTAAGGTACTAGAAAAATAACGCCAGTATTTTATGCCAGGGCCGTAGTCAAGATTTACTCATGGGAAATTTTTTTCAAAATTAATATGTAGGTACAATTGTTTGTTTCATTTATTTTTATCAGCCAATATATTTACGAAAAACATGAAATTTGGAGGTATTTGCTCACTGGCGATTATCGTAAAACAAAAGATACAAAATTTGTTGATATTTTGTTGGATAATCTCAAAAGTTTTGCTCCGCTACCGCACATGACACGATAATGTTGATATATGGATTGAAGAGCTGATATATTTTCTAAAATACAAAATGATATTTTTAATTTTATGATGAGTAGTTCAGATTATAGATCAATAATACTAAACACGTGCCAAAAACGTTAAACACCCTGTAAATTGAAAATGTTGCAATATAGGATGAAACTGAGTACAGATTTGAAACCAGGGTTAAACGGATATATACGAATAAGAATGGGTTTACCAGATACGATTATTTATCCAAACATATCTGAATATAAGACGACTGCTATTATTTTGTTCGCAACTGTATATAAAATATAAAAAACTAAACGTAAAATTTAAATGAAACAAATAATTGTCCCTATATTTTAATTTTTAAAACAAATTTACTCACTAAGGCCCTGGCATAAAATACTAGCATTATCTTTCAATTACCTTAAATATTTCTACAAAATTAGATTTGAAATGATTGAAGAAATACCCTCCGAAATCACATTTTTCTAGTAGATCATTCAGTTTTACTAAGATCTACCACGAAATAATAAAAATGAAAAACATAAACATCATTGCAATAGACCAACAACAACACCAATACTACCATAAACAACAATGCCAACAACAAACGTAATCACATCATTACTAGTAATCATATTTACAAATTAATTATCATTATAATCATCAGCAGAAAAAACAAAAATAACAACAATCCAACATCATAAGAATGCAAGAAACAATAATCAACAAAACTACCACCAATAAAAAAAAGTAAAAACAACAAGAAAATATCCTGATAAGCAACACAATAAAATTTAATTAATTTTTTTATTGTTACTTAAAAATAATTTTATTTTTAATTCTTTAATAACTTTTATTGAATTAAATATTGTAAAAATTAAAAAAAGCTTCGCTTCAAAAAATTAATTTTTATAATAAATAAAAAAGTCTCTTATTATAATTTCAATAAATCCCTTTTTTGGCGTTTTAGATAATTTTTACTTCAGAAGGAAATGCAGAAACTCTGAAACCTAAACAACACATCATAACTCCAAGCGTTCTGCTGTTCATCACATAACTTTCAAGTCATTTCGTTCTGCTGGTTTCTTCTCTGTCGACTCAAGCATAACATTGATTCGGTTTTCTTTTGTTTTTGTTCTGCTCACGCGACGAGTGTTCTCTGTAGTGTTACGTTTGTTCTAATTAATGAAAGCCGAACATAACCAACGCTTGCTCCACAAATCAGTGTTCTGAAATGCATTTCAAGCGCACTCGTTCAGAGGTTTACTGGGTACCCATGTGTCCACTAGCGACTTAGAACTGCTGAAGCTGAATAACCACTTATAAGCTTATAAACCAATAATAAGCTCCTTAAGTCAACACCTACGCAAACACATAACCAGGGAACTCGTGAGCCTTATATGAAAAAATGAGTGAATAACAAGCTGATCATAAGTATCATGAATTTTTGATTTGGAACTTTAAGAAATACATTGAGAAATTTAAATATAAAAAATATAAAAATTTTATTTATAAATATACTAATTATTCCGGTCACAAAGGATGTAGAAACAGTTTGTCACCGAGTGTTCTAGGCACATAAGTTTTTTGTAGATGCTGCATGCTTTTCGAGTTTTTCTTCTTCGTTTTGTTTCCTGCATGTAGCATAAGAATCAAGATCCAGTGACTTGCTTTCTCGAGCCTGCTGCAGAAGATGTTGATGGATCGCTGTCACAAATAGTTTCTAGTGGTCTCTTCAGATAGCTTTCTATCGCTATTTTCGTGGTGAAGTCTCGAGTTATTTGACGATTAACTCGCCATCACAGTGCATTGACGAAAACAGAAGCACAGCTTTGTTTTTGTGAGGAACATACGAACAAATTGTCACATTTTTCCGGAAGCCAAACAGCGTTGAACCAATGGGTCTATCTTTTTGCACATTTGATTTCTGCCGGAATATTTCTTAAATTTTTCCTGATCGTTCCAACTAGAGTTAAATTCTCTAAAGAGCATTATGCGGCAATGTTGTGAAACAATTGTTCGATGTTATATTTCGGCCGATTCCTATCAATTTGACAGCTAGATACTTCACTACTCGTCCGCCTTACCTAGTTTCTCTTCCAGATTCAGGTTGGCCGGTATACATTTTTTCATGCAGTGGAAACGAATTCATGGCGTTGCAAATTCACCAAACCTTTATGCCATAATTTGCAGGTTTTGAAGGGATATACTGCGTGAAATGCGTGTGGCCACGATAGGGAAAAAGTTGTTCATCAATGGTCAAATGTTCACTGGACTTGTAGTACGAAGCGAGATTGTTGTCCATCATAGTCCATATGCCTTTTGTCGGTGCTGCTTTATTGGTTTTTTTGCGTGTAGCCCGTGTGTCTGCGTTATCGAATCGTATAAAGCGCAACGGTGCACAAAATCGGTTGTTTCCCATTACTGCGCGATACAATGGTAAACTTCTGGCTCTCCATAAGTCCCGAACGCTTTTATTGTAGCTGCAGTTTGTGCCTGTCATAATCAATATTCAAAAAAATTAATATAACTCTACTACCGTAACTTCCTTCTATATCTTCGTAGTTGCATTGGGGTGACTTGCGTTCTATGCGTTATAAGTATTTGTTGCTTTGGTGTGACGCATAATAATATCCACCATCTCTACACTCATAAAACATTTAAATGTTTTTTTCATGGACATCATTTCGGTGTGTCTCGATGAACCACATCATTGTCGTATAATATTCTGTCGCAATGCTTGAGGTGCGAAATTTGGTTGGGCACTCCATTCAGTATCATCACGCGCTACAAATTTATCGAGCCCACATCTTCTTCTGCTTCCTCTTCTTCATCTTCATCTGATTCATTATTTACATAGGCTACTTCTTCTAGTTCTATATTTCCAAGAAGCTATTACGTATCAGACATTTCGACATCCCTTAAATGGAGCTCCTGCTCTTTTTCGTCCTCAGACGGTGCCAAAAATAGACTGAATATACTCCTCTTTCTCTGCATCACTCAATCTGTAAAAGAAGAAAACATAAAAAATTTAGATTTGCGGTAATATTATACTAAATTATGTTCTGTTACCTTTTATAAGTATGCACTGGAAGATAGAGTTTCTTTGTATTTTGAAGAAATTTTTGTAAATTTATTTACTTAAATTGTCGCGATTGAAATTTTAACGTTCTTCACTCTGACTAGCACTCAAACAGTATTGGTTGCAACCAATAACAATTACAATTATAAATGTTAATCATTAAAAACTAGTTCGTGGTACAATTGTACCCCGGTTATGTATTAGCGTTGTATTTTTTGGTGATGAATGTTGTTCTTTTTTTTTACACAGCTGCTAAGAAAATCTCAGTTTATTTTATCAGTGCCGTGTTCTCCTTTTTTTAATTCAGATTTCAGATTCAGATTCATTTATTGAGACTTATTAAATTTTTGTTTTTAGAGTTTGGAGAAATAATAAAGCTACACAGAAATATAAGTATTTTTCTGTCAACATGTGAGACGTTTACATAAATACTAAAGCAACATGCTAAAGATGTAAGGAAAATAATAATCGATATTTTTGAAATAATACAGTGTTTGCTCCCGACATTTGCGTTTGACATTTCATTACAAACAACTTAAAACTAATTTATACAACTTAAAACTAATTAAAACAATTTAAAAAAAAAAATATATACAGATATATACAGTTTTGTACAAATTCAAAAGGCCATACAAAGTTATAAGAACACAAGTTTTAATGTAAGAACATGACACTGTCATGATTGAATTTAAAATATTTTTAGCAAATACTAATTATCCTCTATGAGAGCCTGCAGTTATTTTAATATACAAATCTGGAGGTAGAAAATTAGGGTAATCCTCAAGCGAGTTTACATGAATAATTCCAACAGGAGAAATATAGTTCGTATTGTGCCAAGAGAAAATTTTTTGTTCGTTGAATGCCCTTGCCACTAAATCATTATCATGTTGTTCAAGCCTTTTAATAAATTGTTCTTGTAGATTAAGTGAATATTTAAGGATTGGCACTATATTGGCTTTTTCATATACGAATTTATTTGAATATCGTTTATTACGTGATTTCTGTCTATGCACAGTCTTAAAATTTTTCTTTCTAGTTTCTCTAATGAATTCGCAACAGAAGGTGAGATCGCAAACCAAATTGGAAATGCATAAATTATTGCTGCTCTAATACTTATTTTATAAATTAGTAGTTTTGTCTCTTGTCCCAGGAATTTATTGCGTAGGAGAGAGGAAAACAAATACATTATCTTATTTGCTTTCTTAATACTTAGTCTAGCATGAAGATTGAATTTGACTAGGTTAGTAAAATTCAACCCTAAATATTTAATTTGGTTTTTGAAAGGAATTTCGATACCTTCAAGACTAATCTTCAATTTTTTACTTTCAGGAACCACTGTCCTGTGACATTTCCCCGAAGCATTTCTAAAACAAATAGCCACTGACTTACTTGTATTAATTTTTATGCCCCATTCGCGATAGAAATTATTGATTTTTAAAAGATGCTGTTCAACTAAATAAGAGGCGTGAACTGGAGAGTTACTATGAGCGTAAACCAAAGAATCGTCAGCGTAAAGCAAACTTTTTGAACCTCTGAAATTATGCGGAAAGTCAAATATTAATATATTATATAATTGTGGAGCGAGAATTGATCCTTGAGGAACACCACAATTTATTGTTCCGATTTCTGATGAACTTTGACCACATTGAATAAAAAAGAGTTCGATTTTCAAGAAAGCTTTTAATAATCTTAATCAAGAACGGGTCAAAACCAATCTGTATCAACTTAAAAATGAGACCTTTATGGAACGCATGATCAAACGCTTTCTCAATATCCAATAGATCCGCAACCGTACACTTTTCCTGTCTTAAATTAGTAACCACGTCACTGTGCAATTTAAAAAGTGCATGCAAAGTGGAATGACCTTGCTTGAAACCAAACTGTTGGTCAGGGATGAAATTAAATGAAATATTGTTTTCCAATTTGTCTTCTTTTAATTAGAAAAACAGAGTTCAGAAAATAAAACATTAATTTTTTTATAGAGTTTATAGCCTACTGATTTTTATTTATGTGATTGTTTTTCAATTGTGTATGTAAACCTCATGACGGAACTACTTTTTTGAAAAAAATTTTTTTTGCGTATATAATTATTCTATTTCAAATACAAATCCAACAAAAAAATTGTTTTTTTCTAGCTAGATCATAATGCGTGCAGTAGACGGTTAAGATTTATGAAGTTTTTTTTTAATTGTGATAGGCTTTGGCCGTATAAAAATTAAACACTGGTTTAAATTTTAAATATTTATTTGTAGATCGATTATGAAACATATTTGTGAAGTTTATGTAAAAGTTTTTTTGCCTTAAAAAATTTATTAATTTGAGATAAATGAGATATCGTTCTCACCAACAAAATTTCTTGAAACATACCTCCGTAATTCAATGGACGAGATCCGTTTGAACGGATGTACATCCTTAAGCATACATAGTGATCGCACGTAACAGACGTGTTGGTCTGTTGGCAGAATTTGCAAAAAATAAGACTTAATTTTTGGAATTTTTTTTATTCCATACAAAAATTTTCAAAATTTAAGTAACTTAATTTTTTTTAAATTGTTTACAAAATTTTTTCAGAAAGTGTTTATTTTATAATTAATATTTCACTTTTAATATGTAAAAATTATAGAAATTCTGGCCATGAATGCAAGCACTCAAAACCTTTACAACGATATCTTGAAAGTGAGGATCGAATTAGAAATAATGAAGTTATTTTATTTTTAGTGAAAATAAATTTTAAAAAATTGTAAAAAAAGCACGAAAAACAGCATTATTTTTCAGATTTGAAGAGCATTTTCCGGCCTTTAATATCTGAGAGTTTATTTTTATAGAACTATTCTACCAACTAGTCAACAAGTATTATAATGCTTACGAAAAAAATTATTTTTGGAGGTTTCTGCAAAATGTTTTAGCTAAAGGGTGATCTTTTAAGAGCTTGATAATTTTTTTTTAAAAAAAAACGCATAAAATTTGCAAAATCTCATCGGTTCTTTATTTGAAACGTTAGATTGGTCCATGACATTTACTTTTTGAAGATAATTTCATTTAAATGTTGACCGCGGCTGCGTCTTAGGTGGTCCATTCGGAAAGTCCAATTTTGGGCAACTTTTTCGAGCATTTCGGCCGGAATAGCCCGAATTTCTTCGGAAATGTTGTCTTCCAAAGCTGGAATAGTTGCTGGCTTATTTCTGTAGACTTTAGACTTGACGTAGCCCCACAAAAAATAGTCTAAAGGCGTCAAATCGCATGATCTTGGTGGCCAACTTACCGGTCCATTTCTTGAGATTAATTGTTCTCCGAAGTTTTCCCTCAAAATGGCCATAGAATCGCGAGCTGTGTGGCATGTAGCGCCATCTTGTTGAAACCACATGTCAACCAAGTTCAGTTCTTCCATTTTTGGCAACAAAAAGTTTGTTAGCATCGAACGATAGCGATCGCCATTCACCGTAACGTTGCGTCCAACAGCATCTTTGAAAAAATACGGTCCAATGATTCCACCAGCGTACAAACCACACCAAACAGTGCATTTTTCGGGATGCATGGCCAGTTCTTGAACGGCTTCTGGTTGCTCTTCACTCCAAATGCGGCAATTTTGCTTATTTACGTAGCCATTCAACCAGAAATGAGCCTCATCGCTGAACAAAATTTGTCGATAAAAAAGCGGATTTTCTGCCAACTTTTCTAGGGCCCATTCACTGAAAATTCGACGTTGTGGCAGATCGTTCGGCTTCAGTTCTTGCATGAGCTGTATTTTATACGGTTTTACACCAAGATCTTTGCGTAAAACCTTCCATGTGGTCGAATAACACAAACCCAATTGCTGCGAACGGCGACGAATCGACATTTCACGGTCTTCAGCAACACTCTCAGAAACAGACGCAATATTCTCTTCTGTACGCACTGTACGCATTCGTGTGGTTGGTTTAATGTCCAATAAAGTAAACTGAGTGCGAAACTTGGTCACAATCGCATTAATTGTTTGCTCACTTGGTCGATTATGTAGACCATAAATCGGACGTAAAGCGCGAAACACATTTCGAACCGAACACTGATTTTGGTAATAAAATTCAATGATTTGCAAGCGTTGCTCGTTAGTAAGTCTATTCATGATGAAATGTCAAAGCATACTGAGCATCTTTCTCTTTGACACCATGTCTGAAATCCCACGTGATCTGTCAAATACTAATGCATGAAAATCATAACCTCAAAAAAATCACCCTTTACTTGCAGCTATCGTTACAGCCAAAATATTTTGGTAATCGTTATAAAAAAAACAAGATTAATTTTTAGAGAGGTACAAATGGAACTTTTTTCCATTTAATAAAAAAAATATTCACTAAAAACCCCCCATGGGTAAATTCTGGCTACGGCCCTGTATACAAATAGGAAGTACTCAATTATTATTATACTTTTAAAGTATACATTGTAACTTTTGTTATTATTTTGACACTTAGGGCCATTTTGTTCACAAAGGGCATAAATATGATTTAATTCGGGGATAACTATCTCTAGGTTAATTTTATACCAAGCGTACAAATCGGGAGATAAAAAAGTGGTTTTGTTCACATTTTATCCAGGCTTTATGCTTAGAGCATAAATTCGCTCTCAGTTTATATCGATTTCCATTGGAATGTTAGAGTGTTTCTCAGTAAATAAAAAATGTGTGGGGATTTTTGGTTTATTTTTGCGAATTTGAGGGTTAGAGTGAACACTAGGTAAAAATGGATCGCTGATTTTGCATCTGATGTCAGAATTTCAAAATTTTAAAATTTTTCTACACAGGGCTGCCAACTAAACATTTTTTAAGAATTTTAAACATGAAAACAGTATTGAGGGTTACTTCTTTCGAATCTGGTGTCAGAATTTTAAAATTCAAGATGGCGGGTAGAGTTGCCACCTAATTTCTTGTTTATTTATGCGAATTCAACTCTGGGAGAAACACTAGGTAAAATTGGGTCGCTGATTCCGAATCCGTTGTCAGAATTTGAAAACTCGAAAATTTTTCTACACATAGGGTTGCCACCTAAAATGTTTTATTTTAAGAATTTTAAACATGTGGAAAGAGTATTGGGGGTCGCTGATTTCGAATCTGAAGTCAGAATTTTAAAATTCAAGATGATGTATAGAGTTGCCACCTTAGTTTTTTGTATTTTTATGAATTCGTGGCTGGCAAAAAAATGGTACACCAAAAATGGGTCGCTGAATACGTACCCATGGTCAGAATTTCAAAATTATAAAGTTTTGAAATAATAGGGCTGCCACCTAATAATAAGTATTTTAAACAGTATTTAACAGTGTTAAGGAAACACTGATTTCGAATCTAAAGTCAGAATTTTAAAATTCAAAATTGAGGATAGGGTTGCCACCTTAATTTTTTATTTTGTTATGAATTCGGGGCTGGCAAGAAAATGGTATGCCATAAATGGGTCGCTGAATCCGGATCCGTGGTCAGAATTTCAAAATGTTATCATTTATCAATAGGGTTGCTTTTACTTTTGAAAATACATATTATTAGGTGGCAGCCCTCTTATTATAAAATTTTATCATTTTGAAATTCTGATTACGGATTCGGATTCAGCAACCCATTTTTACCTTTTAGTTCGGACCAGCCCCAAATTCATAAAAATGAAAAAAATTAAGGTGGCAACCCTATTCACCAACTTGAATTTTAAAATTCTGACTTCAGATTCGAAATCAGTGACTCCCTAACACTGTTAAATGATGTTTAAAATTCTAAAAAATACGTTTTATTAGGTGGCAACCCTATTATTTCAAAACTTTATCATTTTGAAATTCAAGCCACGGATTCGGATTCAGCGACCCATTTTTGGTGTACCATTTTTTTTTTGGCAGCCCTGAATTCGTAAAAATTTAAAAAATTAAGGTGGCAGCCCTATCCACCATTTTGAATTTAAAAATTTTGAGTTCAGATTCGAAATCAGTAACCCCCAATACTGTTCCCTCATGTTTAAAATTCTTAAAATAAAACATTTTTAGGTGGCAGCCCTGTGTAGAAAAATTTTCGAATTTTGAAATTCTGACAACGGATTTGGATTCAGCGACCCATTTTTACGCTTTAGTTCGCGCCAGCCCCGAATTCGTAAAAATTAAGGTAGCAACCTTATCCAACATCTTGAATTTTAAAATTCTGACACCAGATTCGAAATCAGTAACCCCCAATACTGTTTCCCTATGTTTAAAAATCTGTATTTTCAATATTTTGACACCAAGTAAGTAAAAAATATTAAAATGAGAGTGATGAGAACAAAATAAAAATCTTAACTCACCAATTTTCACGAGTTAAATATTTCTGGGGTTTAGCTATCTCGCCACCATTTTTATCTCCAGCCTGAAGAGTTAAATGCTTAACTCACTGTGAACAAATGAAAAACTGGAAAAATCATGGAATTAACTCGGGGATAAATTTATCTCTCTGTGAACAAAATGGCCCCTAATATTTTAGCGAATTTTGGAGAACTTAATGGTGGTAAGTTCTTTAATAATATTCGTATAATATACGAATTGCTCTAAATGTGTAATGTACAATTGCATAACTAGAGCATTGGTAAATATTGCAATAATATTCGTACAATATACGCATTGCACTGTACAATTTAGAAATGGGTATTAGGACTATACGTAAATGTATCAATAGTATTCGTACACTGTACGTTTATTGTTGTACGAATACGAATAAAATATTTGTAATATCCCAATAAGCCAAACGAATTTGAAACGAATCCACATTCTCGAACATTTTAATAGCTAACGATTATCATTTCCGAATACTCGAACGGGAAAAAATCACCTTTCGCTAACGAGTCCAAGAAAACGATTTGTTAACGAGTCCGAGAAAACGATTCGTTAACGAGTTCTAGAAAACGATTCGTTAAAGAGTCCGAGAAAACGATTCGTTACAGAGTCCGAGAATGCGATTCGTTAACGAGTCCGAGAATACGATTCGAGAACGATTCGTTAATTAAAAATATCGAATCCTTCTCGATCTGACTCATATATAAGATATTTGCCAACTTTTTTTGCAAAAAGAAAAACCTATTTTTTTTAAATTTTAAACAGCATCTTATGAGAATTATGTTTTTTATACTGGCGAAAAACTGCAAACGTTATTACTATTAACAGTAAATTAAATTGAAAAATTACCACCATCTTGAGATTTGAGCGTCGGCCGCGTGATTGTAAGTCCATGAGATTATCCATTCGACCATCGCAGTTGTTAAATAATCGTCGCTTAATTTGCTTCATGAAGAATGAGAGCTAGCCTATGGTCGTGGGTTCAAACCCAAACCGGAACAAAAATAATTTTTTTTTGTGCTGTTTTAAAATATAGGTTTTTTTTATACAAAATTTTCTTTTACGAAAGTCTAAAATATTTTTTTTATAAATTTTTTATATACTTTTTTTTTATTTAACCTTAATCGGGTCTTTGTGTTAATTTACCACACTTTTCAACTTCAAGCTGATATTTCTTTACTATAAGTTTATCAAATCGAGCTAGGATTTTTTTCTCAATGTAAAAATCGTATGGAAAATTTATGTTTTCGAGGTTTTTTCACGCTAGGTGTCGCTGCTACCCTACAGAAAAAATTTCGCTAATAGGTTCTAGTGTGCAAAATGTACACACCATAATCTAGGCGCGCCTATGTCACTGTTCTTCTGCTTGTTAATTTTTGTTTCGATATTTTCCTAATTTTTCATTTTTTTAACTAGCTCAAACCCGACTCGTTGCTACCACCCCCCCCCCTTTGTCCGACGCCCATAGAATGTTATGAGTGGAACGGTACGTGTAAATTGTGATCGAATACCGAGGCTATGCGATCTATAATTGCAAAGGTATTCGATAAAGCAAATTTGAGTTGTTTAGGAAGTGCTACGCTCCCTTTTATAATGCGAAAACGATCCTTTGTATGCGTTTAATAATTTCCTGAATTTTCACGAAACCGATTTCCGATGCTGTGCGACGAATAGTGATTCCAAAGCTATTCGATACCGAAAATGTTGGGGTATATTTGAGGTGCCTCGCCCCTTTTTTCAATCAGCACCAGACTTCACAAGAACATTTTGGAGACTTTGCTACCGTTTCCCTGAAAATTTCATAAAAATTGGTCAGCGGTTTCGGAGTCTTTACGTGATATTCACACACACATACATATATTAATTTTCTTTTATAAAGATAGTTAGGCGGAAAAAGTAGGCGTGGCAACATTTATATATATATATAGTGATTGCTACTTGGTCCCATTGCACCTACGTACCAATTTTCACTATCAAAACGTGAACATTTTAGGAATTAGCATGATTTCGAAAAAGTGGGCGTAGATATATTACGACCATAGTAAACATAAAATCAAATTTTATATAGAAGTTCCATTATTTTCTTGGCGGTAAAAAAGGGCGTGGCAACATTTATATATATACTTCACTATCAAAATTTGTACAACTCAGGAATTGGCATGAATTTTAAAAAAGGAGGCGTAGATAAAGTTAGACCACGCCCATTTTTAGTACAGTTGCCGATATTAACGATATAAACAAAATTTTAGTTTTTTTCGATTAAAATCGTCCGATATATTGCATTTTATGGTTTCTGGGTGATAGCATAAATTTGGGTTGTATGGGAGGTACCACGCCCCCTTGTCCAATCGACACCAAACTCTCACTCACCAGGAGCACTCTCAAGATGGTGTTTCAATTTCTCTGAAAATGTCATACAGATCGGTTCAGCGGTTTTAGAGTCTATACGTGATATACGTAATATCCACATATCCACTTTTATGTATATAGATTTTATGCTCGATTAATCGATTTGAAAATATTTTTTTTTTTAAATTTAATAAAATAATGAATAATTAATTACTTTTAACGAGAAAATTGCATGCATTTCATTCATCGATGATAATATTGCTCTTGGAAAAGGGACCGATGAGGAAGGTTAATTTTTTAAAAAAAATCTTTTTTTGCTTAAAACATGTAATAATAACAGCGAATTAAAAATAACTGATTTATTTTTAAAAAACCTTTTTGCAAGGAAATAAAAAAACGAATACGAGCTCTCGGACTCGTAAACGAGCTCGAAGCGAACACGAGATCTCGGATCCATACAAAATGATATCAAAACACTTAGATTTTTTTCATATAAATTTTTTCATAGAGAATTTTATAAAAAGATTTAGAATTTTTTCAAATAAAAATTATGAAAAATATTTTTGAATTAATTAAAGTATTTTAAGCAGCAAACAATGAAAAAATACTTTTTATTAAAAAAATCATATATTTTCATATAAAAAAGTTCGACTCGTAAACGAGCTCGAAACACACACGTGATCTCGGATCTATACAAAATTATGCAAAAAGACTTGGAATATTTTCATATAAATTTCTTCATAGAAAATTTTATAAAAAGACTTAGAAATTTTTCATGTTAAAATTATGAAATTTTTTTTTATTTTAATCAACGTATTTTTAGCAGCTAACAGTGAAAAAATACCTTTTTATTCAAAAAATTATATATATTTTTACATAAAAAAGTCCGAAGTCAAAGTCTTTTTATATAATTTTCTATGAAGAAATTTATTTGAAGAAATTTATATGAAAAAATTCTAAGTCTTTTTATTTAATTTTGTATAAATAAATTTATGGAATTTTTTTTATTTATCATCATCATCATTTTATTTAGTGTTTATTTTAATGTTTATTATTTTCTCTGAAAAATTTTCAAGTTTTTCTTAGGAAAAGTCACTTGGAAAAATTTATGGATCCGAGATCTAGTGTTCGTTTCGGGTCGTTTACGAGTCCGAGATTGCGAGTTCGAGATCTTGGACTCGTTAACGAGCTCGTTTACGAATCGTTCTTCGTTTGGTGTTTATTGGGATGTATCAAACTAAATACGTCCATTCTACTAATTCTATTCGTGGCTGAAAACCCCGAATAAAATTCTATGAATGGGCGCAGTTGTTAGTAATATTTACAAATTATTTTTTGAGTGTACTAGGTACATCGACACTAATCGATTGTAATTTTATTTTGGATATTTTTAATTTTATTTAAATTTTTATTCAGTTTATCCTAGGCAACGCCAGAAACGGGAATTCTAGTTTCTGCATAAAATATTCATAAAAAACGCCTTAATTTTGTGCATAGAATGTGTTTATTATTTAATCACTAGTTAAATTTTAGTGTTATGATATGCAAATTTATGCAGAGTCTATTAAAAACAAGCTTTCGGTTAACTGTTCTGCTTTTAGAAATTAAAAAAGTAAAAACAAACTTTATACATAGGAACATCTTTTGATTTCTATTCTTTTCTGTTCTTTTACGCATTTTGCGAGGCAAAATACACTCACCAGCGATATAGTCAAAGCTGAAGTGCTCTCAACAGAGTGAAGTGGATGTTGTTCATACGTTAACGTTTAATATACCAACGCTACGATGCGATTGAAAACAAAAATCAATTCATATCGTTATTATTGCAATTCATTCTTGTTGTAACTGTGTGACTGATCGGTTGTTTTCTTTCTTCGAAAAAAAGAGCAGATATTTTGTGGCAGCGCATAGTGAAAATATAGTTTATAAAAATTTCTATTTAAAAAAAAATTTTATATTAAAAAATTATTAAAAAAACAACATTAAAAATGTTTTGCAAACATCTAGTTTGGCTTCTGGCCACAACATTTTCCTTAATAAACAGTGTAAAAAGTTTTGAACTTAATAGTAAGTAAAAGTTTTTATAGTTTTAAAAAATAAAAGAATTAGATTAAGATTAAAGAATTAATTTAGAGAATAAAAAACTAAAGTAAGGCAAGTAAGTAATTTAAAAACATAAAACAGGAAGCATTATAACAAATCGGAATCAACTAGAACAAAATCTTACAACCAAGTATTTGAGTGGCATAAATTAAAAAACATGTTTACCAAAATTAAGTAAACAAATTCTCCTTTTTATTTACTTAAAAAAAAACAGTTTTTTTTTAAATAGTGTTGTTAAAATTTAATTTGAAGTTGTGCAAAAGTAAAGCAATATTATGAAACTTCAACACTTGCATACGGTAAATACTGTCAGTTTTGTCATTATCGGTAAAAATGCAATATGTTCCTATTACGACATCAGTAAATAAGCAATTTGTTCCTATTACAAAAAACAAACAAAAGACTTAAGCAACAAACGTGAAAACGCATTGACGCATCTGGGAGTAAAAAAAATATACTTCAAAATTTATTTAAATCTATTTATTTAAATTACATAGTCATCATCAAAAACCCAAAAAACCATAACAACATTTTTGTACGCTTAATAATCATAATAGTTTAATTCTTCTTTCTTCCGAATTTTGTTGATTGTTTTTTTTTTTTTTAATAATAATAAATTAAAACCAACATCTGAATTTTTTTGTTGTTATAGCTTTGTGAATATAATGTGATGACATAACATTAGACATTTCCACACAAGTAAATAGATGAAAATAAAATATTCTAAACTTTTCTGACCATCGCGCAGTGCATTGTTAAAATAAACTCTATAAACAGGTTGATAAAAAGAGTTTTTTTTTTGTAAAATATCACAGTTAAAAATAGGGTAAAATTAATAAAAACTTGTTTTTATACAAATAAAATGCGTACTCGAGATTCAAGGAATAACTTACTTACAAAAAGATAAAAGAACTAGGGCATGCGCCTTATACAAACAACGTTTGGTCTTTTACCTGAAAGGAAAGAGATAGAAATTAGAGGAAGAATTGATCGAAACCATACGTGAATTATCGATTAGGCGGAAACACAAAACGTGAAACACAATTTTAATTGCTTATAATCGAGGCTAGTGCTATGCCTTAACCTCGGCAAGCATTTTCAGCCCTCAGTTGTTTCTCTTCTTTAATTCCACATTTTTCACAATTTTGTTGTGAAGTTTCAATAAATCTTAAATGTAGTAAAGAACAAAGAAAGCGAAAAGAAGCATGCCCGAACCCGGATTTGAACCGGGGACCACCGAGTTGAAAGTCTAGCGCACGCTCCACTTGACTACAAAAGCCGACATAGAAGTTTAGCACCTTAGGCTGGAGCCAACTTACGCGGTTTTGCCGCGATCGCGACACCGCTCTCACGCTCTATTTTCAAAAATGCGGCTGGAATATACTGAATTTTGCATGTATTTAAATTATTAAAAACATGAAATAAATATTTGAAAAAAGCGTGAGAGCGGTGTCGTGATCGCGGCAAAACCCCGTAATTTGGCCCCAGCCTAAGTCTGCGGACAGAGTAAACGCTGATGCGAGCAGGCAGGCAGGCAGGCGCAGGCAGGTACCTGCTCAGTAAATAAGCCATGCAGAGTGAATGCGAGAAGGTCAGATCAGATCAGTATGAGAAAAAGTTTGTTATTTATTTTCTCCCCTATTGCTTTCTATTTTGCATCTTCCGTTAATGGCGTTTATGAAAATTTTTTATTTTCTTTACATAAATAGCACACTCTCTTTAAAAGAGCTACATCTCAAAAATTGCGAAAATGAGGTGTTTCGTCATTAAAATGTGTATTAAAATTCTGTAAGCTGATTAAATATTTTTATACTTTTAATCACTAGTAGATTCAAATACCTTTACAACGTGTCATCGGTAAGAAAAATCGGATGAAAATTACCAGAGTTGTGATATTTTACTTTTCAAAAGAATTCCATTTTCTTTCCTGTTGTAATAAAAAAAATCGTAAAAATCCAAATTTTAAAAAATTGCAATGAAATGTTGTTAAACAATTTTCTGAAACAACACTTAAAACAAATACAAAAAATTGTGTCATTAATTTGAATAACTTGGTCGTTATGGAATTTTTTATTAGAAGTGTACCCTTTTGAAAATGTCGCGTTTGAGTACTTTTACGAAAAAATTCTCAAAAATCCAAAAATGGAAAATGTTAACCAATAACAACAATAATGCTTAAAGCATAACTTGAGCTATTTTGTGCATAACATTAATAAAACCAAAAACCTAAGAAAAAAGTTATAGCTGGTGAAACTTGATTTTTTTTTCAAAAATCCGCAAAGTGCCTGTTTCTGGCATTTCGAACACAAAAAAATTATAGAAAAATCATAAAAACGTTATATCTCATTTAAAATGACTGTAAAATAAATGTTTTTTAAATATTTTTGATTTTTGTGTTACAAAAATTTTGGAATTTGAGGGCTGCCAACATATAAGACCCTGTATTCGATCAACCTATCATTTTTGCGTGCACAACTTATCACCAAAAACAACACAATCTTAATTAGCGTTAAAAAAATTTGCCAATACTTACCAAAAACAACCCTCACACTCACACAAACATGTGCGCGGTCGCTGCTGTTGATGTTTGTTTCGACAACGCGTTGTTGTTGTTAAATGTTTTTGTTGTAATTGGTCTTGTATTTTTTAAAGATAATAAAAAACGCAGTTTCCTTGAAAAATTACAAAAACAACACAAAAAGAACAAATTCAGTTGCGAGAAACCTGCGCCAGCCTCGTTTCTCGCAACAACCTAATCTGATCTGATCTGACCTGCCTGCTTTCACTCTGCACACTTCGAGCAGTTTTGTATGAAATCGTATGAAGCGAGTTTTCTCACACTGAGACAAGTAGGCAAACCTGCCTGCCTGCCTGCCTGCTTCAGCGTTTACTCTGTCCGCAGACTAAGGTTGCCCGCAGAGTAAGCGCCGAAGCAGACAGGCAGGCAGACAGGCACAGGAAAACTGTGTGAACAAGAGAGAAAAAAGTTATTTCTATCTCGTTTCTTCGCAGGGCCTGCCTGCCTGCCTGCCTGCTTCGGCGCTTACTATGTGGCCAGCCTAAGGCTGCCCGCATAGTAAGCGCCGAAGCAGGCAGGCAGGCCCTGCGAAGAAACGAGATAGAAATAACTTTTTTCTCTCTTGTTCACATAGTTTTTCTGTGCCTGTCTGCCTGCCTGTCTGCTTCGGCGTTTACTCAGCGGGCAGCCTTAGGTTGGCAGGCAGGCAGGCAGGCAGGCACCAGTGCGGCAAAAGTGGCTTCATACAGTTTCATATAAATCTGCTCGAAGTCCACATAGTGACGGCAGGCAGACCAAAGCAGGTACATCGAGAAAAGTGTTTTGTCCTGGTTTCTCGCAGCTGATTTTGCGTGTTTGTCTAATTTTTGTTAAAAATTGATTGGCAATTTTTTTAAACGCAGTTTTAACGCAACGAAGAATTTACATTAGATGCATTTTACGTTTATTATTTTTTCGTTGGACGAAACACACTCACAAACATAATAAGCATCAGCGCATGTGCATATATTATGATAAACACACAAAAACAACACCATGCAAACACAACATAGCAACGAGTGTGAAGATTGTTTTTGTTCTTGTGCATCTATGTTGTTGTTGTTGGTGATAAATTGTGCATAACTGAAACAACGAAAATTATGGGTTGATGGAATTACCAATTGTTGGACATGTAAAACAGATGAAAAATAATTCTTTTAATGCGTTGTTGTTCGCATTTAATACACATTTTGTGGAATCAGAACTCAAAGGACTGTTTTGATTTTGTTTTCATCATCTTTGGAGTGAAAATAGAATCAAAACAAAAAACAGCAACAACAGAATAAATTCGTCGAAACACACATACAAACAACAGTAGCGGCTGAGTCGGCGCACATGATAGATTGAAACTTGTGTTTTATTTTTGTTGACAAATTCGTGCAATTTACTCTTCTTTTTTTTGGTTTTTCAATAAGCACATCAAAACTGATTGACATGAAGTCAGTAAAAGCAAAATAAAAAAATTTTGTTACTCAATTCTTGCGAAATTTGAGTCCTTTGTTAGATAATCATAGACAAATTTATTTTGGACAACTTTATATAGACAAAGTTATGGATGTTGACATAGAAGCTGAAGAAGAGGAAACCAAAAACAAACAACAAAAGTATCAACTTGTTCCTTTGTGTTGTTTGGTACAGCAATGCTTTGAGTGAGTGTTTTTTTTTTGTGTTGTGCGCATGCGCAAGTGTGTGTTTTGCATTGCTGTTGTTGTTGGTAAAGATGAATTCACTGACTAATTTCAGGAAGTTTATGTGTGAATTAAAATAATGTTAATCAAGTTGAAGAGCGTGCGGCAAGTTTTCCCTCTGAGCGAAAAGTGCACAAACTTCATATAAAAAAAACTTTGAAAACATGCTGAAGGTTATCAGTGAATCCACGTTAAATGTTTTTTCGTGGAGAAGCATTCATAACAGAAGAAATGCGAAAAAAAACAAAACAATAAAAAACTTATCGCACTGATCTGATCTGCTTCTCGCATTCAGTCTGCGGTGGTTATTTGTGGAGCGGGTTGCTGTCTGTGCCTGCCTGCCTGCTTCGGCGCTTACTATGCGGCCAGCCTAAGGTTGCAAACAGAGTGATCGCCGAAGCGGACAGGCAGGCAGACAGGCGCAGGTAAACTTTGCGAACAGCTTGGCTTTATTTCTATCTCGCTTCTTCGCAGGTTACCACCGTCGCTTGTCTGTCTGTCTGTCTGAATCGGCGTTCACTCTGTCCGCAACCTAAGGTGTTAAGCTTCTATGTTTAAATTTTTAAATACATTAAATAAATAAATGTATTAAAATACATGCAAAATTCAGTATTTTTGAGCCGCATTTTTGAAAAAAATGCGTGAGAGCGGTGTCGTGATTGCGGCAAAACCGCGTTGTTCGGTCCCAGCCTTAAATAGGAGTTTTTAACAATGAAAAACGAAATCGTCTGTTGCGGCCGGCCCCTGTTGAAAAAAGATGGCGTTAAAAATGAGACAACTTTTTTTTGTTTTTGTGTTTTAGACAACTTATTGTAATTTCGAAATGAGTTTTTGTAATATAGAAAGCTAAAATCTTATACTATTATACGAAAAATTTTTACGTATTACGTATTTATTTATTCATAAATGAGTTCTCGAATACGGCCCAAGCTAGTTCGATGAAATTTTCAATACAGGGGTTTACGGGGCAATAAACCGATGTGACTAGGTCTCATTTCTGAGAAAATTTGTTTAGCAGCGAACATTGGGGTATTTGAACGATTTAGGATGCCAAAATAATTTTATTTAGTAAATAGTTTTTACTCAAGCTTGTAGTTGATTTTAACCCTGTACGACCATTGGGACATATTCAACACTATTCAACATTGCAAACATTTCGTCGCTCGAGAAAATTAAAGTCTTATGTGAAAATTTTCACTTTTGAGATTATTGAGAAAAAGAGGCTATAATTCAAATTCTAGCACAGCAATATTCTTTAGGATTTCAGGCCTTTTTGCAGACATATTTCACATTAGATTACGAAATCTTACCGTGATCTTACCGTTATTTTTTTAGAATTTATAGCAGCGCTTACTCAATAATCTCAAAAGTGAAAATTTTCACATACGACATTTATTTTCTCAGGCGACGATTTGTTTTTTTTTTTCCTATTAAATCAGTGTTTTATAAAATATACTTTTGTAAAGTGTCCCAAAAAGTGTTCACATCCGAAATTCAACCCGAAAATCCCGGGAATGGAAAAGTGTAATCCTGCTGGCATCCCTAATTAGGACATTAGGAAAAAGTATATCCTAGGATTGACATCCGTAGTCCTAATGTGCGCTACACAAAGGGGTATTTGACCGATTTAGGCGACCAAAAGTCAATTTTAAAAAACACCGATTTTTGAAAAAATGGTCATACAGGGTTTAAGATATTCATTTGTAAATGAGTTCTCGAAGACGGTCCAAGTGATTTCGATGAAATTTTTAATATAGAGTTTTACGGGGGGCCAAAAATCGATCCAACTCGATCTAATTTCTGAAAGAATTCGTTTTCTCCTTCGCCTATTGCTTTCCATTTCATTTTGCTTTTCTTACGCATCGCAGCACAGCAAAATCAACAATATTCAGTTGCCTTCGTTAAGCTTACGCGTGATTCTCATTTTTATTCGTTTGGCTAATTATAATAATTCATTTTTTATTGTTTCTATGCTGTATTTTAGAGAGGCGTGAGTCGTAAATGTTCGCATGTTGTTGTTTGTGTTTTTGCTACGTAAAATCTATATAAAAACATGTTGGTTTTATTTTATTATTTTATTTTCCGTGTATTTTAATGGGGTAACGCAGAAAGAAATTAGCAGCACACATTGGAGTATTTGACCGATTTAGACGGCCAAATTATTACTTATATTCAATAAATACTTGTTTAATACAACTGCTTAATGTATCCAAAACACATTTTTTTTTTTGGAACAATTGGTGGTGGTGTTATTAGTGGTGGTGGTGATGGTGTTGTTGTTATTGTCAAAACTTACTTGAGAGACTTTACGCATTTCTAACATTTTTTTTATAAGCAAAGACATGATTGAAAACCAGTGGTAAATGGACACATGACGTAACCAATTATTTCTTAAATACAACGAAGCTGCAGGGCCTCCGAATTCTGTTTACAATCCTCTATTACATTTGTATGGACATGGCCGCTAAAACACTTATGACATCTACCTTACACAGTAAGCGACAATGTAAGTAGGTATGCACAAGATAGGAGAGAACAAAAAACAAACACAAAACTGGAGAGAACACAAATAAATTGAACGAAAATCCTCTCTACGCCAAAAACTCAACGAAAACAAACGAGAAAATACAGAAAAGAAGCAAACAAAAGCAAATGACGCCAAAAATTATTTCCACAATAATTTATACAATTTAATGATCGAATTGATTACCTTTTATCTAGCACTTCAGAATAAATGTTTAATAATACTTTATTTTATGTATGAAACTTTGTTCTGGCTTAAACATAAAGATTAATAGTTTTCACAAACACACTTCACTGCAAAATTTCCTGTTAGAAAACAAGATGTTGCTGCACAGACGAATAAAGTCGAACTGCTGTTTTGACAATGAAATGAAACTTATGTGAGCACAAACAAGATTTCGTTTCCGCTTACAGTTCTGCATTACAATGTCATCACCGATAAATTTTTACAAGCGGGAAGAGATTATTTTAGAAGAATGTTTTTACAAGAGTACGAAAGAGATAATTGTAGGTGACACGCATTTCTAGCGTGAAATATTTATAATTTTGCTCTATGGGACTTAACGAGAATAAATGTAGGCAATCAGTTGCCAGCAATTATTGTAGTTAATTCTCGTAAATTTAAGTTGTAAATTGTAGTTAATTCTCGAACTAAAATTCTAAACAAAAATATACAACTTTTTTTAAATTTTTTTTAATTTTAATTTTTTTAATTCTTTTTTTTTAATTCTTTTAATTTTTAAAATCAGTGATACTAAAAATGCCTGTGTCAAAAAAAAATATAACATAAAATATAATTTGTGGCAGAAAGTATTTTTTTTATATTCTTCTCATACCTTTAAAATTTTTGAAGGAGTTATTTGAATAAATACAAAAAAATAAGCGTTCTCAATTTCGGTTTTACGTGGAAAGTATGCGTGGTTCTGAATTAATTTTAAAATATTATTGTCTGTGATTTAATATAGCCATTACCATCTCATATACCAAATTTTATTGGCCTACGACAATTAATTCTATGAGGTTTTAACCTTTGTTTGTGAAGTTTTTATTTTTTCATTTTTATTTCGGTTAGCAAGGGTTAAAGCTATACATGTTTAGTCATATAAAAATAGATTTTTTCCCTTTTTTTAAATACAATGGCCAGCTTCCGCGATTTTCTCCAAAGCCTTATTTTTAGACGTGGATCTGACTTATACATTATAAACTTTAATATTCACAGCCCAAAAATTAAAACTTTTTAATACAACAGAATATTTCCGAAAATTAAAAAATTTGAGTATTTCTGAAAAAATACGTTCTCAAGAGTATTTTCTCTAAACAAATTTTTAGTATAGCAAGTCTTTGTTTTGTTTTTATTTGCACCGAAAGTTTCATAGTATAGAGGATAGTAGGGCAGAAGGTGGAGGTTTCGCCACTGGGGCACATTTGCCACACCCGCTAATACAAAATTTAAGATAGCTTTCTAGTTGAAATAATCAATAACACAGTGCAACACATATTTTCGGGGGTGAACCAAACCAATCAAATGATAGTATTTGACATCAATAACAAAAGCCCAAGTCGCTTTTTGCTCTACTATATCACAATTTTTTTTAAAGGGGTTTTAAATTTAAATTCTTTTGGTCAAAATGAAATAAAAAAATATAAAAAAATTATATGTTAAACTTAACATAGGGTGGGTCTTGTCTTCGGAAACCTAAATTAAAATTTACCGGGGAATATTTTTTTGGAACACTTTAACCCACTAGCTCCTTGCAGTATGGGTCAATTTGACCCTTTTTTGGAAAAGACCCTATAAGTCAACTTTGGAGGAAGGTCAAAGGTTAAAACCTTCCAAAAAATATATTTTCCAGTAAATTTCACAGGGAGCACCCTAGACAAGCAACCTCTACGAGTTAGAGGCTACACATAAAATACGAACCGAAAAGATAATACATTTATTTTCATGTCAGGTTGTTTTAATGTTTTTTTTAAATAGTATCCGTATCTTTATCACTATTCTGGTGTTTTCTTTCTTCGGTATCTGTAAAAATGGAAATAATTCCATCTAGTACAAATTGATGTTTGTAATTTTTGATCATAGTATTTTTCATACGCTATAATCAGTTCCTGACTACAATGACCTTGTCTGCTTCGGGATGGTGTGAAATGACCGCAGATATAACAAATTTTCTTTAAGTTTCCGCAGAACTCCATTGAAAATAAAATGTTTCGAAAAAAGACGAAGATACTTTCGCTTTTACAATTTTAATTAAATTACTCAATTCCCACTTAATTAAATTTCTAAGCTAAGCCACCTTAATACAATTTACGTAATTTGTTACTATAACTTATACAGTATTACGAATATAATTATAGCTTTATACCGTTACGCCGGACCGTAATAATATTACAAATTTATTACTAAATGAAGATATAATTATCGCACGGTGCAATAGTTACTTAAAAATAAATTTATTGTCTATTTCGGTTCGTATTTTATGTGTAACTCGTAGAGGTTACTTGTCTTGGGTGACCCCTAATAAGATTTTAAGGAGAATATTTTTTTGAAAGGTTTTAACCTTTGACCACCCTCTAAAGTTGACTTATAGAGTCTTTTCCAAAAAAAGGTCAAATTCACACATACTGAAAGGAGCTAGGGGGTTAAAGTTTTCCGAAAAAATATTCCCCGGAAAATTTTAATTTAAGCTTCAGAGGACAAGAAATACCTTGAATTAAGTTTAACATATAATTCTTCATATTGTTTAATTCCATTTTTGACCAAAAAAGTCAAATTTAAAAGCACTGTAAAAATATTTGTGACGTAGTGGAGAGCAAAGGAGCAAAAAGGGACTTTGACTTTTGTTATTGATGTAAAATACTATCGTTTGAGATTGGTTTGGTTTACCCCCGAGACTATGGCCTTCATTTTGTGACATAGTGTGCATTTATTGACCATCTTTCATCCACTCAACTTTGACAGTTGAGCTTTGATGTGATCACGAACAGAAGTGCTTTTTTTTGTTGACTAAAAAAAAATTTATTTGTAAGTATATCATGCTATAACTTTCTTAATTATTGATTGTAAACAAAGTTGTTTTTTATGTGATTCCGGAATTATTTTGTTAATTAGTAAGCAATATTTTGTATCTATAAATTATCAAAAAGTTCAGCAAAAAAAAAACAATTTTGTGAGAGTGGCTGCTGCTGGGAAACATTCAACACAGTGCAGATGGGGTGGTATTGCCGGCTTATCTCGCATAAATTTTGCTAAGATATATATGATTATCTACTTTTACATGGACATTTATTTCTATATATCGTCGTTACAAAAGTGAACTTGCGAATCTGAAAAATTAAATTTTTCATTTCTATTGAAAATTCTATGGAAAATGAAAAATAAAATTTTTCAGATTCGCAAGTTCACTTTTGTAACGACGATATGTTTGTTTTTATAAACCATATTTTTGTTTGATTTTCGTTATAACGTTTTTTTTTTTTTGTTGTTTTAAGAATGAATTATTTTTGTTTTGTTAAATTATGTTTGAATTAATAAAAAGTGGTTTAAGCAATTTTTTCTAATTTTAAAAACCACAATAACCCAGCAAAATTTTTGATGCAAATGTGACATGCATTCTTAGCGGCACTGCTTCCAGAAGACATTCTATTGATCAAACTCTGCTTTTTCTTAGCCTTATAAAGCAGTTCTTTCAAGAGGCATTTTTATAAACTACTTCTGGAAGACATTCAATTATTTGAAGTTCAGAAAAAAGGATATTTTACCTTGGAATTTTTTAAATCCCCCAACAAAACCCAAACACTATTCATTTCCCACACCAAAATTGCTAGAATGTCGGGAAAAGGGATATTTTCCAAGGGATTTTTTAACCCTCAAACCACAAAAAGCCTTCTTGTCGAATGCCTTCTTAAAGTTCTCCTGAAAAACACCTACTAGAATCCTTTGATTGAAGGTCTCAAAGAAAGGTTCCATTGAAAAAATCCTAGAAGCACTTCTAGACAGGACTAAGGAAAGCATTCCTTCCAATGACATGCATATGTTAAAAGAATGCCTTCTGGGTATGAAAGTGGAAGGGATGGAATTCAAGACTTTCCTTTCCTCTTTAGCTTCTTTTGGAAGCACTTTTTTTGCTGGGAACTAGCAAAAGAGCTGAAGGTATTTTTAAAGTGATACTAGCTACAAAACAAAAAATAAAACTTTAAAAAATGTATTCACTATTTCTCAAAAAAGCGTGAATTTTATTTTTGACGAATTTACCCCGTAAGTCGGCGGTTTCACCACTTTAAAGACCTTTGGAAATCATAAGAAAATAATGGAAATTTGCGAATAAATTATTTAAAAAAAATGCAAAATCAAAGCTAATAAATGTAACTTTCTAAATTTAAAAGAATTTTCTTAAAAACAATATTTGCTTCTTTTGGACATCCATTTTAAAATGACTAGCAAATAGTCCCTCTTCTACCCTACAAATAGTGATTCTAAGAAGGAAACACTTTATTTTCTGTAGGTAATTGGGCCACCTCCCTTAAGACTTTTGATTTGTTTTTAAATATTAAAAAACACATTGTTAAAATTGGTTATCGTCTGACTTAGCTATATATTAAAATAATACTTTTTATATGAAAGATATCTTAAAGAAGTGTCTCTTCACTTAAAACCAGAAAAATTAAGCGAACCTTAATCATTTTATCACCTTTATAAAAATTTCGCAACCGCTTGTTAATGAATGTTTCAAGCAAAATATAAACTTTTCCATTCCAATTCTGTTGATGCACATTTTAATGAAGCCCAGCAACATCTTCATCAATATCAGCAAAAAAACTGTTAATAATAAAACTAGTTCAAAACATCCTTTCACTTTTAAAGTGTCTCATTATTTTGAATTTTTTTTTTTATGAAGTTTTTACTCCATTTAAAAGTTATCCAGAACCTTTTGTTGTGAAGGATTTAAATTATAAGTGACTTCCGTTTACAACAGGTTTTGTTCATTTTAGAACGTGTAGTTTAAAAGATGTTTAACGTGTAGTTTAAAGATGTTGATGATTGTTACGTTTATTCTTTTTTAATTTTTTTTTTTTTGCTTTTAGTGACTGAATATTTTAAGATGCCACAATTATACGATTTCGATGACTACGATCGCTGTCTGCAGGAGTATGAGAATCTATCGACTTATTGTTTTGTGCGCGCGGAAGTGCTGCCGCAGAACGATTCTACAGTTTGGCGAACAATCGAAAATATTTCACAGTACACCAGACATCATTTCGATCATCATCACTTATATTTTGGCTTGTGTGTAGGTTGGTGTGAGCAAGTTTTGGAACAGTTGGATGAAAATACGACACAGGAGTTATTTCATGGTATATTGACTAGTAATGAAAAAGTAAGTGCAAATTAACGTCTTTCAACAAATACTTTATACAAAGAAGTGAAGTGATTCATTTAATAAAATTTAATTTATAAGGAAAACGTTTCAGAAAAAGAACACTGTGTGACAATTTTAGAGTTGTAAAAAAATAACTTCAAATATCTCAATAGTTTTCAGTAAGCGGTGTCTCATGGACAGCAATTTTTTCAAGGTCAAAGTTTATGTATTATCCAAACTCCTTAAACTTTTAAGCTGTACGAAGCTTAAACTTGAGACATTTAACAAAGTTTGTTGCAAATTAATGGGCCCATAAAATTTAACAGATTTCACGAACAAATTTTTCATCATGTTATCTTTAAGCTTTCTGAACTTCAGATTTCAGAAAAAAACTTATTACCAGCTATTCAACCCAATCACACCATTCTCTTAACCCATTAACCGCTGCTAATAAACGTTTCGTACGAAATTTTATGTGCTTTCTTATATTGATCACAGGAACTACCACATCAAATTTCAACTTTATATCTTTATATCTACCGTAGTCGAGATCTGAGTTGGGTATAAAAATGCCCAACCGTCCGGCAATGTAATATAAATGGGCACACAGATTCCTTTTGCAACAGCAGTACAGTGTTATATAAGGAATTTTCTATCAATAGCAGGTATAGTTCGTTAATTGTCTAAGAGAGCTTCAGTTTTTGCATTTTTGGTTTAAATTTAAGTACAACTCTGTATTACTTTTTGTTTTTAATGCAATTTATACTAAATTCTAGTAATTGGATGCTAAATTTGGATTCAGACCAGTGCTGCCGTTTTATACTTTTTAAAAGTAGTAAAATTTCAGTTTTTGGGGAGTATTTTTGCAGTTTAAGGAGTACTTTAGTAGTTGAAAATAAAAACAAAGTAGGACTTTCTCAAAACACACTATAAATGATACGAAAATTCTTCTTTTTTCATTTAATATATTAATTTTGTAAATAAAATTATTTTGAATATGTGAAACTATTCTTAAATTACAATTCAATACTTAAATTATAACACAAAAAAAATCATAAAAAAACTTGTAGAAGTATTAAATATATGGAGTATTCCGTACAAAATTTGCCACCAACATTTTATTCCCCCAAAAAATTTATTTTATGTTTCATTAGTCAGAAATATTTGATACGAATGTTTTATTTCAATATAAAACGAGGAGTTTTCGAAAGACAAATTTTTTTATAATATATTTTTAAAAAAATTACATTTTTTTCAATCGCTTATACTGCGATAACTGCCTTTTTGTTAGCTTTCGAATGATTTTTACTAAAACTTTATCATATTATTGCGAAAAATAGAGATTTGCAACAAATTGATTTTTTTTTTAATTGGATCTGATTTTTTTATTTTTTTATTTATTAATATTCGTCATCCTTCGTCTAAGGCCTTATAAAGAGGCTCTTTAATAAAATTTGAAAAATTAACTTTTTTGATGACGTATTTGCTTCACTTTAGATATTTTTGTTTGAATATTCTGTTCTCCTTTTTTATTAGAATTCCTGAATTTGATCCATTATATTTTTAATTAAAATCTAAATAAATTTCTTCATCTTTAAAATAAATTTTTTTTTTTAATACATCGGAGCAGTACTTAATTTGACAAAATTTTGTAATACTATATTACTTTAAATAACCAATTTGTAATTGGAACTAAAACAAGTATCCTTGTTTTCTCTGATTGAAACACAACATTTATGTTATTAGTAATATTTAATATGTATGCGAGAAAACTGAAATATATTATTAATTCATTAAGTCTATGACATATACTTTGAGCTAGATCTGAATTAGCTTTGAGTTTTTATTTCAAAACATAATCTTTTTTTTTATTTTTCGATAGTTCTTCGTCACCAAATGAACATATTTGCTTTGAAGATTCAAGAGAATCAGTTGTAGATGAACAAGAAAATTTAACAAAGTGAAAGAAAAAAGGAGACGTTCATATACAATTTTTTAAGCAGTAACGGTGAGTCCGTGAGGCCGTTTTCTGTTATTTAGAAACAGTAGTACTTTGTTGTATTTGGGGAGTATAGTAGTATTTACGACTCAATAGGAGTAAATACTACAATTGTATTACTATCGACAGCGCTGATTATGACCCGTAAAAATTACAAACTGTTCTGTGTATTTAAAATTTTTTTAATTTTTTTATAAATTTTCTTCATACAAAAATATAAGAAAAGACTTTGAGTTTTTCCATATAAATATTTTCATAAAATATAATATGTAATGTGTTAGTTTTCGGGAGCCCGGGTTCGAGGCCCAACTCGGACAAAAAAAAAATTATTTTTTTGTTTGTTTTTAAATCTACATGTTTTTACAAACTGTTCTGTCTACTTAAAAATTTTTTTGGAATTTTTTTTTGTAAATTATTTCATATAAAATAATATGAAAAGATTTTTTTTAAAGCGACAAACAAAAAAAATTAAACACTAAGCTGTTACCAATTCTGAGATATGATCAATTCAGCAAAATCATTTTCATGGATACAAAGTACCCAACCGTGCGGTTAATGGGTTAATATATAATGTCAAAAATACAGAAAACAGTAGGTGAATTTATTTCAAAAATGAAACAAGCATGGATTTCATTATTATTTCTTAAACTTTCTAAATTTCAAACATTATAAGCCAAAGAATCATTACTTACAGGTAAAAACCGTGATTACAGTTTACAATATAATTGAAAATTTCAACTGAAAATTTTGTTCTAAAACATAATAGGGGTATTCACACTGACTTGGGTAGTTGGGTACATTGGCACATGTCGTATATTTTGTTTGTGTAAAGTACCATTCTACCTAAGTACCAATCTACTATAGCTGATCCCTGACTTGTTTGGGTAGATTGTTTTCTTGCCAAATTGAGTACTTTTTCCAAAAGTTCATAAAAACGCTATATTTCAGACGAATTTGAAATATATTTATTTATTTATTTATTTAAGTCAAAGAATAACTAATTCCATACTGACAATTTGTAACTAAAAAATATACTAAATATAATAGTAAATGTTGTTAAGATACTTTTTAATGATATATTTAGGAAAAGAAAAATCTAACGCAAAATAATTTGGGATTAAGTTTACTTCAGTGAGTGCTCTTAAAATGGGGGCATATAATGCAAAATTAGTTTTTTGATACTTATAAAAAACGGTACACAATTTCTCAAATTTCTGATAGGTACATTGAAATGTATTAACTGCAACAGTGCAGGAGAATCAATTGAACCACTAACAATATCATATATGAATAATAATGACAATATGGTACCTCTACATTGTAGCGTTTTTAGATTTAAAAGATTACAACGATCAAAGTACGAGTGATGAGCATCACACAGATTTAATTGACGAACTGCAAAGCAAGTAAATCTTTTTTGAGTGCGCTCAAAGCGCTGTATATGTGTTGAATAAAAAGGTCTCCAGATAACAATAGCATACTCTCATTTTGAACAAACAAGAAAAGAATATAATAAGTTCAGAGTAAATGGGTCAGAGAAATCAGAACTATTACACATTACAAAAGCTAACACAAAGTAAGATTTAGATATAATATAGTTAAGATGGCGGACAAAAGTGAATTTGGAATCCAATATTACACCAAGATCAGTAATTTCATCAACTTTTTTTAATATAGAGCCTTCAATGTTATATAAATAATAAGACACATTAAGAGTTTTCGCAAATTTAATATAGAAGCACTTGTTCATATTTAGAAAAAGCTTATTATTATAACACCAATCAAGAAGGTTATCAATATCAGATTGTATGTTTATTTCATTTTAAGAGTTACAGATGATAGAATAGACTTTTAAGTCATCCGGATATAAAAGATATTTGGAATAGTTGAAACATGTGCTAATGTCATTTATAAATAACAAAAAAGCCAATATATTTATTTTTGTGGCATTTTAAGAGATCCTTTTTGTGATCTTTTTTTCTTAAATCACTTTGTATGGGAGGTAGGAGTGGTTTTCATCCGATTTTGTTCATTCTCTAACTTGATTTTAGTTTTTTTAATATAGCCGATAGATATTCATTCCAATAGTTTCAAAATTGTGGCTTTAATTGTGCCGACAGACAGACAAACGGACATGATTAAACCAACTCAGCAGGTGAGTTGATCAAAAATATAGGTACACACTTTTCTATACCTACCATGCCTCTTTATTAGCGTTACAAACGGAGTGACAAAGTTAATATAGCCCTAACTCAGTACGCGTAGGGATATAAAAAACAAGTTAACTTCTTGTAATCACTTCTTTTGATCGTAAATTAGCTGATCAAATCAGTCAAAGCAGGTGTCAAAAAAGGAAAGCAGAAAAAATATATTTGCCAACTGGGGTTTTTACTGCAATGGGTATGTTCAAGAATAAAGAAACTTTACAAAAGTTTCTAAGCATATTAATACGAAAAATTTTGAAATTTGCTATGATTTTTAAAAGAATTTAGAAACAAAAAAAAAATTTAATTCCCCCCAAAAATTAACTCATTTATTTTAAATTAGATTTATTCCTCCCAAAAATTAAATTCATTCCCCCCAAAAATTAACTTATTAATAATTTAACTCCACTCCCCATCGAGCCAAAATTTCACCCAAATGGGGAATTCCCCTGAATTGGCAAGACTGGCTGTAACTTCGTTTTCAACCAATCGATTTTGTTAAAAATTTGCTTGGTAAAATTTTTTGAGCCGATTAACTAGTTTCTGGTATCAGTAAAAAAAACAAACGATCAAAATGTTCTGTACAAAATGTACAAAAAAGTCAAAGGGGGGAAAGGGTACGTTTTATTTTGCAGTGAAAAAATACATGTCACTAGAATGTTTTTCTCCCCAAATAATTTCCATGTTAAAACCTAATTTGATAAAATTTACTCACACTAATGAATATATCGACTGGTCTCTGACTTAAACTCGTAAGTCAAAAAATCAAAGTTTTCAGGAGAAGCAAAAAACTGATGTTCTCCTTAAGGGAGTAAAAATCGTTTAGTCAAAATCTTATGGTCAAAATAGGCTTAACGAATTTATTGACATTAAAAATGTAGCAAAATTAATTGTAAGTATATTTTAAAAATGTTGCAAATGACTTAAGAGGTTACTGAAAACAGATTTCTTTATATTACCTTACGAGGTTAAGACTTTCGTTTACTTCCATAATTTCATCTTAATTTTTTTTATTCTTTTTTACTATTATAGAAAAACTGTGCGTTTAATTTTAAACATATATTGAATAGTTATGGGTAAAAAAACATAAAAAACATCAGTACATTTAAATATATAAAAGTAATATTAAGAGCCAATTTCAGCATGTGCCTATAAAGTGTTAGATCGAGTATTCAGAACTTGTTAGAACACAAAACTCATTTTGCAGAAATTAGTTATAAAATTTTTTAAATATGTATAAAAAACAAAAATAATACAAAAAAGAATTTCCTATTTTTAAGTTATAATAGGAAATTATGAGTTTTCATGTTTTAACCGTAGTCCTACGTTGGTATAGAAAACTACATATTTTTTAATTTTTATATATTTTCATATAAAAGCAAGCTTATATGATTTTTATTTTATGCTCAGTGTAGACCGAAGTCATGTTCCGTGTAATATCTCAATTATAAATTTTTTCAAAATATTTAAAAACTTCAATTCCTCATCTCACCTCAACGTGGAATTTTTAAAAGTTTTTCTCAACGTAGGACTACGGTTAAACTATCGTAGAAATAATGATAGTCAGCTGGAATATATGATTTTAAGGTTTGTAAGTCTTAATATTTCTTAAATGTTCATTTAATAGGCTCCTTGTATAAATTTTCGAGAACCAATTCAGTTTCGTTATAAAAATTATCAACCTTTCTTCGGTAAGACAATAATATCCAATCATCACCATAACTTAATTTGTAATAAGTTCCATCTGCTGAATATTTTACTAATCACGATCATTTTTATATTCATAAAATTTCTGTTTAAATTTAATTTTTTTTTTTTAAATAATGACTAATAAATGTGAAACTTAGCACAAGTGTTTAACGTTTAACTTCATCGAATACAACGGCGGCTTAGATAAGTGTTGCCACAATTTTTTTTATTTGTTTTATTTTTTATTTATTTTTGTATTATTTTTGTTTATTTTAACTGCTTGAAATTTAAAGAAAATACGAGGTTATTGCATTTACTTAAATTCCCGTTTTTGTGTACGAGGTTCCTGCACACACATTTTTCACCCAAAAAAAATACACAAAGAGTCTTAAAACTTTTGTGCTGAATGGCAGAAACTAATAATAAAGCTATTTTCATAAAAAAAGCAAATTCGAGTTTTTTGACTAACGAGTTAAGTCAGAGACCAGTCGATATGTAGATAAGATTATTTTTTTTCTATATCAAACATACAATCAAAATAATCCAATCCCCAACCCTTGAACTTTGTACAAATTGTGAAAGTCATGAATTTAATCAGAATCGAATTCTTCTTTTTTAACCATACAGCGTTATTATCTTAGTAGGCAAAAAACTCAAACTTCACATAAGCCGTTGTTATATTTAACTTTAACTTTCGTGCGAATTCTTCACTTTGTTTTGACAACACAATTATAAATAAAATTTAAAAGAAATGGCTGTATTGGCAAAACTGTACTGCCATCTTATGGTAAAATGATTATGGCATCTTAATCGCCAAACTTTAAATTAGCAGATTAAACTTTTTCTGAAAAAAACCCCGAATAAATAGTAACGCACGACGACACCCACACCACAACCTTTTAAACTTGTGACATATCATGGCTTTTTTATTTTTATTGCTCAATTTTGGGAGGTAAATATTTTTAAAAACCGTAACTTACTCTTAAAAAAGCTGGCAGCACTGCTGGCAATTCCAATTTTGTGTGAAATAAATAAGGCAATTAATCTTAGTTTGCAGTCTACGTCATTGTTTCTAACTACATCTCTGTCTATGTTTTATTAAAATTCTGAGTTAAAGTCTTAATCATAATTTAAGTCAGAGCTTAAGTTTAGTCGTCGTCTTAGTCTAAACTTTCATCTTAGTTTTATTTAGTCTAACCGCCTAATTTTATATATCGAAAACGCAAACCAACGAAAAGCAACACACGAGAAGCAATAGAATTTTGTATAGAAAAAAATATTGCTTCTCGTGTCTTACTTGCAGTTGGTTTGAGTTTTCGATATACAAAATAAAGCAGCTAGTCTTGGCCTCAGCTTTAATGTTAGTTTACGTCTAAGTTCTTATCTTAATCACAGTCCTAATCCTGTCCCTAGTCATAGAGCCGGTATATTTTCAGTGCATTCTATTTGACATAAAATGATCTAGCTGTGGATACAAGATAAGATCTTGCATAAAAACTTAGATACAATACAGGAACTACGATAATACCAATAACTTAGATATGCGAGTCAGCATATGAAGCTTATGAAGCTCCAAAAAGTCGCACCAAATTCAACACGAGCTTGTCAAATCTATCTGAATTTCATATCTCATTACATTGTTTGTCTGTGTTTTTAGCACTCACAGCAATAAAAAATAATTTGAATAAAATTTAGTTTTTTTTTTTTTTTTTTTTGTTATGTTTAACTGAACTCAGTGGTCAGTCTTGTATGGCAATTTTTAGAATCCTACACTTTTTTTGAGCTAAACTGATAAAGTTTGAAGCAGCTGCTATTTTACTATAGAATGCTGTCTAGTTTTAAACATTTTAATTCCATTCAGTTTTAATTACGTACTTAAAAAAATTTCAATTCACAAGACTGGTAACCCAAAACGATGCTTTAAAACAAGTTCTTCTTCAAAGCTATTTTAAATAATGTACACATTAGTTATTAGATCAGCATAGGATTAGATAATAAAATATGTTCAGATGACGAAGCACAATTAATATGAGCAATAACATTTATTAATTCCAAAATTAATGAGCAATCAGTTTTTTTCAGCAATAACATTATGTAATAATATTGTTATATTATACATTAGGGTGGTTTTTATATGTAAGGTCATGTTAAATGGTCGCAAATCTGCTTCAAATGACAAAAAAAATTGCTCTAATTCTTTTTAAATTTTAAAATTGAGCCTTGAGTGAACCAATCGGATAAAAAGAGATGCATGAAATTTGCTACAGGTTATACTTAAGGCCCAACCAATAATAAAGGACCAATAATAAAGGACTTGGTTGGGCTTTAAGTATAACCTGTAAAAAGAGATGCATGAAATTTGCTACAGGTTATACTTAAGGTCCAACCAATAATAAAGGACTTGGTTGGGCCTTAAGTATAACCTGTAGCAAATTTCATGCATCTCTTTTTATCCGATTGGTTCATTCAAGGTTGGGCTTGGCTTATGTTTAAGCAAACAAAAGTCTTAGAGAAAAGTTGACGAAAAGTATGAATAAGTAGAAAAGTCGCCCAAGTTGGCAGATTTCATGCTTAACAACATGTCAAAGGTTTACAAAATCTTGACAAAAATATATTAAAAAAGTTCAAAAGTTCTTTGAAAAATTTGTTGAAGTAGTACCTGTCAGCTTTTTTATATATATATTTTTAGACACTTGTTTTAAGTTTTTCAACAAATTTGGGATCTGCATTTATTTTGAATCAATAAACTAATGTATTTTTTTTTTTCAATTGACAGATAAAAAAATAAAAATTTGTAAGCATATGTTAAAAGGGTTGGCATCAGCTTACACAAAAATATATTTATTATGCAGCTTGGCTTCTAATTGTCCATAATTTGCTTAAATATACACGAACAAAAAAATCTTTTGCATTGAAAAATTTGGCATACAAATAATAAAATTTGTATTAAACACATTCTCAATACTCTTAGCAAACTTATTCTGCTAAAAAGTAAACGAAAGTTGAAAAACTGAACGAAAGGAATGCTTAGATAAAACTTGGGCAACTTCATATATTGCTGTGTAAGTGCGTGCTTTTGCTCTTAAACTTTTGTTTGTTTAAGCATAACATGGATGGGTCTTTAGGGTCATACTTTGACTGGGCCTTTAGGGTCATACTTTGGGAAAAAAAACTGGCGAAATCATTTATGGTTCTCTCCTATCTTAAAGGGGATAAAATAATTTTTAAATATTGTATGGGAGGTCAGCGTAAGCATTGATCGAACACGTTTAGACCAGAAGTATATTAGTCTAGGAACATATTTTGGTTATCTGTACCAAACTATTTGCATTCAGCTTTATCCATTTGGTCGTTATCGTGATTTGAACGGATAGACTAACGAACACGCAGTCATACCAACATGTTTCAAACGATTCAGAAGGTGACGCTGATAACAAAAATATACTTCCAGAGGGCATTTATAATGCAAATTGATATCACGAACATCTCGAGGGTTTTCTTAGTTTGTTGGCCTTCGTTTATTTTTAGTTGGATTCTTTTGGAATGGAACTTTTTGTTGCTGCAATTTATTGCAAAAGTATAAGCCGAATGGGAAAAATATAAAGCCGATCATATAAAATAAAAATTGTTTCATAAACATGCCTTTTTAATCAGGAAACATTTTTCTGTATTTAGAAACAATTTACAACACGAAAATCGTCTCTTGATGATGTAAGCTTTGATGATGTAATTTAGTTGATATGATTTTAGGTGGAATTTTTAGTTAATTTTAACTCATTTACAAAATTTAAAATTTTTCTTAAGTAAAAGTTGCGTGTCACTTTATTTTATCGTTTCATAAAAAAAAACATTTTTCATTGTTTAGTTCATAAAATAGCTCTAGTTCAGTTTCTAATGCCGACAAACGAAATCTTTTTGTTCACTTTAACTTGTTAAAAGAAGGAACACCAACTGTTAACGTAATTATCATATAGTATTTTCATTCTAATTGCAACTTAAACAAAAGACTTAAGAAAGGAACTTGAAAACAACTGCTCCATTTTTTGCTTAAAAAATCAACAAATTAAAGTAGTATTCTTATGAATTTTCAGTTGCAAAAAGTGGCAGCGGATTAAGTAGTAAATTTATTTCAATAACAACGTAAACAAAAGACTTAAGAAACAAACTAGAGTAAAATTGCAGCAAGTTTAAATTTAAAAGCAAAAAAAAAAGCACTTGGAAAATTTTTTAAATATTTTTCAAGTACTACATATTACAAAAAAACACACAAGAGCTTGCAAAACAACAAAGCAAAACTGAAGACATCAATCATGATGCGAGGCATTAAAAACGTGAGAAAAACTTAAACAGTCTAAACCTAATATACGCTTTGATGTATATACAAATAAAACAACCATAGATCAATAAAAGAACTTATCATTGGTAAAAATGCGTATTAAGTACAATAATTCGTACAAACAAACGCAATAAAGACTAATAGTGAAGATGTTTACAATTTAAATAATACCATTCAAAGTTTAAGTTTATTCAATCTTTTTTTTTTCTTATTTAATTGCAGCGTACGATGTAAACAAAAAGAAATCTATGAAAACAAATTCATCCAAAGCTAGCAGTTGCTTATTTTAAAGCTTTTTATTAGCTATTTGTTGATTAATTGAATTTTTTGATATTGTTTGATTTACATTTCAACACGACATTAAAGTGATGAAAACAATGTTGTGACTGTTAGATATATGTTTATTTTTACGAGTGACCAAAATGGTAGACATCAGCAACTTGTAGTGCATGCAGTTAAAGGGTGCAGCAAAATTAAACTTGAGGGGGTATCAATGAATTTAAAGTAGACTGAATGGTTGTAATTAGCTGTCACACACTTAAGCTTGAAAAGGCAATAAGGTCAGCATTTACCAGATAAGCTCTGCCATTTTGAGTTTATTATCAAAAACAAAACAATATGCTGCAATGAATCTGATATGTGCTGTAAGTGCTTCATTGGAAAGGAGTAATTTTATTGAAATGGTATATACAAAAATTTGATATTGTAATGTGTTACCTCCGTAATGGCATTTTTTCAGAAGTTTAAAACTTGTGCTGGGTTGTGCTCGAGTTGTGCTGCATTGTACAGTAGACAGATAGAACATTTTAGTAACATACTTGTGAGATGTAATGCATTTTTATTTTATCTTCAATAACAAAGACATCTTTAAGCAAATGAATTTTTAGTTTAAAATTTATAAAAAAAGAGTTGTAACAAGATTTTTTTCTTACCACTTTTCAGTTTTTTAATTAAAAATCACATGTATTTATTTATTCATGTTTCTTTCAATCCTGATCGGGGCATAGGGAGAAAACTAAGCCCTTTGATCTCTTCAAATCATCTCTTTAAGTCTATCTATCCTCTGAGCCGCTACTTTTGCTAATCTTATATATATTACGCAAACGCAAATTTTGACCAGCGTAAGGCTTTTTAAGTACAAGTTCAATCTTCATAAATTTAGTATGGTTTGGTAGGTTTAGACTTTGAAATGTGCAAACTGGACTTTTTATTTATTTTATTTATTTTATTGAAAATTTGCATATAATTGCTGTTATATTGCTTTTTCTTTTCTTAATTTCATCATATGCCTAAAAATATGTGAGGTATTTAGCGCCACCTGTTGGCTTATAGCAATGAAACTGGTATATCTACTGTCAAATAATCTTAATTAGGCTATTCATAGTTTAAGCGTACATTCAACAAATCGTATTTATAGCATTTGTTATTGTTCAAACTGTGAGCACCTCGCCATGTGACTGTCGTATTAAAAAATTATGCAACCCTGTGATGTATGTGATTATGGTGCTGTAGACAGAACATAAAAATACGAGGTGCAACAAACACGTCCAAGGGCTACTTTAATTTACGCGTGCCCGCGTATTTGCATTTGTATGCAAAACAACAACAAAGCAAAATACGCTTTCGTAAATTGGCGTACATATAGCAAATCGTACAAATAGCAGACCAGCGTATTCAAACTGTGAATAGCCTTAATGTATAAAAGACAAGCACGCTGCTTCGTGCCCAATATTTCTCAAACTGTTCAGCCTGAAAGTATGCACAGAAAATATATTTGATAAGTAACAATATTAGGTTACTAATAAGTAACAATATTAGGTTTTTACAATAGTACGTTTTTGATCTAACTACCTTTTGAATACTGCTTCAACACGTAAAGTGTTATTTAAAGTGGTAAATTTGTATTTTTCAAAAATCAATTGAATAAAAAATCAAGCTTTAAAAAGAGAAAAAGTGCTTTCGGTTCCAAAAAAGAAGTGTGCAGAGGACCTGCCGTAGGACAGACTTTTGAACTACTCTTTTATAATTTCACATCTAAAACTATGAATTGATATATTCAATATCAAAGTGATACTGTAATGATTTCTTACAGTTGAAAAAAGATTTCTAAACTGTTGATGGCAAAATTTTTAAATTTTTTAAAATTTAATAAGAAATTGGAAGCTGGTAATGAAACATTTTTTTTCAAGCATTTTTCAACTGGAAATCAAGAAATATTCTTACTCCTGCATATTTAAAATAAATTTGGGTATGAAATTATATATGCTAACATTGTATCGTTGTTGCGCGTGCAATACCGCGTATACTGCAAAAAGGCCAAAATAAATTTCATTTTAATTTTGATCAGTTGAAAATCTATTCAACAGCTCGAAATAAAATCTAGGTATGTTTGATTTTGGCGTTTTAACGCCACACAGGTTTACTAGTAGATAGTATAATTCAATTTCCACTTTATGTGTTTTCAATCAAATGGTGAGGTTTAAAGTGTGGCCGCTGCTCTTCTAAATCGACCCATAAAGGATGAACCCATTGTTACACAGTCATTTTCATACCTGTTGTTGAGAAAGTCGCTGAATTTACCGGTCCAAAGATAGTAAAATTTGAAACTGTAATCCACCGCTAACTGGTAGACCACGTGCCCACACTCAATTGTGATTTTAAAGTTATTGATTTCTTTTTTTTTTAATTTTTTTGGTGTTTATTTGGAGTTAATTTGTAAAAATTTTAACTATTTCTATCCCCATCAGAGGGTTCGTTCTCATGGGCAGGGGTTAACCTTGCTATTGTTTTATTTTAGTGTTTATTTAAAGTTCAAGAGGCGATGCTCTCAATCACTGGAATTGAGAAGCTAGAAGCTTTTTGAGGATTCTTTAAATTTTTCATTAGATTCTTTGTCGACCCATTCAGGTGTTTCCTGATTTCTAATGCAAAGAAACTCACGTGGACAGAGTTACTGCATCTTTATGTAAAACGAAAAGAACGCTGAACGTCGTGAAAGAAACGAGCGACAATATTTTTTGACATGAATAAATGTCTTATTTATCGTGTCTCGCACCAAGTTCAGCCTTCGTTTCGTTTTACATAAAGATGCAGTTAATAAGCCGATTTAAACGTTGTTTGTTTTCTTTTATGCTTATAATTAGTGGACCTGCGCTGTTAAATGCCTAAATCTATACATATAATAAAACTGTAAGAAAAATTTGTACATTTAATGTTATTTGGAAATTTATTCTGCATTGAACATTTTGAAGGATGTGGATTCCAAAAATTTAATTTTTAACATTTGTATTTGTATGTCTGTCTGTACGTGAAAGTTTCTGGATATATTTTCCTTCAACTTGACATTTGGGTTCCTCTAATCTCTGGTTGGGACGGCTATAGATTACTTTATATCACAGAATTCTTTTTGAAAAATAACAGCTCTTTCAGCTTAAAAAAAAATAGAAAATGAACAGTAAAAGTCGTGGAAGAGGATAAAGTTAAGTTATCCTTGGGCTTACCCTATTTTTACCCCTTGTATGGAATTCTCATATAAAACTTTATAAATTCAAAAATAAGCTCACTGTTGACACCAAGTTTTTCGTATATAGTATGTCTATAGTCCATTCACACTTGAAATATATGATGATGTGCTGGGCCTATCAAAATACATTTGAGGTGAAAAAATTAAAAAGAATGCAAAATAAATGCATGATGATTAATTTTAATGTTTTTGTTTCTCATTTACACTCTTTACATCTTCATTGTGTTTTAATTATTGTTCTCCTATTTTTCTTTTAATTTTTTTTAAAATTTTTTCTTTTAATTTTTTATGTTTAAAAATGTGTAATCTTTAAATAGAATCTATTTATACTCTATCTGATACTGAAAGTTTTTAAGAACATAAGAATAATAAACTATGGCCCTTATTATGAGTTGCTTTCGACGTTCGATCTTCACTGGTTATCGAACGCGTGTCGAAAGTTAAATTCTTATTATGAGCAGTCCAACCCTATCGAAATGTTCGTTGCTGATCGAAATTTCAGTCGAATAGGATTTTGCTTTCGATGCGATGCGTGCTTAGCAATAATTGTTAAAAATGTAAGTATTTTGTGATTGTGTTTTCCTTTTTAAAGACTATTATCTAATATTGAACTGTTTTTGTAATTTGTATGCAGGTCTAAGGTGGTGAGCAACAAATCACAGTTAGAAAAACTGGTCTTATTGATGGAGGCAAACTTTGACTGCAAAGGATATTTGTTCCAAAGTTCATGCGAAAAAGAAATGGGAAGAACTCACGCCAGAATTAAATTGTTTAGGACCACCAGTTAGAACAACAGCAAAATGGCTTAAGATTAGCTAAAAAAAGCATTGCTCAACAGTTTTCTACTTCTAGCCAGTTCCGTCAAGCTTTCATCCTCTTCTGACGAAACGTCGAATCTTATGGAAATTATTTTCGTCATAGTTATAACTTTTTTGTCTTATTTTTTGCAATTAACTTTCAAACCAATTGCATTTAGTTGAAATAAAACAACGATCACCTGAAAGAAATTTACTGCCGTGAACAAACAATATGAACGAAATTCACAATAGCGCTACTCTTTGTCGAAAGTACGTTATAATACCAAATGCAAAATCGTTCGATCAGGCCCTTCGACCACAGTCGAAGATCGAACGCAACTCATAATAAGGGCCTATAACACTACTAATCAAAATCAACATACTCACGCATTCTGTACTAGAAACAGCAATAGCTTAGTTGTGGCGAGATGCAGTCGAGAGGTCATAATACAACGCAACTTATGTGCTGGTTCAAAGGCCTATAATAATTTAACAGAACTTATTAAAAATGATAATAATGTTAAAAAATTTTCCGTTTGTTTGACACCAAAAACATTCTCATATCTCGAAAACTATAGAAAGTTCCTGACCAATAAAGTTTTGAATAAATTGTTAATCTTATTTCAAAAACTGGCGCAACAAATTTATGTTTCTTCCATAAACGATGCAAAAGATGTTTTTGTCGTTAAAACAATAATAACTGAAAATTGAATTTTGTATACTCTTTTATATGACGTATCATTTTTAATGTAAAGGTACCCTCTTTGATTTTTGTAACGATTTGAATTTCTTAACATGTTATTTTTTTCGTATACAGAACGCCATCTGATGGGAACAAATTACAACTACTTTTAACTACTCAAATCATAAAAATATATTTTTCTAAAAAGACATATTTTACTCATTTCATAACACACTCTTGCAAGTTCTCCCTATTTAAAAAAAAATCAAATAAAAACTGCAAAAATAAAAAATTTTAAAATATATAACATTCCAGAGTAACAACGGGTTAATATCAGCTAGTCTAAAATAATATTAAATTTAATTTTTTTGAGTATTTTTTAAAATTTTTGGTCACGTTACAATATCTTAAACCCCTCCTCCCCCTCCCCCTACCGTTACTTATCGTAGTGCATTTCAAAACACCTCCCCCATATTGATAACGTAATTTATGAACGACCCCTTACTCGTACTTAGAAATTAGTTTATTGTTAAAAACATTTTTAATTCTATGATTTGTTTACAAAAAAGGTTTAGTAATTAATTCTACATTTAAATTAGACCATTTTTAGGTTTTTGAATTTAAAGCTGTAAAATTTATATTTTCAGGCTTATTATCGCCATCATTAAAATCAATATAAAAATACACTAAAAAAGCAAACAAAAATGTTGGGATTTTCATTAATAAAAGCTTGTAAAAAATAAAGCGTGTTGCAACATCAAAAGACACTAGATTTAGTGCTAAAAGCGCTGCTTTCAGCTATCCATTGTACAAATTTCAGGACTTTCTCCTAGTAGCAACTATTTTTGCGTCAATTCCTCTTCTGAAAAGCGACCTCCTCAATGCATTTGCATGAGCTAACTTAAGGTAAAGCGGTGACTGATACTCGGTTGATTGCTCAAAAATGATACGCTAGAGTAAGATCTACACCTGTCGAAGATACTGTTGATGCCTTGACAGTAATTTCGAAAAAACGGTTAAACTCAAGGCCAACTTTAAATGCACAGATACCTACTTGGATTTGCAAAACATTTATAGACTGTTCTCTTATTAGTTTGTTAATTTTTTTCTTTTTTTTTTAAAGCTGAGGCAAGCTTTTGATGTGTAAATTTGTGTATTTTTCAGGTAAACACCTATTTGAAACTATTTTCCGCTGAAGATAGCAATCGTCAGCATTACAATCGTCTGCTCAATCAATGTATTAATCAGCGCTTGAAGACAACACATAAACTGAGTGCTGAGAGTGTGATCGAATATTGTGATACGAATAGAAAAGTAATTGAACATGGTAATTATTGCACAATATATAATTAAGAATTTGTTAAACTGAATTTTAACTGTCAATTTAACGCCTGCAGACAGCTGGAATCTTACTTTCTATGCTGTTATTTGCGCACTTGTATTGCTTACAAGCTTTAGTAGCTTTTATGATCTGTTCCTAAAATACAAACGTAGAGATAAGCTGCTGACTGATCGCGATCATTACAAGGCACCACTCAATGGCATCACTCATAAAATTTGCGTTATTTTTTCGATGGCACGCAATTGGTACCGCCTAAATCAGGAACCTGTGGGCAAGATTGGACGTGATTTACGTTTTCTTGATGGTTTCAAATTTTTTTCCATGTTTTTGGTTATCTTTGCGCACTCAAACTGGATCTTATATGAAGGTGGTATCACAAATCCGCAAGATCCTGAACGTCTACTCCATACATCAGCGGGCACGCTGCTGGTTACAGGAAACGTCATTACGGTGACTTTTTTCGTTATTGGCGGCTTACTGCTGACCATCAATTGGTTGACAATGATTAATGATAATAAGCAACTGAGTGGAGCAGAGTATTTGCTGCAGTTTGTCAAATTTAATATATTTCGTTACATCAGGTAGGAAGGACACTGCTTTCTTCACTTATGATTTGTTAAAAAATTATCTAAAATGCATTTATTTTAACTTTAGATTAACGGTTCCCTATGCTTTTGTTCTGCTGCTAAGCGGTGTATATTTTGACAATCCGGGTGGACCTTTATGGCGTCACATAGTGGAGCGGGAACAGCTGGCTTGTCGCAAAAACTGGTGGGCAAATTTACTGTACATTAATACTTTTGTGAATACAGATGAGCGCGTAAGTTTTGATTTAAATTGTGTGCCTTAGTTTTGTATTCTTAATTTTGCAATTCGTTCTTTCAATTTTCGCATTTTTAAATGTTTACCTATATTTCAATATGCCCATATTTACATATTTCTCGAGTTTTTTATACTATTCCTATCAATTTTGCAACTTTCTCCAACTGATTTTAATATACTTTTACTATTAAAACTTTTGTTTTCCTTACTAATTTGTACAAATTTTAATCTCTATTTTAAATATTTTTCTCAATTTTCATACACTATTTTTCGATTTTAGTGTATGTTGCAAAGCTGGTACCTAGCTGCCGATACACACTCCTTTATGCTTAGCTTATTGGTGCTCATGATTGCTTCTAGGTATGCAACGAACTATATAATGTATAACTACATTTCTGATGTTTCTAATTTTTCCTTCTCACTGATTTTTTCAGATGGCCGGCAGTTCAAAGATATTTATTTGGCTTGGTTATATTCATCAGTTTACTGATACCCGGTGTATTTGTTTATACCAAAAATTCTGATGCTCTATTTATACCAACACCACAGTAATTCTTCCTTTGTAATGCCAAAAAAAAAACAACTTATTTCTTAATGAATTTTTTTCTTTTACAGAACTCAAAAAGATTCTTTTATTGCGGATAGGCAATTTACAGAATTCTACACACCATTCTATATGAATTTTGGTCCATATTTTTTTGGTGTTTTGGCCGCTTTAGTCTATCATGAGTTAAGCTTAAGGCAATATCGTCTGCATGAGCAGATTATCTTTCAAGTCATTTGGTATGCTTTGATACCGGTCGGCATTTTATTGCTTTTCTCCGCACATCCCATCTTTCAATATTATGATTATAAGCCGTCTCTGATTTGGAGTAGCCTTTATGCTGCAGTGCAACGCAATATATGGGGCTTTGGTTTGGGCGTTTTTATCGTTGGCTTTTCCGCCAATGTTGGCTGTAATTAAAATGTTTAATTAAATGTTGTTTTATTTAATTTAATAAACATTAATGCATTTCAGGGGTCTTAAGAAAATTCACGTGTCTGCCAATATTTCGCATTCTGGGTCGCTTGACGTATGGAGCATTTGTATTGCATTTGCTGGTAGGACGCATTGTGGCTGGCACTTTTAGACAGCCTATTTATTTAGGCACTGGAATGATGGTATTTATATATAAATTTATCTTTTTTACTTTAGTCAAAACAACTTAAATCATTTTATTTGCAGTTTACTTTCATTACTTTCAACATGACTGCTTCGTATTTATTTTCTTTGATATTGGCTATATTTATAGAGTTGCCCGTATCGGCTTTACTGAAACTTGTGCGCTAATTTATAGAAAACACTGATTTTTTTTAGGTTTAAAAACTTTAGTTTTAGAAAATTTAGTATCATAGCAATTTTAAGCAAAATAAGCGCTTGCGTTGTTCATAACTTATTTTAATTTTTTTTTTCTTTTTTATAATTTTTTTATTTGACATCTATTAAACATATAACAATAAGCAAATTTCATAGTTTTATAAGCTTAAAGGAAAACTTGTAATTTAATTAGGTATTTTTCAGTGATAGAATGAGAATATGTGATTAAAAGATATTTTTATGAAATAAGGAATACTATTCAAATGTTTGTTTTACTTTTTAAATACTTTGTATTTGGTTTTTTCAAATGTTGTTCGTTTTCCGTAACAACCGTGACAACCGTTGTGTATTGAATTAAATATTTTCTCGAACCAGAAATCATATTGCGTTTAACTTTCCCCAGGCCCTTAGCCAGGTTTTTCCATGGTAGGGTTTTTTATTACAAAAATATATGTGTACCAGTAGTATATTTAATGGACGGGTATACAAATTTTCTATCCAAAATTAACTACAATATTCTTGAATGTGGTTATTACTTGTACATGTGAAGTTATATTAGTAATTATACAGCGTCAAATTTGAGAATAAGCTTTTATTTTTTACCTAAAATCATGATTCGATATACATATACATATGTGTAAGTTTTGCAGCCATTTGTTTTTTACTCACAGGAATGAACTTAGATAACCTTACCCAGTGGTAAATAGACACATGATGAAATCAATTATTTCTTAAATACAATTCAGCTACGTGGCATTCAACGTCTGTATACAATTCTGAATTGCATTGTTCCTTACACAGTAAGAGACGATGGGAGTAGATTCCCAGAAGTTATTTTGGAGTCAATTGGAAAAACCAACTAGTTCATTTGTAGCGCAATTTGTTCTTGCTATGAAATAGTACAAAAAACATTCAGCGTAGAACAGTTCACTTTGATTTTGTTTTCTTGTCAAAAATTTTACTGACAAATATAAATTAAATCTGAACAATTTTCTAATTTTTTTCATTTTGAACTGTTTGAGGAATAAATTTAAAGAATTCAACAAAGATAAGTTTCTGCATTATATAAAAGCTAACTACATAAAATAAAAAATGCATCATCTTTTACGTGATGCACTTATTTTTGTAATGCATATAAGAGGTAAGAAATAAATGTCTCTAACGTTTGAATACTTTCAAACCAGTTTAAGATCTACTTTAAGACTATAGCAAAAAGTACCAGTTTGGAGATGGTCATATTGGAACTAGTTCAAATATAGGGAAAAAGGAATATTTTGGGCACAATTGTCTTTTTCTATAGCATCAACATGTAAAAAGCGTCATTTCGATCAATGTAAAAGGGTATTGTACTGGGACCAGCACTGTTCCTTTTTGGAACTAGTTCAGAACTATTTAAAAGTTAGTCCAATTTTCTGCAGGGTTTGCACAAGATAGGAGAGCTCAAAAAAATGACGCACAAAATTGGAGAGAAGAAGCCACGTGCACAAGATAGGAGAGCTCAAAAAAATGACGCACAAAATTGGAGAGAAGAAAATATTAACAAAAATTTTTTTCTACGCCCGTTTTTTCTACTGTTTATAGAGCATTTCAGAATTAACTTTTAATAACACTTAGTTACATTATACATTGCATAAGACTTTGTTCTGGTTTACACTTAAAGATTAATAGCACCGTACACAGAAAATTAATAGCCCTTACGTACAAATGTTCAGTATAAAATTTATGCGATGCAAACAGTATTAATATTCATTGTTTTCTTAATATTTATGAAAATCTAAAATACTTATTTTTTTCATATTTTCATATTTTTTCATATTTTTCATATTTTCATATTTAGGGCACGTTTGAAAAAAAAAACTCAATTTAAAACATTTATTGTAAAAAAACTATAATACATAGATTGGCCGAGTTTTTATACGATTATGCCAAATTTCAAACTCAAAGTGAATTAAAATATTCTTAGCATATGTTTATAAGTTTAATTCATTAAATTCATTTTTGTGGAATTTTTAGACTCAACCGTTTTTAAAAAGTTTCTTTGTATGGGAGGTAGGCGTTTTTAAGAAGTTTCTTTGTATGGGAGGTAGGCGTGGTTTTTATTTTGTCAAATTTGAAATATATCAAAAACCGAATCAATAGAAAACTTTGACATTAAAAAAAAGGACATCACACAAATTTCAAAAAATGTATTTAATATTCGAGATGTATGGTGGAGATGCGTACTGCGACCTTAATGAGATCTATTTTACCTTCTTCCCAAAACTCCGCTGATTTGGCGGATTACAGAATTTCATCCAGATCTATTTCTCTAATGAATTTGAGAATGTTCTTAGATTTAAGGGATGAAATTTTCTCTAGACTCGGCTCATAGTTTCCAATATTCGAGATATTTATTAATAAAGTTGAATTAAAAATTTTTTTAAAATTTAGTTGCTCATAACTTTCTTAACTGTGACTTTATGCAAAATGTTTTATAAACAACTTAGTGTTTATTAGCTTTTAGAAATGGGGTAAAGGTACATTAAATATGGAGTAAAATGTAATGACATATGTTTTTGAGTTTTTCCTCTTTAACTCCCAAAGGGGGGAGGGAGTCATCATCCTTGCATTTTTTTGCTGAAATTAACATGGGGAATCACCAACCGAGGGAATTAATGCTATATCTGGGGCACCTTGCATATAATTCATTCAGCTTTATATATAAAAATACAGGTGCCTCTATTTCTTGGCACATCACTGTACATAGTTTTCTACACCTGCCACGCCTCCTTATCAGCGTTACAAATGGAGTTATATAGTTAATATACCCTTTACGCAGTACGCGTGGGAGTATAAAAATGTTGTTCATAAAATTTAGGCTCGCCTATCATAAAGGCTTTTTTTAAATCATCAAAATATTGAGGGAAGGTTTTCCTCAAAGTGACAAAATTAAAAATTAATACGAAGGTTCTGTTTAGGTTTTTGGTTAAACATACTTTAAACTATATTTTTAAATTTTTGTAAGTCGGAAAGTCGTGTTTCAAGAAAACCCAATTTAAGTATTGATAACAATTTAATATGAATGTTTTCACCATTTTTAGTCAAAATAAATGGATTGTAATTGCAAATTAAAAGTAATGCAATAAGCAGATAAAACAATTTTTTCGTCCAGCATTTAGATACCTTTCGAAAATAAAAAAAAATCAAACATTTTTAAGAGAACCATAATGCAAGGGGGGGAAAATAATAATGACAACTTATTAAATATAAATAGTACGGCTGCGAAACTTGGCTGACTGTCTGACAATACGTTGCAAGTTTTCGTCAACAAATGCCTCAGACGGCACCTTAAAATATGGTGGCCGAATACCATTCGCAACTCCGAACTATGGCAAATTGCCAACAAACGAGCATAGACGATAAAATTTGTAAAAGAAAATGGAGATGGATAGGACACACTCTCTTTAGGCAGCCTAACGAGATCTGCAGGTAAGCTCTTGAGTGGAACCCACAGGGTAGCAGAAAGCGCAGACGTCCAAGACTCAGCTGGAAAAGTTCCATGGAAAAAGAAATTGAGTCATTAGGGAAATCATTCAATGAAATAAAAACTATAGCGAAAGGCCGTAAACGATGGAAAAGCTTTACCGCGGTGTTATGCACCACAAGGAGCTAAAATAATTAAGAAGAAGAATATATAGCATTTTAATAATTTTTTTCATTAATAAAATAAACTTAAGTGAATTTATCATTTATGTAAATGATCCTTTAAAGAGCTCACTTCAAAAACCTTTTCTTCCTCACTATGTTCTTCATATTAAATAGAAAACTTCCGTTTTATAGTGGGAAGTAGCAAAAGAACTATTTTTAAAAAAACTCAGTAAAATTTAAATATTAATTTTTTTGGAGAAGATCATGCAAACTCGGTTGTCATTAAATTCGGAGAGAATTTTTTTTATGTAGGTTATATAAGTAGGTTAAATAAGGTTATGAAAAATGAATAACTTTATAGTGATTGAATCATGCCTAATATATAATAACCAGTAAAAAATCCTACGACAGGTCCTCGCCACACTTCCATTTTGGAGCCATTTGCCGAAAGAACTTTTTAAAGCTTGATTTTTTAATCAATTGATTTTTGAAAAATACAAATGTACCACTTTATATAGCACTTTACGTATTGAAGCAGTGTTCAAAAGGTGGTTAGATCAAAAACGTACTATTGTAAAACCTAATATTGTATCAAATATATTTTCTGTGCATAACTTTCAGGCTGAACATTTTTGAGAACAGTAAGTCTTGTAAAAGTACTGTACTGTAAAAAAATAATTACAGTTTGAGAAATACTGTGTGCGGAACAGCATGCTTGCCTTTTATGTATTAAGATGTGTATATTTTCAGGCTGAACAGTTTGAGAGATTTTGGACACGGAGCAGCGTTCTTGCTCTTTAAATATTAAGAATATCATTAAATTTCGAGAGATTTACTTATAGCTTTATTTATAGCTTTTTTTACTTAAGGATACCTGAAAAAACCTTAACCAAAACTATTGTATTTACCATTTTTGGCTGTATTCTTTCGATTTTCGGGGTCTAAAAAGGTTTAAAATTGAAATTCTTCTAATTTGGTTCTTATCTTATATTTTTGATCACAAAAAATATAGAGTTATTTTAAAAGATTTAAAAAAATTTTTAATGATTTTACAATGGGTTCAAGAATATGCTTTTACTAGTACTTGGTACTGTATTCTCAATTGTCTAAAACAACCTGACATCTTCGTTACATACTCTTCACAAGCTTCTCAAGCATACTCTTGACACCTTCACATCATGTCATATTTTTCCTGTAGGATTGAGGTCTGAACTTTCGGCTAATCAATCCAAAATATTTATATAATTTTTTAGCCAGTTAATCTTAACAGCCTTTGCTGTGTGTTTTGGGTCATTTTCATGCATGAAAGTCCAGCTTACAGGTATGTACTCAAATGTAAAATGTTCAATTTAGTTTTTTAGAGTATCTTAATAATATTTTTGTCCATTATTCCTGTTAAACAACAAAAAAATGGCCCACCGCTGTACCAGGAAAAATTTCCCAAGCCATTACGTTGCCTACTCCAGGTTTTTTTTTTTTGTATCCTTCGGGATTAAGTTGTGAATTTTGGAACATTAAGGTTGTTTTCTCCATTTTCTTTTTTCGCTGACTTGAAAGGATCAACCTTATTTCAGCAAACTATGATTCTATCATTAAAAACGGTGGTTTTGCGCAGTCTAGGATTGTGTGGCTCTACCTAAAAATTATTTTAACCATTCGATTTAACTAACTTGGGTGTATAATAAACTATTTTTTGTGAAAAGCGATATCAGTCGGTTTTTTACCTTTTTGACTTAGTTGGTGAATTGGTCGGGGTTTGAAACAATACAAAATTATAACTTTATAAATTATTCTACATTGAGCACCACAGGACAAACTACGGTCTTAATGAACCGATTACTAGGTGTCTATCACAAAGCAACTCAATCGCTAATCAGGTTGATTTTTCTATAGACAGATATGTATTCAAGAAACAGCTGGAGGATATTCTGTGATAATCTATGAATTCTATGAACTCCTTCTTAGTAAAAAATTTACCATTGTTACCTCCCCTTTTTGTTTTAGTATTAAGTAATATAATCTGTAAGGGTAATAGCCCGGTAGATTGAAATAAATAAATAAATAAACTTTAGTTGCTGAATGCATTGTTAAATTTAAAATAACGAAAAGTTAAAAAAATACGTTAACATTTGTGCTATTAATGTGACCATGGCTGTATATTGTTTGGTTAACAGATAAAGGTTGTGTGACAACAAAGTTCAAAGGAAACTTTTAAAATAAGCTTTTTGTAAGCATGGTAATTATTATTTTTAATCTTCTTTTTTTTACCTTAGAAAGTTTTTTTTTTCTCAAACGCTTAGATAATTTTTTTAATTTCTTATTATTTTGTATTATTTTAAAATTGTAAATGTTGTTTGGTATTTATTGAAGAATTTCTTACCTGGTGCTACAAGTGTTTTGTTTCTCATCTGTTGCTTGAGATCTTAAATCCATATAGAAACTTTTTATTTCCTCAGCAGCCTCATTTGTCAAAAGTGGTCTCACCTGCTGTCGCGCATAAGCTAAAAAAAAGGAATATTTGAATTAGATAAAACTCAACAATGCCAAAATGTTTCAATTTGGCTAACCAATAAACTTTTTGATCAATATTGGTGGCAGTAAATCAAGCTCATGCTGATCATCTGCTTGCAAACCGGACAATTGTAGACGTTTTTCCAAATCATAATATATATCGTCAAATTCTTCACTCAAAATTGCATTCATAGAATTGTTAGCCTTTGGTTTAAGTTCATAACGAGCGGCAATTACTGAGCTTTTCTTGGTGCCAGCGTGCAGCTCTTTGATGTGCTCTGTGAGGGATGTGTCCAAGTCTTTATTTGGCTTATCAAGCATCAAAAACACTAAGTGAAATTGAAGCAACAACGCAGGATGCACGCGTATGTTTTCGGTAATGAGTTTCGAATGATCATAGTGAACACGCATAGAGTTGGCAGTAGCCATAATGGATGTAGGTGTTTTAAATGTAGCAAAAATGCTGGGAAATGGCAAAGTCAACATTTGCGACTGCATAACTTGCAGCAGCGTCTCTTGCTGCGAAGCTAAACGATCAATGTCATCGATAGAGCAGTGTCCAGTAACAGCAGAGGTAAGAGCACCGGCATGCAGAGCAATGTGGGAACGTCCTTGCGTAGCGAGAGCTAGCTGCTGCTCTGCAGCACTAGCAGGATTGCCACTAGTTAAGACACCTTTTATAATATAAAACAACTTAAGTTAAGACAGTTAAAATTAAGACAATCTTGAAAAGCATACCTCGTGTTGATATCTGTGAAACCATTTGCAGCATCGATGATTTGCCCACACCAGGATCGCCGACGAGCAAAATATTTATTTCAGACTCGTCGTGCAACTGCGAACCAGAGCCACCAAAGAGAAAGAGCAGAACAGCTGCTTTGACAATTTCATGGCCGTAAACTTCCGGCGCTAAGGAGCGCACCAACAGTTTGAAGCTGTCTGGGTCAGCATTTATCGTGGTGATGGTTTCCAAATCAAGTTCACTAAATTTTTGACCTATATGCTGCGCAGGCTCTACAGATAAAGCTTGAATGTAAATCTGAAAGTTTTGATCTTGTGCCGAAAGCGATGAGTTTGCCTGCTGTTGTTGCTGCTCGTCAGCTAGTGGGCGTATTTTGAGTATGCCTGTGATGACAACATCTTCTCCAGGCGAAACGGAATCGACTAGCTCTTGACTCAACTCTACATCCAGCATTGCAGGGCATTCAGCATGCATATCGAATGCTTGCAGGTGAGTCTCTGTTAAGCGCAGTATTTGAACGCGTGAAATCTGGGTATAAGGCGAAGAGCGTTGCTCCAAGAAGCCACCCTTGGCGTGGCAATCGGAACGCTTACAGCTATTGGGACGTTTTGGAAAGAAACCTGTCAATACAAATTCTTGCAGTCAAGCTGACAAGAACGAACATTCAAATTCAACACTTACCCTGCTGTTTGAGTGTTTGTTCGTGGCCGCAACGACCGCACTTGAACGCCACCCAACTGTATCGCAACTGGAGTGCGCCTATAGCTGCTACGCATCCGCGCACGCAGTACAATCGATCCAATTCTTCGTTACCTATCGCGGACATCAGTTGCACTTCCATAAAACTCATCGGACGTGCGTAGATTTTACGCACGCGCGCGTATCTTGGATAGTAGTTGCTGCGCGTACATTCTGGCAAACTCAGAGAAGCATCAATAACAGCCATGGTTACCAACGAATGCATAGCGACGCCAAATGTTGCCATAGTAGTTTTAGGACTCGCCTGCATGTCCTGCATCAATGATGGCCAAGCCAGCATCAAATTAACATCAGCCATTAGAACGTTTGGTAGCAGCCTGAAGCTACAGCTTGTTTGTATTGCCATTAGATCATAGTAAGCCGGATTCGCACTATAATGCGCCTCTAGAGCCTTAATGCGTTTTGCCAAATCGGAAGTATCCTTATAATCGGTTCGCGGAAAATACAAACGCCAGCCGGGGCATTGCACTGGACTATCAATGCTTACACAGGAAACTTCTAGTGCATTTTCTGGTGCAGCATAAAATTCCGGCCGCAAAAATGACGACGTTATACCATCTTGTGTTAGTGCTCCAGCCCTGGAAGTAGTTCTGCCCCTGAACAAACCCCTATTTCCACGCCGTGCTGTGGGACCACGAGCAGTGGACACTTGTGCAGTTTTAGGAACTGCAGTTCCTCTGGCACCACCAGCTGGAATTACGCGTCCGTTGCGACGAAAATAGAAATATGGGCGATATGCCCCTCCCCCTCTGGCTCGCCCACGTATGAAACGACCTCTGGACGGATTCATATTTTTAAGTTTCCAGCACAATAGTTGATATTTTTTATATGTAATTAAAATTATAAAATTGGTTTTAAAGAATTCACAACAAACCGCTTATTTTGACAATCGAATAACTAACCAGGGATGCAGAAGAGAGAAATAACAAAGTGCTACCAATTTCTGTTTTCTCTATTGGACAGACAGGATCCACTACAATTTTTTTCAATCAAAGAAGTAAAATATAAGGAAGTAGTGTGCTAACATATACATTGCACTTGAACTGTCGCACCATTCGTAAATTTTGCGAGCGAGAGAGTGTATTTTTACATTTCTGAGAACCCTGGCATCTGATTGGAAGACTCCTCAGCAAAATTGTTGAAAATAATACAATTTTCACTGCTTAAAAAGTGACTAAATCAGAAAAAAACCACAAAAATAAATGCAAAATGAGTTGTGCGGCTAAAAATTATAAAGACATGATTACCTTAGTCCCGGTTTATACTCGTCAAGACTTGACGGTCAAGTCTTGCGTTCGGTGGAGCGGGAGTCGTAACAAAAGGGAAAGAAAGAAATTGACCGTACCGTCAATTCTTGGGCAATTCGTTTTGTGTTCGTTCGTTGTCCCGTTATTTTCAATTTTATTTCGGCGTCATCAGTACAAACTTGAGAAGGAAAAGGGAGGAGTGAAATAAACAATTGACCGTCAACTCTTGACGAGTGTAAATTGAATCGTCAAGTTTAAAAGGGAATACGCAAAACTTGACCGTCAAGTCTTGACGAGTATAAACCGGGACTTAGCGTAATGTGAGGTGGCGCAGCAGCATATAGCGTAGTGGGACATTGCCTCGAGGATAAACGATTACCAAAATCGTAGTCCAACGTAGTGCAGGCGCCGTTTTGTAACCCGCAGAAAATTTGTTATAAGCGCACTTCATGTTGTCTACGCCGCACATCTCTGGTGTTTACAGAGCTTTGTTATACTTTGTTTCCATCTGCTCAAAATCTTGAAATCTTTTGTGAGATTCCGTAAAAATTTCTCATATTGACAATGCGATAAACAATAAAAAAATGTTGTTTGTTTTTTTATCAATTTGAATATTTTTTATTTTCCACTCAGTTCAATAAAATAAGAATCAGAGGACACTTAATTTTTATTTTCATACTTTCGTAGTTTGTTTTCTTGCTAGTAATTTTTTTAAGTCGGTTTTTATTCTTTCCGTTTTTTAACGTGTTGCGTGCAAAACAATGCAATAATGCTTTATTTATTACACCAAATATGTAAATAAGATACATATTTGGATATGTTCGGAAATGCATCACGATTTGCAGTATGCACACAACTGGACTTTTTCAATCATCCAAATTGCAGCCTGAATTTTGTTGATGTTAATGATGAGTGACGTTTGATAGAAAAATTAGATTTTCGAATGTTTGACGTTTGCAGTGCTGCAAAATTTGACTTTTTCGAACATTTTGCTTGTGCTGCAAAAGCAGTTGGTGCATCATGATGTATTACCGAACAGACCCTTTATCTTATTTGGGCAATAAAAAAGTAATTTTTTAATTGGCCGCTTTGTAAAGTTGCCTTAAGCGGAAAAATATATTATCAAAAATGGGTATTTCTTAAAACACAATTTAGAGTTTAAGAATGTATCTAATGTTGTTTTTTTAATTAACACCATTCTGATAATAAGAAAATGTTCAAATTGTGTTAACGCTCACTTTATTTTTGAATCTTTTGATTTTATGCATTTGGATAAACTTTATTTCTCTTCAAATAAAAACCGATTGGTGTTTTAGTTTCACTCCATTTTGGTTATTATTATTATATCCATTTAGAGAGACACAAACGGATACAAAAAAACTAACACCGATCGGATGGACCCTACCATTTCGGAGTTATAGTTATACCGTTTTTATTGTAGTGTAGCAATTTTGGAGAAAAAAGTTAAGAGCTCCGGAAATGGCAAAAAAAATTCAACAACGAAATTGTTCCTTCACGATTCATGAACTTCACAAACTATAGCGGACATCATTCTCGACGACCTATTGAATTATTCAATACAAGAATTAAAAAAAGAAGGCATAAAAATAAAATTCATAACCAAATATGTAGAGAACATTTTTGCGATCATTCGGACAAACAAGAATAACATTATTTTAAACACACTAAACAAGTACCACATCAAACTTAAGTTCACTGTAGAAAAAGAATCCAAGAACAAATTACGGTATTTGGACACAGAATTACATAAAATAGACAAAAAATAGTTTTTACTGGCACATGAAACCGACTGCATCGGGAGAATAATTAACTTCAACCCAACCTTTTAAAATGAAATTAAACACAGCAACAAATTTTATCAACAAAGTAATCGACATCACCGATCAAAGATTCCACACAGAAAACATAAAGATACTTCAAACAATTCTCAAAATGAGCAATTTTCCGAAAAATTTAATCAACAAATTCATTGACGACAAAATCAACAATAAAATATACTGGAGAAATCCAAAAAGGGAAAAAATAAGACAGGTGGCAACGCTCAAAAATATTTCGCAGTAAGATTTATACCTATGCTAACGAGAGTAGAACACTGCATACAATCATTAAAACAGATAACTACACAAACGCACATAAATCAAACTTTACTCCTAACAACATATTTCCAAACACGAAAGACGCTATAGAAAAACAGCAACACAATGTTGTTTATGAAATGTGGTGCAAAGGGAATGACAGCGAAACCTGCTATCTGGTTTCCATAGGGACAACAAAAAGAGCGCTAGGAACACGGATGAAAGAACATAAAGCAGACATCAAAAATAAAGGCCCAGTTATAAAGACCCAGTTATAATAGACGTAATGTAAAGTAACGTAATGTAGTCAACTGTCATCGTGACGGGACGGAATGTAAGAAAACGTTGTATCAATTATAATAGGCAGTAGCCAGGCAGTTGTTTGTCGTAAAAAATTGCACGTTCCTGTACAAATACAATTAAATCTTCGTCATCCATAGCTGTGGATACATAAAACTATCACATTAATAACAAAAACTCAACAAAAAGCGTTGTTCAACAATATAAAATAGCGCAATAATCGAATCTAACCTCAATGTTTAGTTGTTCTTTGAACAGACGTAATGTAAAGTAACGTAGAAATCGAAATCCAACGGATCTTTACGTCCCGTTACATTACGTTACTTCTATTATAATCACTTGTATAAGAAAAGTATTGATTGAAACAGTAAGTGACAGAACACACTGCTGCAGTAACATTTCACTACATTATGTTACGTCTATTATAACTGGACCTTAATAGACGTAACATAATGTGGTCTAATGTCAATTGAGCAGTGCGTTCTTTCACTTATTGTTTCAAACAATACTTTCGTATACAAGTGATTATAATAAGCGTAACGTAATGTAACGGGTCATAAAGATCCGTTGAATTTAGATTTCTACATTACTTTACATTACGTCTGTTGAAAGAGCAATTAAACATTGAGGTTAGATTCGATTATTGCGCTATTTTATATTGTTGAACTACGCTTTTTGTTGAGTTTTCGTTATTAATGTGATAGTTCTATATATCCACAGCTATGGATGACGAATTTTTAATTGAAATTGTACGGGAACGTGCAATTATTTACGGCAAACAGCTGCCTGGCTACTGCCTATTATAATTGCTACAACGTTTACTTACATTACGTCTAATCCCAACGACAGTTGATAACATTTCGTTACTTTACATTACGTCTATTATAATTCTACCTTAACAAACTATCGACGGCTTTGTCGCAGCATATTTTAGAAGAGCAGCACACAGCTGAATTTGACAACATAAAAATATTAGACAAGAAGAAGAAAGAAAATACAGGATACACGTTGGAAAGCTTAAGAATTCAACAAATTGCAATAAGAATGAACAATTATTAAGATAAGGACAACATCAATCAAACATATTACATTGCAATTTAAATTGAGTCTGTGATATTTTCTCTAGTTGTTAAGTTTATGATACTCCTTATTATTCATTTTCCAATTTTCAGTTCGTGCGTGTAATACAATTTCTTTATTTATTTATTTATTTTAATAATCAAATTTTTGTATTGTCGGGCCGTTGTAATAATTATCAAATGTATATTCAAAAATCCACAGTAAGTTTATTAATTGGAGAAATGTTATGTAAAGTTTTTATTTTATTTATAAATTAAAAAAATGTCTTTTTTTAAGATTCAATAAACCCTGAAGAAGGTAGAAAATAACAACAGAAACGTCGGGAAAAAATGAAATAAATTTTTTATTTGCATTTCACCAAAGACTAAGAAAGACCAGCATCATTTATTTCGAAGTCTTAATTGTAAAATGAAATCTAGCTGTCATGATATGTCAGATGAAAACACTTTGAAATCACTTTTTCAAAATCGCATGCTTTCGAACAAATGGAAACATAGTATAAAATTCATATTGAAATCAACAGAGTTCTCTACACAAGTTTAAGATTTTAAAATATGGTGATTTCAACAAAATCTTATACAAAATCTCATAAAATGCAATGCGGTATCCCTGAGAGTTACATCGGTATCCAGAACTATTCAGTTTATGTAAAACTATTCATATTGACAACTGGCAGTGACAACTAATTAATTATTTAAAAAAAAACCATAACAATAATTAAAATGAAAAATGCACAACAAAGGATACATGAAAAGAAGGTTTCTTAGCTTCAGTAAGAAGTAATTGCTAGTAGAAATTTTGGTGAAACAATTGTTTTAATTGTCAAATGAAATCTAGTTGCCATGACATGCCAGATAGAAACACTTTGAAATCACTTTTTCAAAATCGCAAGATTTCGAGCAGATGGAAACATGTTATTAGTTATACAAAATAATGCAAAAATCTCAAGAATGCCAAAAACATGCAAATTTTTAAAAAAACTTAAACGCTTTTAAAATAAAACTGCAGCCCTGAGAAAACTAACCAAGTTATGTACAGTACACTTCAAGTGTTTGAACTGTTGTCAAACATTGCATCGTACAAATTGGTTTGTGCCAATGATAAACATTAAAAAAGTTGCCTGAAAGTATGTTACATTTTGTTTAAATTCTATTGGTTTGGAATGTTAGGAAATGCTTTTGTTGCTATTTGCAAAGAGACTAAATGAGTATCTAAACTAAATGAATATCGCGAATTTATTTGCAATTTCGAAGCAACTAATTTGCAGCCAGTCGTACATTCCATTCAATTAGATTTGACATATGAAAAAAGAAGACACTTCAATTAAATAAGCGAACCTATTCTTAGCTCGCTTGTGCACACAGCAATTTCTCACATTTTAGCTGTTCTAAGAACAGAAAAGGAAAATTGTGACAAATAGACTGAGAAGAGTCTTTTCAGTTTAGGACAACTCTTGCAAAGGTACTTGAAACTGAGTGAGAAAAGGCGGCTCTCTGAACCTGGACCTCTTCTACTCATTTAGTCTCTTTGGTTCAGCTTCCAATCCAGCTTTTTAATCAGTGCAAGCTCCATACTAAGAACATAATGAATGTTCAATCCTCAACGCCTTGTTGCGTCATGAAACAAACATAGCTGGCAACGGTAACTGCCTTTTTTCATTTTTCATAAGAATTTCACATCTTAATTATCAATAAGTAAATTTTTTCCTAAAATATTAAATTCAACTTTTTTATTTGATTGTTCATTTACATTATATCCCTTGAAAAAAAAATATTAAACAAAAATAATAAAAAATAAATTAAAATTTACAGATTTTATTTCGAATTATATTTGGAGTTGAAGAAAAAGTGTAGGGGACTTTGTTTCTGACAGGGGTCCCCTGACAGCACCACTTTTTGTTATTAATCTTGACTGTTTTTAGTTTTGCATAGTCTTATGTGGCTTGGAATACAATATTGGTTATAATTATCAAATGGGCAATCTTGGGCAATAGCAACTTGCTTCAGTACAAACAAGAGATTCTGCCATTGATGTTGATACTAATATCACTACTGAGTTTTGCCGAGCTAAATAGTTATATTCTATAGAAGTTTGTGTGTTGATTTATTTTAACTGCGATAGTAAATTGTTGAAATTGTTTAAATAATTTATTTTATAATTAATATTTTTTTTTATTCAAATGTTTCCCAAAAATACGCTATTATTGACGACAGTACAAATAAACCATATACACTTATTAACCCTTAACTGGTACTCCTGATCTGTGGGACCAGAACAAAAGAGTATATTTCTCTAACAATTCAATACAAAATTCAATTCGATTGTGACGTGGTTTTATCAAAGGCGGAGGTAAAACTCAGCCGCTCCAGGGTCCTGTGACAAGGTCCACTAACTCTCACAAATTATTTTGAAAATAAGAGACGCAGGGTTTTCAGTTACTTTCAATTAAAATTACTTTATTGAATACGTTATCCTTATTATAACCTCTTAATTATTCAGCTTTGGGTAGTAGCTGGTGGGCTTAGTAATCAGTTGGTAATAGCTTTAGTACTCGGTCATCAGTTGGCAATAGCTTTAGAAGCCGATAGTCAGTTGGTAATCGCTTTGGTAATCGGTAATAGGTTGGTAATAGCTTTGGTAATCTGTAATCGCTTGGTAATCACTTTGGTAATCGGTTGGTAATAGCTTTGGTAATCGGTAATTGGTTGGCAATCGGAAATCGTTTGGTAATAGCTTCGGTCATCGGTTGGTTATCGCTTCGGTAATTTTTAGTCCGTTGGTAATCGCTTTAGTAATCGGTTGGAAATCGCTAACAAGGAATGCTCCGTTATTCGCTCTTTTAAAGAACAGTATAAATAAACCATATACACTTATCAACCCTTTACTGGTACTCCGGGTCTGTGGGACTAGAACAAAAGAGTATTTTTTCCAACAATTCAATACAAAATTCAGTTCGATTGTGACGTGGTTTTATCAAAGGCGGAGGTAAAACTCAGCCGCTCCAGGGTCCTGTGAAAAGGTCTACTAACCCTCACAAATTATTTTGAAAATAAAAGATGCAGGGTTTTTAGTAATTCACAAAGTTACTTAATTGAATACGTTATCCTTATTATAACCTCTTGATTATGCAGCTTCGGGTAGTCGCTGGTGGGCTAAGTAACCAGTTGGTAATCGCTTCAGTACTCTGTCATCAGTTGTCAATTGCTTTAAAAGCCGGTAGTCAGTTGGTAATCGCTTTGGTAATCGGTTGGTAATAGCTTGGTAGTCTGTAATCGGTTGGCAATCGCTTTGGTAATCGGTAATTGGTTGGTAATCGCTTTGGTAATCGCTTCGGTGATTTTTACTCCGTTGGTAATCGCTTCAGTAATCTGTTGGCAATCGCTAACAAGGAATGCTCCGTTATTTCTAATACGACATAATAGAGAATAGAGGTCAACTGTAGACGCCGTGGTGGCGTAGCAGAGAGTGCCTGCGCCGCAGTCCCGGTGATAGGTCTTGCGGTAAATCGGGGTAGTGACGTGGCCTCATGAAACAACCAACTCTTACTATAGACGACGCTCGAGTGGCGTGGCTTCGAGTGCCTCCGTCGCAGCCCCTGTGATAGGCCTAGCGGTCAACCGAGGTTGTGACGTGGCTTCAAGAGACAGCAAAATCTTACTATAGATGACGCTCTAGTGACGTGACAGCGAGTGCCTGTGTCGCAGCCCCGGTGATAGACCTTGCGGTCAACCGAGGTAGCGACGTGGCTTTCGAAATCCAAAAAATAGATACATAATAATATAATAACAAAAAAATAACTAACTAAAATTACAAATAACCAAAAATTACCGTTCACCACCCTCCCCGGACGATAAGCCTGACGGTCAGCCGAGGCAGTCGTGGCTAGCTTGTGCTCACCTAAAAAGGAATGCTACCTTAGCTGGATTTGTCGTGTTTATTTATATGCTTTCAGAAAGAACTACTTAGGAATTATATAAGTCGTCTGTTGTATGGCGTATGAAAAGAATGTTTGCCGGCTGTTTTATGGCTGTTAGACTGTGAGTCTTGTTGTTGTGGCTGGTAATTAATGTAGGTTACGTTGTTGTTGTCAAAGTTACCTACCCTATGCTGCATATATAAGTAACTATACTTAATTTATCGTAAGCCCAATTGTAACGTCTTGTTACACAATTGAATTCAATTATTAAAAATAATTAGAAAATTTTTTTAATAGGAAGAAAAAACTTTATTTAAGACGTTCTTAAAAACATGACATGAATTTCTAACTAAATTTTGTGGTGTTTTAGCATTTTAGTTGGTGTGGTCCCTGGGACCAGATGTACTGTTAGTGAAATTTTTTTGAGGTATACCAGTTAAGGGTTAAAACTATTGTTCAATTATTCGTAAAAAAATCAGTTTTTGCAATACAAAAAAAGCCCGATTTTTATTAATTATATGAAAAAGCAAGTAAATTCTTTTTTAAAGCTATGAATTGGAAATTTATATTCCAGCGTTTTTCTCACTTAACGCATGCTTAAATAATAAAAAATACAACTTCAAAATAGGAATTATTTTCGCGGATTGATCAGTGTTCGTCTCATTGGGTTCAAACTTTTAAAAAGTGTTTGTCTCGGGGTCTTTTGTGCACGTAGTACAAAAGCTTTTCGATAGATGGCGCTTTACATAGAAGCTTACAACAACTCTATAATTTGGCATATCTTAAAAACGGGGATTTGAAACAAAGGCGACCACTTTTACAATTTATTTCCACAAAAAAATGTTAGCTGCAATGGAATTGGTTAATTTTTGCACCAAATGGAAAAAAACCAAAAAGAATTGCCGCGTTAGTATAACCTTCCGCGTATCCTTAATTTATTCCACAAAAATTATTGTTTAAACTTGATATTTCACACATAAGCTCTGATATTCAAAATATACTCTAAGTATGTAAATTTGAAAAATTTGCATAAAAACCACACCCCAAAAATTGTCACGGGATATTTTAACTTTGGCCTGGCTTAAGACAATGCCTTTCTAGTCAATTATAAAATTAAAATAATTTTATCCTATCGATTGAACTACTATTTCTACTTGCATTAAAATTTTCTAACTAATTCAAAAATAAAGCCATTTAAGCGTCCAGAAGTCCAAAAATCATTTGACATTCACCTAACTCTAACTAACACACACGTACATTTGTAGTCATGCACACGCAGACACACACACAAAATTAACAAGCAGGATTCTAGTTCAAATCTTGTGTGCAGAAAAAAAGTTAGCATTACTTACTTGAGGCAAAATGAAAAAATACGCCAACAACAACAATTATGTCACTTAAGAGCACTACAAAATATTTAGATAAGATATACACACACGTATGTATACCTACAAATAAACTGACAAACTTATGCACGACATGCATTCGCCGGCATTCAAGGAAAACATTTACACTTCAATTATTTCTACGACACTGCGAGAAAAAACATGTTTCTTTTTTATTGATACTACTATTTTTTTCAAGTTGTTTCTGCAACAAAAAACAAAATTAATTAAATTTTGTTGATCTATTTTGGGAAAATAACGACTTTCTTATTCAATCGATATTATTTATTTTGGTTTTTCAGCTTAACTTGATTTTTGTTGTTGTGTTTTTTTTAAGTGTGCGTGTGAAAAATGGTTCGTATATCTAAGCTTAAGTTTTGCTTTTATTTCATATTTTCCCATCTTCTTTCTTTATTTGGTCATTTTGCGAGACTGATTTTTTTTTCATTTTTGCTTGTGTTTTGTTGCTGTTTTGTATACAACGTTGTTTGCCTTTGCATGCCGCAGCAAAAATATTTTTTCGACAAGCTACTTTTAACTATAATAATTAGTTGAGTGACGAATGTCAGGACAATTAAAAGGATTTTCGTGCGGTGGCCAAGTCCTAAGATTTTGCATAAACATTTAGTGGCGGAAATTTAACAAAAAAAATTTAATAATTGTTTTGTGCTCCGTAGCGTATGAGCAACATTAATTGTGCAAGCTTCCTGTTGTGCTTTGCTTGGATTTGTTTGAAGTTTTAAGAGTGTGTGTGTGTGTGTGTTTGTTTAAAAGTGTTGAGCTCTGCTAAGCTTTAATATGAAATAATTAAAGCAGACAACAAATTTCTATAGACCTTACCATACCAAGATGACTTTTAAATTGTTTACTCGTGTTTGATAATGCTTTGCACCAACAACAACAACAACCTTGAACTCATGCCACACATTTTAAATTTGGTAGTACGTATTTTTTGTTTTGTTGTTTCTGAGAACACAAGCTATCGAAAAAAATTATTGTTCTTTTATTCTTGTCTTAATTGTTTGGCACAAGTCATGCATGAAGTAAGTTTTTTTACAGATTCACAAAAGATGGTTGGAGATAACGTCCATTATTGTTGCTAAAAATGATTGACGGTTGCCTCCTCTGCAATTGAAATAAATATCATGGCAATACTACAAATTTTTAATGAAAACACATAAATCTACTTACTTACACTACTTGACAATTTTGAACTTTTTTCAAAATTACATTTGTGCTTTGATTAACGGATTCTTGTAGCAAAGACAAAACAAAAAATTTACACTTGTGTCAAGTGTTTACGTCTGAGAAATTTTTTAAATAGTTATATTTTAAATTTACTCCAAATACAAATATATACTAACATAAAAACTAAGACAACCGCTGAATTATGCCTCTAACACAGTCGTTGTGTTCTCAAAACTATAGTGTAATTTTATGTGAAATATTTTTGTTAAGAATTTTAACTCTTTAGAGCATAAATTTTATAGGTGTTTTGGGCCTTTTTCCAGAAAACGTCTACAAAAAGTACCCTAAAACATAGTCGTAGAGAAATAAAAAATAGTATGAAAATGTTTCTTAAAAAAATATATATATTAATCAAACTCAGTTTCTGTTTGTTTGTTTGTTTGACCTTAATACAAATCTACTAAACGGATTTCACTCAATTTTAGTGCATCCTAGATTAGATTGTTACATACTTAGTTTTGACCACGCTTTTTCCACCCCTTTTTAACTAACGTAAATATTGTTATTGAAATAATTTTTTTTTTCAACGGATTTTTTTTCCCATTTTATATGAAAAAATTTCCGTTATTTTGACAAAAACATTCTTATATTTTCAAAATTGTAGAAATGTTTAGTACAACAACTTTTTTATAAGACATCGTTACGTAAAAATGAGAAAAAACTACTTGAAAATCAAAGTTTTTACTTTCGAAGCCGATATCTTCGCTGTTTTTAAATATATTTATTTTTTTTTTTGTTTAAAAGTCCAATAAAAAGACATAGCAAAAATAGTTCCAACTTTACAGTTAGGTCAGTGTTTATTTTCTCAATTTTTTTTTAAAAGATCAAAAATATTGACTTAACTAAAAAGTTGCTTTTGTCGTAACAATAAAAACAAGTCAAAATTGCATTCCTGACTACTTTTCATATGGTGTTGCATTCATTTGCGAAAATTCTTTCAGTTTTGCTCAAAAATTGTTAAACTCTTTTTATCATAAAAAAAAAATTTTACAGTTTTTTGTGCGAAATTTATTTTTTCCAAATTGTTGTTTTATATTTTTCACAAAACTGTCCATATCTCAAAAATAATTTGTGTGAAAAAACAACCCCATTATATCTTTTCGACCAAAATTTACGGCTCTGCGGTATTTGTATCTGTATTTAATACAAAAATACTAATTTTTGTATTAAAATTCTTTATTCTTTGTGCCCCCACCCCCAATTTAATTGTATCCGTGATTTCCTACAACTATTGCAAGTTTTTAATCAATCTTAATACATACGTTGAGTCCTTGTTTTATGCTTTGATGTGCTTAATTCATCGAAAAAGTTTCCGTGAATTAAAAACATTGTGAAGTAATTTTAAAAACCTAAACAGTTTTCGACCAAATATAATTGTATAAATAAAAATATAGAGTAGAGGGGGGTAATGTCGTGCACTCAACTTTAAAGTGCTCGTAAAGCCGTACCTGACAAGCGAATACAACGAGTAAGCATCCGATCGAAAGATAATTTGGTTGGTAACATTTATGTGTAACAATATTCGTGTAGCATGAAATCGTGTTAGTAGAAATTAAAAAAAAAATGTGCACGACATTACCCCCCTCAAAATTTGTGGGGTAATGTCGTGCATTGTATTGTAAAGGTATCAGAATGTGTGAAAAACGATAGGTAGTGGTTCGATTCAAGAAGATATAGCATTATTGTTTATTTATTTATTATTGTTAATTATAAGGCAATATACACAAGTCCGAAATATGATCAAAAAATACAATTTCATGAAAAGAAAAGTGAAAATAGGCAATTTGCTATATGAAACACGGAAATAAAAACAATATTTTTTCAAAAAGTGCTTGACATTGAGAAAAAATTTTGGAAAATTTTATTTTGATTGTAAAGTTTTGTTATGGCTTCACGACTCCCTTGGTACACTAGGGCGACCGCGTTTCCTTCCCTTTTATTTTCTGTATAGTGCACGACATTGCCCCAAAGGTCGTTTTCAAGGTTGACTTCGACAAATCGGTAAAGAACAAAAATTTTTTCGATCACAATACATCTTTTTTTTCGGCGGAAAATTTGCTTTATGAAAACACTTACCTGGTATATTTTCCTGCGAGACAAATAATTTTTCTGATCCGATAAAAAAACACTTTCGTCGTCCCGAGAACGTGCGATTTTTAAAAAACGTCGCACATATTGCCCTTACACATGGATATTGCTAGTATTGTATGCATGAGCTCTGTAGGTCATTCGGCCCATACCTAACCAACGGCTGGTATATCATTCAATTTGTTATGCTAAAAAATCCAGTGCACGACATTACCCCCTGCACGACATTACCCCCTTCTACACTACTATGTTCCACCCAGCATTTTTTTAAATTTATGAACATTAAAGAGTCGTTTTTGACTCTTTTCCGCGATGGTGACAGTCGAAAGTGCGCTCATTTTCTGATCAGAAAAGACTCTTTGTTAGGGAGAAAATGGTACCCTACGCCCGACTCATCTTGACTCGTCTTTTTCGAGTCGTTTTTTTATCCCGAAAAAACCCAAAAAATTATTAAAAAAACGACACATTTTCGAGAATTTTTCGAGTAGTTTTTGAATAATTTTTTTGGTATTTTTGAGATAAGAAAACGACTCGAAAAAGACTCGTCAAGAAAAGTCGCGCGTAGAATACCATTTTCTCCCGAACAAAGAGAAGTTTTTGATCATTGATTCATCATCGATTGTTATAATAGAGCCGAAGACGGCTGCAATTTGTTCGAAAATTTCATAAAATGCAAGGTAGATTCGGTTTGCTACAATTCTGTTACACGGCATTAAATAGAGTTTAAATAAACATTAGAATGTTAAATTGACAACTTTATTTAAAGTATTTTATAGCGCATTTCTTCACCGAATATTAGCGCTAATCCGTGGATTAGACCAGTTCATGGTATTTAGTTTGTACACCATTTAAAAACTAGTACGGAACTGTCTGCGACTGGGTCAAAGTTTAAATACCCCACAGTATTTTCTAAGTTAAGCATGTCTTGAATGTTTGATGACGTCACTGCGCATAGAGGATGGGCGTGTTATCCATCCAATTTAGTCAAAACTCTGATATGGAATGTTATGAGTAAAAATATGCTGTGTGATAATACACACTTTCTTGTGGAATTTTTAAAAGTTATGCTACTTTGATAACGTAGCTTTATATGGGAGATTGACCGAGTTTTTAAAGTTTGCCAAATTTCAAACTTAAAATGAATTTTCATATTCTAAGCATATGTGCATAGTTGTAATTAATTAAATTAGTTTTTGCCGACTTTTTAGAGACTTAACCGTATTGAATGATATACTAGTTACTTTGTATGGGAGGTAGGTGTGGTTTTTATATTATTTTGAAAAATTTCAAATATATGCTGCAGATGTGAGGCCAAAGCTTATGTGCACAATTTCAAGAGACTTTACCGATTTGACAAAGTTACTTGTATGGGAGGTAGACGCGGTTTCTATCCGATTTTAACAAATTTCAAATATATGGTGAATACTTGAGACCAAAGCTTAGGTGAAAAATTTCAAGTCATTGCATTAGATTTTGTGGCATAAAGATTAGTATGCTGTAGATACGAAAATTTTTGGGCATATAACTCTACACGCGAAATTTTGGTGTAGAGTCAAAATTTTTGTTTGGAGAAAAAGCACTTGCTGTTCTGGTTGACAGATTCATATTTTTATTGCCGCAATTTTATATCCTATAAAAAGCAAGACTTCACATTAATAAACAATATAAATCCAACAATAAATTTGTTAAATAACAAATTCAACACTTAAACATACTGCTTATTTTTTATTGTTGAATGGCAAATTTCCGCGCCAATTGGTTCGTTGTCAAAAATCTCAATGTATTTCTTATGGAAATTTTTGTTCGTTCCTGCAGCATACTAAGCTTTAGCAGTGATTTTACCGATTTGATAAAGTAGCTGTGTATGGAAGCTAGGCGTGGTTTTCATCCGATGTTGCTCATTTTCGAACTTGATATTCATTTTTTAAATATAAGTACATACAGTGTTGCCGTTTTGGCCATTTATAGCCATAAGTGGCAATTTTTTTTATCGCTTCCAGTTTTTGGCTATTTAGCGCTTTTATTTTTCATTTGGCTGTTTTTTTATTCGATTATGTTTTTTTATTCTGTCAAAAATTATTTTTTTTTTGTTTTACACACACATAAATGATTTAATATTTGTTTGCGAGAGTGAATTTTCTCTTTATGTAAACTCGACCTATCAATGCAGAGTGCGCTTTTTTTAATTTTGGGATGACATTTGGATTTTTTTTTTGTGAAATTTTATAAAAAAATGTTTTTATTCGTCAGATTTTAAAACATGTGTTATGAATGTAGTATTAAAATCTTGATGTATTTTTTATTTTTTATTTATTCATAGTACGATAAGAACATAGTTCTTTTAATGTACAAGTTGGAATAATATTATGAGGATTAAACAAATTAAAGACTTTCTCAAACCTAATTTAAACAATTATACTTATTATAAAGTAAATTTTAATATAAAGTAGAAATAGAGAAATCGAGATAGAGAATAAAATAGAAGTTATTTAAAAAAAAGTGACAAGAAGAAAGTTTAGATTTAAAGAAAACTGGCAAATTTATTAATCGTTAATTAGAAGCGAAATGTTGAAATACGGCAAGTCTAAATCTTGTTATTTCCCTTAAAGCTCTTGCATGGCTCGGTAAAGAATTCCAAAGACAAGTGGCATTAATGATAATGATAACAATATTGTATGCTTTTCATATTAAATTTGTCAAAGTTGAAACTTTTTTAACAAAAATAGCTCAATAAAACCCAAAACAATAAAGTCAAGTTTAAACAATACTAACTTCGAGCACAAAGTATATTTCAAGACTTTGTTTTTTGGACTTTTTTATGTATTAATTGCCATTGAATTTCATATAAAATATAACAAAAAATGTTAATAATTAAAACTAGAAAAATCGTTGAAATATGACTGTAAATTTTTCAAGGAATGAAAATTTAAGTAAAATTTTGTTGAAAATATCTAGCTAATTAAGCATTATTAAAGTCAAAGGCTATAACTATCATCAAAATCGTACTTCTACCTTTTGTTTCTGTTAAAATCTGCTGCATCTAGCTGCTCTTAAGAAAAACCACTTTATTTGAAAAAAGTCTTCAAAATCAAATTTTGCCCTAAAATGAATGCACTGATTTCCAAGACAATTTGTAGCTACTCTTAAATTTAAAGAAAAATAAAATAGAATTCATTATTTAAAACAAGTTGTGACCTTATTTTGTTTTAGCAATCATTTTTTTAAAAATTTTTTTTTAATTTTGTTAATTTTATAATATTGTTTTATGGGAGATATATCTAAAAGTTATCCAATTTGAAATATTTTTAGCATGACGTTTTAGTGAAATTAAAAAAACTGAATTTACTCTTTAAAAACATAAATAAGCAATTTTATGCAGGTTTTTTTTTATTGAAAAAATATGGGTTGTATGGGAGGTAAGCGATGCAGTTGATCCAGAATTCTAATTTTTTGTCCTGTTACTTAAATTAGACTAAAAACTCATTTGTGCATAAATCCATGGCTCTAGCTTTTATAGTTTCTGTGATAATGCAAATGTCATCCTAAAATCGAAAAAAGCGCACAGTGCTTCGCCGCGAATAACGTTGTAAGCGACAAACGAATCAAAACTGTTTCTTTTTGCTTACTACCGTTAAAAATTTTCTGACTTGGATCTGGAATTTTTTTTGAGTATATAATGGAAAATATTTTAACAAATGATTCTAAGTACTCCATTAAATTAGTTTTTTTTCAATTCCAGAAAACTTATAATTTTGTCGCTTACAACGTTATTCGCGATGATGCATCAAGTGTCAAATCCAAGCGCGTCGTAAGCTAATTTCATCTGGGGGCAGTACAAATGGGGGTGCAAAAAAATCACCAAAATTTCTTAAAAGAAACTTGAATATGAATAAACAAATTTTTTATTAGTTTCAAAATAAAAAAATATAAAACTAAATAATAAAATATTAAAATTTCATTATTTTTAAAAGTTTTTCCAATTTTGATATTAAAGATAATTTTTTAAAGGATCTTTCATATGGTAATATGAAAATGTAAGAAATTATTGTTGCTTTTATAAAGCAAGACTAGGCATATTTTTACATGGTTTAAATGCAATAAGGTACAAAAAGTTATATCAATTTAAATTATTCCAAAATGTTTCTTTCTGTCTTTGCGAGAAACAAACTCTTTCACCACCTCCATCGAATTCAATTCTTCGGTTTTATCTTTGTGAATGTGTATAAGTGCTGAGTGAGTGAGTCGTTTCTGTGACATAGTTGCTCGAAGATACGTTTTAACTCGTCTTAGTACACTAAAAGGACGCTCAGATGAAGCTGCTGATGCAGGCACAGTCAAAACCAAAGCACGAAGTTTTTCAACTTCATTCAATAGTTTTTCAGTGTATCCGAATTTTTTTTCAAACTGGAATTGCAGTAAAACTCTACATTTTGTTCTATCTTTTTGCAAACACAGAGAAAGAAAATGGTTATCCGTAAGCATGCTTATGAAGAAGAGAGAAAAAAGAGCAAAATATATAATACAAAAATAATATCGTTGCAAAAAAAAAACTGATATTTTGAATAGCTTTTGAAGTTTTATTTTTAAATTGTTTATCTAGCTAAATAATCGGGGGCCATTGCCCCCCTTTTCCCCCGCTTGCTATGCCAATGGTCAAATCACATAAAACTTAAACTACACAGCAAAGTTTTTGTTACAAATACGACATGCATTCTTAATGACACTGCTTCCAGAAGACATTCTATAGATCCAATTGTGCTTCTTCTAAGCCTTATCAAGAAGTGCTTTCAAGAAGCATTCTAATAAACCACTTCTCAAAGACATTCAAATAGCATTTAATTTCAATTATTTTTTTGAGGTATTTTTTAATTTTCTGTGGGATTTTTCAAACATCCAACAAAACGCAACCACTTCCTGCTTCAAACGGGAAAAGGGATATTTTACGTGACTTTTTTTTAAACCCCTAACAAAACCCAAACACTTCTAATTTCCAACACTCAAATCGCTAGAAAATCGGGAAAAAGGATAATTTTCGTGAAATTTTTTAAGCCCTCCTAACCACAAAAACCATTTCATTCCATGGAATGCCTTCTTAAAGTTCTTGTGGTTAACACCAATTAAAGAAATCTTCCATTGAAAAAGTTCTGGAAGCACTTCTAGAGAAGACAAAGGAATGCATTCCTCCCAATGACATGAATATGTTAAAAGAATGCCTTCTGGGTATGAAAGTGGAAGTGATGGAATTCAAGACTTTCCCTTCCACTTTACCTTCTTTTGGAAGCACTTTTTTTGCTGGGTACAGGTTGCTTACAGCTTAATTACTCAAGACTACTGAAGATGGAAAGGGTAGCTCCTTCCGAAACAGTCGATCTTGTCTGCTGTGTGATTGGCTCTAAACAGAGTTGTTGTTGTTGTGGTTGCCTTCTTCAAAAACTTACTTGATATAAACAGCTCATACTAAAAATCATATGCAAAAGCATTAATTTTTAAAACAATAATGGCAATAATAATGATAATGATGATGGTAATTTTGACTGAATTACAAAAATAATTCGTATTTTTCCAAAATTAATATGTGGTTTGATGCACCTTGTAGACATGAATGAAAAAGTTTTTTGGTATTTTTGAAGTAAAAATATTTATAAAAAGTACTTGAATACAAAAACACATTCTAGATAAATATTTGGTATATATATAGACCCTTTATTATTTTAAATAACTTTTAATTAACTGTAACCTTTTTCCACCAAGACACTGCAGCCAATGCATATCTTACATGTGTACAGGAAACATTTCACAACCATATTTTGTAAATTGTATGTTTTAAGTGTCGATTAAGGCGCATGCGTAAATGCAACCAAACCCAAAAAAAAAACCCAACCAGAAAAACTTAAAATTTGTACATTACTCAATTAAAACTGGTTAACAGCGTCAAACCCGATAAACATTAAATTGTTAATAGCTGTTAAAAATGAAGATTTTTTTGTATACTATTTTTTGTTTTGGTTTTGTGGTAAAAACTGGTTGATGTTGCTGGAAAATTGGTTTAGTTGGAAGAAATGTTTTGGTACAACGGTTATAGAGGCGCGCAACATTATTACCTTGACCAAAACGAGGAAGCTGTTTTTGGCAATTAATGCTTGCTTGCATTGAGTGCGTAATCAATAGACGCCAAATCAATAGATAAACATTACTAAAGCTGAAGCTATGCACTTTATTTCAAACAAATATTTGAATTGTTGCTGTGGTTGCGGTTAGAGAAGTGGTCAGAGAAGGAAGCTTTTGTTCGATAGTGCCAGAGCGGGTGAAGCACGCGTTTATGCCTATTTTTCGATTTTATTTTAAATAGAAACTTGGCGGAATTTAAAGTGCATGCATGCAAGATGTTTGTGGTTCGATTGTGTCATGATTGAAGTTGAATTGCTTTGACAGCAAACGAGGTCAATGACTTTGTGGCTTAAACATTTTTCTGTCAATATCAATAAAAATGTACCTAAATATTTTCCAACCAACGCCCATAAAGCAAAGACAAATTAATTACTTACTCGAAATACTCTCCACTGCTGGCAACGATTTGAAAATCTCATCTCAACGTATTACTTACACCTCAATAAACAGCCTTCAATCAATTATGTAGCATAAAATTATGAAAAAAAAACATACTTAAAAATATCTTAATTAAGTCAATGAAAGAGACCATGCATAAACCTATTAGCTGCAGTTCACTTTCATTATCTGGCTTAGCATCGTCATCATTATGGTCAAAAGCATCATCATCACCATCATTATTATTATTGCCGTTATTGTTATAATCGTCATTATCATCATCAGCATCGTATTTGGATCAATGTAGAAGCTATTGATACAATTACAATGTAGATTAAGTGGCAGTTAAATGTGAGCCGTTGGCACAGGCAACAAGGTTTTTGGGTGGAATTGTGACAGTAAATGTTGTAATAATAAACGTTGACCCAATATTTCATAAAAAATCACGTTGTGCAGTTTTTAGTTATAGAAAATCCGGCAGAGAAATAGTGTTTGATCTCATAGAAAGTCGGGCATTCGAATTGGGAAAATTGGAAATCAATAAGAGTTGAATAAGGAAAAGATTCATAGCCGTTTTTAAGAGTGGAACTTCTACGTAATTTGGGCACGTTTGAGTAATTTCAAAAAATTAAAAATGAAAGCGAACTTAAATCGTAATAGCTAAAGTCCTTACTATACTATGAGAATGACTACTGATGATATCTATACTATATACATACATACCGGACACAGATTGTATCAAACAATGGGAGTGACACGCCTATTTATACTAAAGAGAGCGTTATTTATATATATACCAATACCGTAGATAAGGGGAGGTTTCCCGGGGTTCAAATCCCCCTTAGCAATACAGAATATTTTATTTGTTGAATAAAAACACAGATATTTAAAATTATTTAATTTTGCTAATATATGGAGATAAATTGAAAATTGTATATGTGTAGTTTGTTTAGAAATTAAGGTAAATATGATACAATATAAATATTTTACTTTATTTTTTTAACTTTGTATTTTTGTTAAAGTACTAATTTTTGAAGAACGAACACTCAAAAAAATTTTTAGTAATATTTCTACGAATGATATTAGTAAACGAAATATTTGTACATTTTACAAATATTCGTACAGTATACAAAGTATTTTTATTGTGATATCTGTACGAATTCATTCGTAATATTTTTATATTGCCTGATGTAGTACCCCAGACAAAATATTCGACTGGAAAACGGCATTTTATCAGCATAATTGTGGCAAATGAGCAGAGTTCTGGCAGTATGTTGAAATGTGGTGGAGGCCAGTTTACTTTTTATCAAAAAAGGCTGCCAGAAAGTAGCAGCATGAAGGCATGGAAAAGTCAGTAGAAGGCAGTGTGTCGAAATTCAGCATTGTATTGGCCGGAAACTGATATGTTCAAGCAGCTCAAACATTTTTGTTTTTTCAGCAGCAGCCTTCCTACGCACTATGACGGCAGGCATATGAACTCTGTTGAATAAAACCATTATTTTGGCATTGAACTGAACTATTTGGGCAGGCTTAAAAGTTTTGTTTTCTACAGAACAGAATGCTTTCGCCCTATACTGGCAGGCACATGAACTCTATCATAAGCAAGCATTGTATTGGCATCCAATTGAAATAGTCTAGCAGCTTAAAAATGTTTTGCTTTCTAGACAACAGAGTTATCTCGTCTTATACTGGAAGACGCTTTTATTCTGTCTGACTCTTCTGAGCTCCGAATTTTTACTTGAAATTTTTAAAAACCTTTTCACATTTAACATGTGAATTTGACAGTTACAATTACTTTTTTTTTGCCGAAAGTTTGCATAACACTAATTTGTGCTTGCACACACAAGTTTGTGGAACACTAATTATCATATTTAGTGGAACACAAAACATAAGAAATATCATTTACATGTAATGCAAAATTCATTTCTTATAGATTGTGGTGAAATTTACTGTATTTCAGAAGATCTGATATACTGGTGTACGAGAGTGACTTCAATATTTGATAAGACCGTCGGTTTTGAATAATTTTTAGTGTATTTGCTAATTACTACATAAAAATCTGGTTAATAGTATAAGTTAAATAGAGTGCTGCTCCGTCAAAATACCACATGAATGATAAATTTCTGGGGTCATTTATGAATCTCTTTTCGCATTGATTGCAATACAGTTCGCCATCGTAAATGTCTTCTAGCCTGTCAACATTTTCTTTTTTCTGCTACAATGGTGAGCACTTGTTTGCAGAAATCTGGGCGAGAAATAATTGCTTGCAGCTGTGCCCCTATTGAAAAGGTGAGCAGATATCCGAATTAATTTTTGCTATTATATTCCTCGCATTTTCTTTTACTGGTCTGTAACAGTTGTTGTAGTGCGCCGTACGCAATAGAAGAATTTTTTTTATGAAATTTTTTTTAAAGACATAATTGGAGATGGGTGTTTTAGGGCATATGGATATAATCAATCAATTCGAATAAACTGCTTAATTCAGAACCGCTTAGTTTGTGTCGTAAAACGTATGCTAGAATTGAGGTGAAGACTTCAGATGTTGATACCGGCGATCCTAGAACAAATCAATTTTTTCCAGCAATCGGATCTTTACTATCCTCGTCTGATGCTCAATTTTTGATTCTGGGAAGGATGAGTGACCAGCGAATTTATCATCTTAGTTAAAAACTTTAACTGATTATGCGGTACAAACATTTTTCTGCCAAATTTCGTTTAGGAAATCTGCTTAATTTTTGCGTTTTGGACTATGTTTTTATAGAGAAATAATTTTAAAAATCACCATTCTTTTCAATAAAACTGTTCGCACACGTAGTCTCTGGTATTGTAAGTGGCATTGCTATTATACCCACAGGAGTGGATTTCCTTCTTAGTTTGTATTTGCTTACACCTGATATACTGAAGATAAACTTTTTTTAAAAAAAACTTAGAAATTTACGTTTGAAAAATCTCACTCAAAATTGTATGTCACAACATCAAAGCCGTTCAAAATTTGGATAAATTAAAAACAAAACTACAAACCCAAGGACCAAAAACTGTTAGTTGAAAAAAAGCTCAAATATATAAAATAACCTAAAATATATAAAAGAAACCAATATTTTGCATTCAATGCCATGTTAATGTCCCATCCAATTGCCTGCCACTACCTGCTTGTATTCTGCTCTGTACATTCCCTGCCAAGTTACTTCTACTGAACGCCACTTGCATGCTCTCTTATACGTTTTTGAGCCTCTGTTAGCCAGTCTGCTGTTCTGTACAGTGGCAGTCAACTGGCTAGTTTTGGTACAATTCCCGCCCTGCCCTGCCAAAATTGGGCCAAAATAATTTCATTTCTATTCCAATAAACAGACTACCTGTCTGCCGTTTTAAGTTCGTTTTCCGGCCAAAAATTTTGTCTGGGGTATCTACGATTATATTTGTTTTATATACACCGCATAGGAACAAACTAAATTGTTTTTAAAAACAACTAACAAAAAAACTTATTTAAAATAATACTACTACTTATATAATACTACTTAGAATTATATTAAGGCGGCAATTACTCTGATTTTGACATGTTTTTATTGCAAATTTTTATTAGATTACAAGTTAATATATATTTAACCATGCTATTTCATCAAATATAATTAACTTTAGGCTTTCACTAATATGAATTTATGTATTTTTTTTCAAAACAATAAAATGAATTAGTTTTCAATTGATTTATTTTAAAGTAATTAAAAAATAGTTTATATTTAACTAATTAACAAGTAGTTGAAAATTCATGCGGTTTTCAATTGATTTATTTTAAAGTAGTTAAAAAAATAATTTCAATCCAACTACTTTAACAAGTAGTTGAAAACATATGCAGACGAAAGCCAATTGACTGATTTAGTGGACATCACCATACAAAATATGTTAGTTCGTTCTATGGAAAAAAGTCAGAATTTCAACTAGTTGTGGTTGACAAAAAACAAAAACTACTTTTTCAACTATTTTTAAATTAGTTGATTTTCCTACAGGGTAATGATATTCGTAAACAAAAATAAATCAATACGTATTAGTGCATTGTACGAATGATTGTGTACATATGAATAATAATATTCGTAAAGTTATCGTATGAATAACTTCATAATTTCATTCATTACATTCGTGGTATTTACTAATGCTTTCGTACTATTTACGAATGAAAAATAATATTAGTAGAAACTATTCATTCGTATTCTGACCGTACGAATTATAAGTAGAATGTGCAAATTATTAGTAGAGTTTAAAAAATTGAAAACCGAAATCGTTCACCTTGTTTGTCGAACATCTACAGAACATAAGGAACTGTATGATTGTAAAGTGACTGTAGTCTACTGGTAAAGTGCTGGCCCGTAAGCTAAAGAGCCGAGGTTCAAACCCCAGCTCAGACAGATTTTTTTTTTTAATAGTTTGCCGTACAACTAAAGACTATAAGGAACTGTATCATTGTGAAGTGGCTGTAGCCTACTGATGGAGTGCGTGGCCCGCAAGCTAAAGAGCCGAGGTTCAAACCCCAGCTCAGACAGAATATTTTTTTTCGTTATAAGATATTATGATCATTCGTAAATGTAACAAATGTATTCGTACAATGTACATTTGTTTTTTTTAAGAACACTAACAAAATATTTGTAATATGTACCAATGTGGCTGAAAACTACGAATAAATTTTGTAGAATGGACGCAGTTATTAGTAATATTTACACACAAATATTTTTGAGTGTATGCATATAAATTGCAGACTAATTAATGTGCGCAGTTAACATTTTTACAAATTGGTTTCGTGCTGTACACAATTGGCTTCGTATCAACAAATAAGTATAAATATGTTTACTTTTTTAAAATATGTTTTCGTTGCTTTATTAAATCAATATTGAATGTTTAAAATTAAAGGTACTGTCTTGTAAGTTGGGTCGAAAAATTTTGTTTGGCTTTTTAGTTAGCTATAACTGTGTAGAATGTCATACTAAAGGTTTTAATATAAATTCATAATGGCTCAAAAGTTATAAACCTCCGAGCCCACTACGTCACAGAAGGTAGCGGACTTTACTTAAAACTTAAAACGCGTTTTCTGGAAAACTTCGTTTGCGACCTGTCAACTCTCATAACTCAGTCAATTTTTAACGAAGCGAACGATCGCGTTATTAAATTGTTAATGGACCATAATTTTACCAATAATCTTATAAATTCTTGCCAATAAATTGCCTATTCGAGTATTTATCAATAAAAATGCAACGAAAATTTTCAGCAAAAATTAAAAACAATTTTTCAAACGTCGCTATTATATTAAATATATTAAACGTAGCTGAAATATTAAAATAATTACCTTTGTAATAAATAACGAACGGATGTATTGTAGCCTGCTCATTATTCCAATGGTATCCTTGCACGGCATCTTGTACAAGAAACGCATAATTTTCAGCAAAGTCCATTTGAATTAACATTTCGCCTGATAACAGCGCCGCTCTTTTATTGCTGATAAATTCAGATTGTCGCTTTGCTATGAAATGATGCGGAATCAGAACTTTGATGTGTTTAGTAAAATCGCTGACAAATGATTCTGGGTTGGTGGTTAACGTTTCCAGAACACATCTAATCGTTGTATTCCACTTTTTGTATATTATTTCTTCAGTTTGGTTATTTTCAAAATGTTTTAGCATATGCGTTTTCAGATTATTTAAATTTTTGAAGCAGTGACCACACATTGAAACGCAACACTCGCTTTTTTCTATGTCACCATTACAAACAACGAATTTGAGAACATCTTTGTAGTCGGTAAATGTGCATTCTCTTTCAATACAAATTGATTTTAAGCCACTTTTTTCAAACATCAATTTCATATTCTGATGCAATTTTGCTGGTTTCCAACTCCAAGTTTCATACAATTTTTTGGCCTTAACATTGTAAATTTTGTAAAACCCATTTGACCAAGGGATGTTTTTTTTTAAATTCGTAGTAAGATTCGCGTAGTGAAGATAACATCAGTCTTTTTTGAACTTTTTCACGTAAGTTTAATTGAATCTTGCGATCCTGGCATCATTCGGCTAATTTCATCATCTTCATAAAATGACTTGACTGTGCTTAGAGTTTCGGTTGGTAAACTACGTGTGCTCATTTTTAAAAGATTGATATCTGCAAACTTCGTTTTATTCCTTTGGATATCTTTACTTTTTTTGATACAATCGTGAGATATATCATTCCCAAAACGATCTTTAATTTCTGCGTGACTCATATTGATTGGTAAGAGAGATAAAAGTTTTTGCTTTTCCAAAAGATTTGAGCTGTTCTCTATTTGATATTTGATGTTTTGCAAAATTTCTTCGTAAATGGCTTTGACGTTTTCAAGTTGCGCTGACAAATCAGACAATGGATCAGCTCCAAGTGAATCTGCTACATTTCCCAAAATTTGCAGTGATTTTCTATTTCTGTATGCATCTCGTTTGATATATTTCCTCTTAAGAGGCGACATTTGGTTTGGTAGATGAGGAATAATATGATCATTTATATTTTCAATGAGTTCGTTGCTTTCGATGTTTGCATTACGGCTGGTACAAGTTGGAAGTACATTCAATTCTTCGCTAATTTCATCGCTGGGCGTTGTTGGTAAATAATTTGAGACTTCATTCTGCTCCACGTTGGATTCATTACGACTGCGCGCTTTTCTCAGTGTATTCCGGCAAGTTTCGCAAATACGGCTACAATGAATGCTGGCGACAGCTGGAAAATATTCAATTATATTTGCAGCCTCGTTTTCACTTATTTTACGAAGCGAAGCGCAACACTTATTAGATATTTTTATGCATCTGTACTTATTGTTTGAATTCATATTCACTCAAATTTTTAAAATATACGCGTAAAAATTGTAATGGGATATCTTGGCTTTATATTATGAATTTCGGTACGCTCATCAGGTGCATTTATATAGGAATTTTTTAGGCAAGCAAGAACTTTTTGGGGTTAAAACATATTCATAATTTTCCTGGGACAATGTTTATTTATTTTACCTGAAAATATAAAATATAAGGGCAATTACTAGAAGTGATACTACTTAAAAAATTAAATAAAAAAAAACTAAAAAAGAACCCATTTTAATTTTTTGATATGGTATAGGTGAAGGATAAACCTTTCTAAAAAAGTAATAAACTGTAAAAAACCCTTGGTCTTTTTGGATTTTTCGTTAGTTAAAATTTTTTTTTTTTTATAAATTTTTTACAGTGTAATTTTTTTGTGTCATAAAATGTGTCATAAAGCCTGTTAAAATATCTTTTTAATGATACCAAGATCATGGAAATCGGTTCAGCCGATTCTGAGTTATTGTAGTTTAAATGGAGCTCTTTTTGACCATTTTCGCGTTTTTTCGAAAACTTTCCCACTGTGCCACGCCCAAAAAAATCGCAAAACAGTCATTTATAAAAATGAGAGTTTGTTTGTATTAATCAAATTTAGCTATGAACAAAATTTCATCGATATCTGAGGTGGTCGGGTTCAAAATTTCTGTTTTATCTCGATTTTTAAATTAAATTCATCTTATATGCTATTGGCGAGGTGGTTTGTGTGTATTCGTGAGATTGCTTGATAAGCATTTTACAGTAGCGGATGGCTAAGAATTAAACTTGGTGGTCGCTGAGTGCGATATCAAATTATTATTGTATAAACATTGCAACAAAGTGTGGGAATGGAATGTTATTATTAGTTTACCAAAAAGTGGTAAAAAATATGTATCTTAGCTCACGTATACACACTACAAAACAGGAAACAGGATTTTTGGTTTCAGATGATTCTTGCGATTCTTGTGGCCATTTTGTGTGTCGCCCCTTGTCCAGCTTTAGAATATTTGTTTGTTTATTTTGTTTATTGTTTTGAATATTGATTATAGTTATAATCTGAAAATTTTATACAATCTTCTTCAAAGTACTATTAATATACCTGAAAAGTTTTAAGAAACTGTATTTTTTAATTTTTTCAAAAAACATTAATGAAAATTGCCTATTTTTCGACCTGTCTAACCAGACTGGACCCTTAAGGAAAATAAAATTTCATTAAATCTCTTTTAATATTGACTGTTGAAATCGGTTAAGAAATTAGAAAGATCTTAGGCCTTCAGAAATCTCTATGGAAATCAAAAACAATTTATTTTGCTTCAGTAAAGCCCCCTCTTATGAAACACCTATCTACGGCGCTGATCTATAATATTATATTAAACTGAAGTGAAAACTTGTTGTTCCTATTTTTCTTTTCTTATCTGTGAATTTATGATAAATTGGTTTGATAATATTGATGTGTTGGTTATCAAGTAACGTGTGGTATATAAAATGGTATAAAGATATATTATGGCATGGCGATATGATGGTATAATACTTGCATAATATGTATATTTCTACTACTATCCTTAACTATGTACTATTTCCCCTTTTCTACCACTAATTTTTCAAATATTTTCTACTGCTTTTAAAACTATTATTTCTAAGAACAATTACTATAACTATTTTCTACTACGATGAAGGTATTATATATAAATACTCTACAGTTTATTGCATTGGAATAATTATTACATTAAAATAAATAAAATAAAATTTATTTTATTGTAAAACATTATTGCACTACCATAAAAACGTAGTTTAAATATTGCTACTAAATAGGGGTAGAAATAGTTAGTAGTAAAAAATAATAGTCTAAACATACATGAGATGCCATACTAGCATATCATATCATCATCATGGAATCATGGAATCATCGTCATGGAATCTCATGTATGCTAATACTATTATTTTTTACTACTATTTCTATCTCTATTTATTAGTAATATTTAAGCTGCGTTTTTATACCTATATTTTCTAATAATCTTTCTTTTACAATATACAATACTATTTTCTACTACGCGTAGAATGATGATATGGTATGATGATGAGTTATTATGATATGGTATGAAGGTGCGATATGATTTAATGAAATGATAGGTTTGGTATGATGATATAGCATAACATGCATATTTCTATTCCTATTTCTCACTACTTTTTTAATAATATTTAAACTACTTTTTCTACTACTATTTCTACGACTTTTTCTACTTCCATTTGTATTACTGTTTTTTTCCATCTTTGCTTATAGTAAGTACTATTGATTATTTTTCCTACTACTATTTTCTACTAGGTATGGAGAGAGGTGTGATATGATGATTTTATTTCTTGAAATGTATAATTTATTTAAGTTATTATGATATGGTATGAAGGTGCGATATGATTTGTATCAATGATCAATAAGTACTATTGATTATTTTTCCTACTACTATTTTCTACTAGGTATGGAGAGAGGTGTGATATGATGATTTTATTTCTTGAAATGTATAATTTATTTAAGTTATTATGATATGGTATGAAGGTGCGATATGATTTAATGAAATGATAGGTTTGGTATGATGATATAGCATAACATGCATATTTCTATTCCTATTTCTCACTACTTTTTTAATAATATTTAAACTACTTTTTCTACTACTATTTCTACGACTTTTTCTACTTCCATTTGTATTACTGTTTTTTTCCATCTTTGCTTATAGTAAGTACTATTGATTATTTTTCCTACTACTATTTTCTACTAGGTATGGAGAGAGGTGTGATATGATGATTTTATTTCTTGAAATGTATAATTTTTAAGTTATAGCTAGTTAAAGTTTGCATATAATTGTTGTTATGTTGCTTTTTCTCTTCTTAATATCAGCATATGCCTAAAAATATGTGAGGTATTTAGCGCCACCTATCGGCTAATTGCTATGAAACTGTTATACTGACGAAAAATCTCAATATATAATAGACAAGCACGCTGCTCCGTGCCCAATATTTCTCAATCTGTTCAGCCTGAAAGTATGCACAGACAATATATTTGATACTTATCAGTGACAATATTAGGTTTTTACAATAGTACGATTTTGATCTAACTACCTTCTGAACACTGCTTCAATACGTAATGTGTTATTCAAAGTGGTAAATATGTATTTTTCAAAAATCAATTAAATAAGAAATCAAGCTTTCATAAGAGAAAAAAGTGTTTTTGGCTCCAAAAAGGAAGTGTGCAGAGGACCTGCCGTAGGACAGGTTTTTGTACTAGTTTTTTTTATAATTTCACATCTAAAACTATGAATTGATATATTCAATATCAAAGTGAAACTGGAATGATTTCTTACATTTGAGAAAAGATTTCTAAACTGTTGGTTTTTAATTTTATAAAATTTACACAAAAATTTAATAAGAAATTGGAAACTGGTAATGAAACGTTTTTGTTCAAGCATTTTTCAACTGGAAATCAAGAAATATTCTTACGTATATTTAAAAAAAATTTGGATATGAAATTAAATATGCTAACATTATATCGTTGTTGCGCGTGCAATACAGCGTATATTGCAAAAACGACAAAATTAATTTCATTTCAATTTTGATCAGTTGAAAATCTATTCAATAGCTTAAAAAAAACCTAGGTACTAGTAATATTATAATGGTCAGTTTAAACATACTAGTAACGCCTGTGGCCGAAATTCGACCAACTTTCTGAAATTTCATTAGCTTTTTCTTATTCTGAGACGTTGACCTTGCCTTAAGAAAATGTGCTGTACCGCTAAGAAAATCTTAAGAATATCTTAAGTCTCAATACAAAAATAAGTTTTACTGAGAAAAGTAACAGTTTTCGAGATATTGTCAAAACTTTGATGTCAAAATAAAGGGAGCTTTTTAAAATTGACTATTTGTAAGAAATTTCACCGTAACAATATATATTCACACATGTTATATAAAAAAATGCTTATTATAGGGTATCCGTAAGAGATAGTGTGAAATGTCTGGCATATTTTTTTGTACATCTCAGCAATGTCTACAATTTGCTCTTACACCGTGTTCTTCCATTTCTTATAGTTTAGGTTTTACATCAGAAATATTATTTAACGCTCATATTTCAGGTCAAAGGTCACAAAAATATTCGGTGAAAGAATTATCAAAATCGGTTCAGAAACACGTAAGAACTGTTTTTTCTAAGTCTATTTCTATATAACTAGTATCGCCTGTGGCCGAAATTCGACCAACCTTCTGAAATTTCAATTGTTTTTTTCTAGTTCTGAGGCATGACCTTGCTTTAAGAAAATGTGCTGTGTTAAGAAAATCTTAAGTTTCAAATTATCGCAATTATTTTGATATAAAAAAATCGAAATTTTTTAAAAATATCTGTTTAAACATTTCAAGATATCGCTATAACTTTGATGTCAAAATAATGGGAATTTTTCATTAAAAACTGGAAATGCTTCTCCTGAAAAATCAGTTTTAATTGTGACGTTATTGAAGAAAACGAGTCATATTTAGAGTTGTTTTATAACTAAAAATAATTTCAAGTATAAAGCTATTTAATTTGAAAATATCATTGAAACTGTCATTGATATTGCCCAAAAAACGTAGAAAAATGTGTCACATGTGCAAAAGTGTGCAGCCTCAATCGCAGTCTTAACCCTTTTAAGCGTATAAAACGTGGCCATCAAAGTTTAACAATGTTTGAGCAGAAATGACTTTACGCTTAGAAACTGAAAAAACCCATAAATGAGTAATACATTTAGTTTGGTGCTTTTAATAAAATATGTTATTTTTCTTTTGGCTGTCACATTAAATAATGTTTATTTTCAGTAAACGAGATCCAAAACAAATATTTAAAATTCCTAGCATTGCAATGAGTGGAATGAGCAGTTAATAAGTTGATTTAAAAATTAAATAATTTTGATTATAAGCCGTATATGACGAAAGAAATGAGTAATTGTCTTTAGTTGCTTGTATAATTGCATTTAAATGTTAACGTTTTTATGACAGTTTTGATGGGTTTTTCAAACAAGCATTTAACAACATTCTAGAAGGGAAAATTTTTGCTTTGAAAAAAATGATTTGATTCAAATAAAAATGAATCCTAAATGTAAGCAGACGATTTTGTTGAATTTGATAGTGAAAATAGCTCCAAAACAAAATTTAACCATGACTATACTTTTAAATTTAGTATAGGTTGTATTAAAATTTTGAATAAAAGTTTTAAAGTTTTGTAAAAAACTGATCCTCGCCTTCTTCCAAATCTCCTTAAGGAGGAAGTCTGGTATTATTAAAAAAAATCAACTTTTTAAAATAAACCCATTTCTATAAATAAAATACTATTAGAACTAGTATGCATATTTAAGGTATTCACAAGGTGTGCTATCATGTCATATTGTCCTAAAATTTTACAACTAAAATTTACAAGATAAATAAATGAAAATAAGAAACAGCTGTTTGATTACGACACTTCAATAAGATAGCTTTCAGAGTTGTTATATATTAGTACTTTTTTATATGGAAGGCAACAATAAAATGTTTGAACTAGTGTAAAATCTTATGACAATATGACATTGTGTCATGAAAGCACACCTTGTGAATACCCTAATTGTATGCATATTATTTAAGTTGCCGAGATGGAGAAACATGTATAAGATATTTATTTAGTAGTTGCATTGTATGGTATTTCGAAGAACGTCAGCACTTTAAACACAGTTTTCGACCTCGTTACCGGGATTCAACCGATTTACAGCCGAAAGAATTCAACCAATCGGACTAAAATTTTCACATATTATTGTACATATGTGTGCTTATATCCCATAGTAAAATTCATTAACCTTGATCGGTCCCTTATTTCTAGAAACGAATAGGTTCCTGTGTGTAAAATTTACACACTTTTCTCAGTAGCCATATTTTCATCAATGCATGAAATGCATGCGGTCTTATCATAAAAAGTAGTTAATTATTCATTATTTTATTCAATTAAAAAAAAATGATGTCAAATCGATTAATTTCCGAAATCCTGGGATTTGCCAAAACCCTTCGGGATTGAAAGCCCTAGTAAGTATATATGTATATCACGTATAGACTCAAAAACAGCTGAACTGATCGTTATAAAATTTTCTGGGAAAATGAGTCAAAATCTTGAAAGTGTTCTTGGAAAGTTTGGTGTTGATTGAACAAGGGGGCGTGGTACCTACCATACAACCCAAATTTGCGCTATCACCCACAAAACACAAAAATGCTATACATCAGGCGGATTTAATCGTAAAAAACAAAAGTTTTGTTTAGATAGTTACTGTCGGCAACTATAATAAAAATGGGCGTAGTCGCACTTTATCTACGCACACTTTTTCGAAATCATGGTATTCACTGAGTTGTACACGTTTTGATAATATAATATATATACAAATGTAGCCACGCCCTCTTTTACCATTCACAAATCTATGAAACTTCTATATATGTATCAGACGGTTATACGGTCAAAACAAATAAAATACTAAAATTTGGTAGTTTAGCGCATATGTTCACTATGATCGCAATATATTTACGCCCACTTCTTCGAAATCATTCTAATTCCCTGAGATGTTCACGTTTTGATAGTTAAATTTAGTATGTAGGTGCAATGCGATCAAGTGGCGGTCACAATATATATAACTACTGCCACGCCTATTTTTCCTTTCAGCTATCTATGTATAAAAAATTAATATACGTATCGTTAGGGAAGTCAATCCCGGGATCCCGGACGATTGAAACCCCTTGAAATCCCGGGATTTTCTTTCCGGAATCCGGAGGCTGAAAAAGATTGTTAGGACGATGACTATGAACCACTGGATCAAAGACTTTTATCAAAGTTTTAAAAGAATTTGCAACATCGGGAAGTCAGTTATGTATTTAAAAATTGTCAGATATTCTGACTTAGGAAATAATTATGTTGACTTTATATGATTTAAATACAAATTCTAAATTCTAAATTAGGAAATAATTTTTTTTTTGGGGTGAAGGCAGTCGTGATCGATAATTACAAATTGCTTAAGATTATCGTACAACTATTTCTCCAACTATTAAAGAGTCATTAGCGTGTTATATTTGTAATAATATCTGAACAGCACTCTCTAATGAAAAATAAGACGCATTGATCCGCTTAACCCATTAATGACAACCTATGATATACAAGCCCTAACCACAATTATTTCGTACAGCTGCTTTTTCTTCGGTTATAACAAATTTTTTAGAAATCTTACTCACAACTTTTTAATGAAAACATTACTTCTTAAAAACCCTTTGGTGTAGTTGTTAGTTAATAATAAACTTTTCATATTTTTTTAATACATTAATAGAAATATTTTATTTCAACTGAATTCATTTTCTAAAAACAATTTCGGAAATGACCACTTTTAATTCGTACAGTATATAAATAATATTATTAATATTGTGTCACATTTCCGTTCGCTTTTATAACTGCTTCTAATCTCATCGACATGGAATTTATGAGGTTTTGGCATTCAGTGAGCATTATTGAATTCTATATTTCAGTAATTTTGTCCTTAAGGCCGCTAATAGTTCTTTGAGGATTGTTTCGAAGTCTTCGTTTCATAATTGCATAAAAATAAAAATAAAAATAAAGACCCGATTGGATTCAAGTCAGGGCTCGAGGAGGGCCAATCTAAAACCTTTATTTGTTTTTCTTGAAGCCAGTTTCTTGTAAATTTTGCGGTATGGGACGTGGCACCGTTTTGTTGAAATATAAGTTCATTAAACGAACTTAATTTTTCAATAGATGATGTTAAATTTTTTTCTAAAATTTCAACATAATTTTTAGCATTTACAGTGCCATTTATGAAATAAAGTTTCCCAACACTTTTCACCGACATGCAGCCCCATACCATAACGCTTGCCGGGATCTTTATTGTTTTCTTTAGACAATCCTTGTGGTACACCTCCTTTTTAGTTCGAATTACCCTCTTTCGGGCATCGCCCACGCAAACATCGAATTTGGATTCGTCGCTAAAAATTTTCGAATTCCACTCTCGTTTATCTTTTGCCCATAAAAGACTTTTTTCTGCTGTACAGCTGTTAATAAGGGCTTTTCTTTGGCCTAAAATGCAAAGATAAAATGTTAAGGAAAACATTTGAAAATTCATGTTATTATTTTAATACTTTATAAAATTCATATTCCATCTAATGTACATTTTTTTCGAGTCCATTCTCGTCCTACAGTCTTCCCAATTTTTTGAGACCATTCTGCCGACAAATTTCGAACAGTACTTCGTCTGTTATTTTTTATTATTGTGGATAAGTCTCTTCGATTTCGATGTTCGACCGCGTTTATAAGCATTTGTTGCAAATGAACTACTTTTTTTAAAAGATTTTATAATATATTGTTTTGATGACCTAGGAAGTCCTAAATCTTTAGAAATATCACCATAACTTTTTCCAGAATCATGTTTTTTTATTATTAGTTTCTTAATTTCTTCACAAATTGGCTTGCCACGCACAATGTTCACACACTAATGAAGACTAAATAAAAAATGCCAGAAAAAATTCACTTAACTCATCTAAAAGCTATCGATAACGGTAAAAATGCACATTGGCGAAGACTATATGAGAATTGTCCCGTTATTTTGTAAGAAATGGGACTGTACAAATTAAAAGTGGTCAGCTTTAATATGCACATTAAAAAAGTGCGTTAAGTTCATACAAAATATTTTTATTAATATATTTAAAAAAATATAATTTGTTTATTATTTCTTAACAACTACAACAAGGGCTCTTTAAAAAGTAATATTTTATCAAAAAGTTGTGAGTAGGACTTATAAAAAAAATCTATTATGAGCAAGGTACGAAAAAAGGCAGCTGTACGAATTAATAGTGGTTAATTTCGTAGTAATAATAATTAATATTATTTAAGTTTTTTTGTGTTTATTAACAAGACGGGTATTCACAATTATGTGGTATCGTGGGATTGTGGTTTTTTTGCCATAGTTGATAATCACAATTCTGAGCATCTTTAAAAAAGAATTTGTCGTTGGGAACCTCCCACGATAGGTTTTTGTTACCATGAAAAAACCCGAACTAATCCCGGGATCGAGAAAAACTTCCGGGATTGGACTCCCTAGTATGTGTGTATATCACGTAAAAACCCCAAAACCACTGAACTAATTTTAATGAAATTTTCAGGACAACGGAAGCAAAGTCCTGAGAATGTTCCTGTAAAGTCTGGTGCTGATTTTAAAAAGGGGTGTTACACATCGGATATTCCCCAAAATATTCAACATCGAATAGCTTTGCAATAATAGGGCACACAACATCGGAATGCGGTTTTGTGAAGCTTTAGGAAGTTCAAGGATGGTTTTTGCATTAGAAAAGTGAGCGTGACACCTCCCATACAATTCAAATTCGCCATTTAGATCGCACAGTCTTGAAATTCGGTATTCTAACACAATTTACACGTGCCGTTTCACTGATAACATTTTATGGTTGTCGGAAAAGGGGCCGTGCAGCAATGCGCCGGGTTTCAGCTAGTTAAAAATTAAACTGAAAAATTTGTAAAATATTGAAAAAAAAAATTAAATTGAAATTAATTCAAAATGGAAAAATTTCTTTTCGATTGATTGGAATATCAGCAGTATATTGGGATTGACTTTTGTCTTGTTGGACGAAATTGGCGTCGGAATCATCGCTGTTCGAATCATTGCTGTCGTTCTCATCTTCGCTATGCGGTTCACTGTCCTCTGGTGCAAAGTCGTCATCACTATCTAAATCAAATTCAACACTCACATCACTTACATACACATTGAAATAGGAAAAATCTATTGTTTTTTCAAAATTTCCAAATCAAACACCAAACAAAAAATAAAGCGTCTGTTCACAACACATACTTTATTTACTGCTATACCAAAGTCTATAAAAAAAGAAGAAGAACAGTAACATATGGACATTTCCATGGTGGCGCACGTAACGTAAGCCATTTTTGTTGTTAAAAATTAAAATATCAAAGAAAAATTCCAACATTTTTTGTTCGGTTTTGATGTTTGGATAGAGCTCTAGTACTACTATATTTAGTGTAAAAAATGAAAGCGATCGAAAGTATTGTCTAAAGATATAAGCAAACAGAAACGGACGCGTTACGTAACAAAAAATAGAAGTGGTTTTTGTCTGCATCAGTATAAACGAAAAAATCTGCAAAGTGTGCACGAGTTTTTTATCAAAATTATTTTAATATTAAAAAAATAAAATAAACTGGCCATTTCAGCCCTTGAAGGACTTTGACCTAGCTTCTATTGATCAATTGTGTTGTGCGTGTTATTAAATGTTTGATCACAAATGACCGAGAACTGGACCTACGTGTTTTATGCCGACTCCGAACGGCTTATGTTCTCAAGAAGCTTTACATGGCAATTTTTTACTCTCTGAGGTTTGCCATTGTCTGCAGAGAGGTGACGGCCGAACAGAAAAATTATTTCAATTGAAAAAACTTTTCTGTCTGAAGCTGGAATTGAACCCGGGCTACCGCAGTTCTTTAGCTTAGGGGCCACGCACTCTACCCACTAGGCTACGACCGCCGTTTTAATATTATCTGAAATAATTTTGCTATTTATTCATAACGTGGTGTGACCACCAAATAGTTTCAGCCTAAATTCTTAAAAATTCCGAGAGAGGAACATCTTGTCATAATATTGCGACCAGTCCGATGTCTCAATTCCATCACAATATTTTTTTAAAAACATTTTAATGTTAAGAAGTAGTAATTCCAAAATACATAAACACAATTCACAACAAACTCACAAACATATATTTAACCAATATTTGAACATTTATCCCAAAAAATTAATAAAACTTTTATTATTCGCAGTCATTATGTATCACCTCTTTTATTTTATACGAAAATTAAAATGATTAAATGTGGCATTTAGTTTGTGCATTCTAAGAAGCTATAGATGACCAAAATCCGTTATCATTTGGTTAAATTGCAGCAGTTTGTATGCTGCAAACGTTAATAAGAAAAATCGGTGATTGCCAATTTAAAAAACACATTAAAACTGCTGCCATATTTCCAATTTTCAACTGATTTAAGTTATCTTAGACTTTTTATAAAGACATTTTATAGTGTTAATGAATTCTAAGAAAGCTATGAAGAATTTTTGTTGGTTACTATTTGGAAAAAAATAAAGAAACACTAACATTTGAGCAAAATTTAATAAAAATTGACTTACCACTGTGATAAACGCACTTAGTATTTTGTTTTTCAAAAACCTTTTGACACAGTAACATTGCACGTTTAATTTATTTAACAAAAATGCATTTTGTTTGTAAATTCTCAGAACATAAGCATATGTAAAAAATAGTTAAAAGTCAGAATACCAGAATTCCTACTTCTTAACTTAAAAATGTTTTAAAAAAATATTGTGATGGGATTGAGAGTTCGGACTAGTCGCGATATAATCACAAGATGATCCTCTCTCGGAATTTCTAAGAATTTTTTCTGAAATTGTTTTAAAGATCGAATCGGTCACACAGTGTAATTGTTTCATTGAAAAATCTGTTTTAACTACTTTTATGCAAGCCATAATGTTATATGTTACGATACATACGTTACGTTACAGATTTTTCTCTTCAAAGAAGTACAAATTTCTTATAGTTTTATTTATTAAATTGAACTAGAAAAACATATAAGTGTAATTCAGAACAGTAAAAACTGCTAACTGCGAAAATTGAATTAAACTTTGTATTACATGAGTATTTATTATACTTATAAAATTCCGACTTTAGTTAAAATTTTTAAACTTTTATCACCATTCTTCAATTTTTGCTGCCATTTATCATGTTTGCTGCCATTTTTAAACAATTCAAAATGAGATCAATTCTCAGTACTCTCACAATATAAATTTAAACATTTTTTATTATTATGGAGGTTCAAAAAATTTCCAGTAACATTTAGTTTTTCAGTCGCGGTAGACCTTTTGGTGGAAATGCCCATATGGTCACGGCTCAGAAAAATGAAACCAGGCAAAAAAAAACAAAAATTGATTTTTCGCGCTATTATGTTTGTAAATAGAAAGAATTTATCTTAAAGTAACGGGAAATGCGAATGTCGAACATAAAAAAACAGAAACTACTTGGCATTTCGTCATATTTCAACGTGTTGCCTGTGCTTTGTGAAGATGGCAGAAAAACCGACGCTTCAAAAAAAGGTAATTATTGTGGGTTAATTTCAAACTTTTTTTTTACATTTTTGAATTGTTAGAGTCGTTAGGACTGTCTCTGCCAAACCAAGTCAAAATTGTAATCAAAAGTATTTTTTATACATATTTTTAATCAACTTTAAACTTAGCTCCAATAGAGTTGTTACGTTATAAGACGAAATATGTAAAAAGTTTTATCTTACATATAATACAACAAATTAATAAAATAAATCGGTAGAATTTTTCAATGATTTTTTGTCAATTTTTCTAATCAAAATAGAAATCATTCAAATATGTTGTTTTTCATAGTCTCAGCAGTGATCAAACATATGTTACGTTATAAGACTTTTTGGGTCTTAAGTACAGAAGGCAAATTTTCTAATTTTAAAACCATTTTCATATTATAGCAGCCACTGAGCAAGGCTCAAAGAAATAGAAACTATTATGAAAAGCTAAAAACGAACAAAACAAAATATGAAGAAGCAAAAAAAAAACAAGCTGAAGCTCAAAAAAAGTACCGGTTGAAAAAAAAGGGAATTGAAGAAAACTTGCCACAAGAACAACGCCAAAAGATAAAAAACAAACGCCTTGATGCAGCTCGCGAGCGTGTCAAACAATATAGAGAGCGGTTAAAAATAAAAAAAAGTCAACGTGAAATGGAATCTTTTAATAGTCCGACAGATAGGTTAAATGCTGTTGTTCAAGAAAGTTATGCTTGCCCTCAAACTCTAGGTAAAGCGTTGAAAAAAGTTACAAAAGCCCTTCCTAGCTCACCTAAAAAGAAGAAGGCAGTTCTGTTGCAAGTTTTTACAAAACTAGATGATGCTGAAAAAAAAATATAGTGCAAGTGATAACGTCACCACCGCCGACAAAAACACACTCCTCCTTTGAATACAAAAATAATATTAATTCCGCTATACAAAGCTACTTGGAAAGGGATGACATCTCTAGAGTTTCACCTAAAGTAAAAGATGTTAAAACATATTCTTGCCCTACAACTGGAAATGAATTAATATTGCCCACCAGACATATGGTCCTATCCATGAAGGAAGCTTACGCACTTTTTGCTGATGAAAGGAAAAACGCAAACGAAGGTATTTAAGCATAAAATTGAATATCATTAAAACTATTTTGTTTTGATTTTATTTTTCAGTTGTTTGTAGTCTTGCACATTTCAAAAGACATCGACCACCCAATATTAAGCTGATTAATGATCTACCTCACAATATGTGTGTTTGTTCGTATCACTCAAATTTTATAGAAGCTGTTGCTGCTCTGCATAAGAATATACCGAGTGTGCCGGATTACAACAATGGATTTGTAAGACAGTTCCTATGCGAAAACTCATCGATGAACTGCTGGTTTTCAAATTGCGAAAAATGCTCTGGAATTTCGAGTATGAAGTTAAAAACTTTAATTGGCGAATCACCCCTTGGTATGATCATATCATGGAAAATTTGGAAAAAAAGCCTGAAAAATAACCGAGTCGAAAGATTTGAAGAAACTGGGACGCTGTGTGATTTAATTGCTCATATTTCAGCGATATCGCCGCAATTTCTAAGGCACAGCTACATTAAACGTGAACAATCTCAAACATTTAATTTTTATGATCGCCCACGAGCTTCAAATGTTGAATTTGGTGATGAAGGCTTGTTACAAATTGACTTCGCCGAAAATTTTGTCTGTGAGAGCCAGGATGAAGTGCAGAGCGCTCACTGGAATCAGCGTCAACTCACTTTGTTTACGTCTGCCTGTTATCACAACGAAGTTTTCCAATCGAAAATAATTGTATCAGATAACTTACTGCATACTAAGGAAACTATAGTCCCATATTTAAATAAATTACTATCAACACTTCCAAGCACGGTGAGAATTTTAAAAATTTGGAGTGATGGGCCATCTTCCCAGTTTAAAAATAAATATATTGCAGCCATTATTCCAGTTTTCGAATCCAAATTCAATATAAAGATTTTCTGGAACTACTTCGCAACCTCCCATGGGAAAGGTTGTGTTGACGGTATTGGAGCTACAGAAAAATCAGTCGTTCGAAAGCACATTAGAGCTCGCGACTGTCTTGTCAACAGTGCTTCTGACTTCATTGAGGCGTTCAACAGAACTGAGTCAACAATTTTAGTGGAAGAGGTAACCAATAATGAGATCAGTGAAATAAACTTAGAATTAAAAACGGCTACCATATTCACAAGTGCTAAGAATATTCGCAACATATCCTGCGCTCATCACGTACATTTTTTTGATGGCAAAATCATTACATACGAAGTATCTAAATTTGCCTACAAATAAAAGCTACAAAAAGCATTACTTTTTTTTAAGTTTAAAACCAGACCTGTGATTTTCAAATACAAATCCAAATCCAAATAGAAATACCTAAGTAATTGAAAAATAAATGCCAAATACAAATACTAGGTATTGGTATTTGAAAAAAAAAAAAATACACAAATACTTGGTATTTGAAAAAGTATATACTAATACCAATACTTGAGTATTTGCAGTGCTGAATTTTTAAATACTTGCAAATAATATTTAAAAGTATTTAGTAAATACTTTCAAATACTTCAGTAAACACTTTAATGTTGACTAAGTATTTACTGAAGTATTTGAAAGTATTTACTTAATACTTTTAAATAGTATTTGCAAGTATTTGAAAATTCAGCTCTGCAAATCCCCAAGTATTGGTATTTGTATTTGGTATTTATTTTTCAATTACTTGGGCCAGTATTTAAATAGTATTTTAAATACGATGTATTTTAAAACATCACAGGTCTGTTTAAAACAGTACAAAGTCAAGAAATTTACACAGTAACGTTTAAGACTTTTTTTGTGTAACGTTATAAGACACATTTTCCTTTAAAAACAACCATTAAATATATATTTTCCAGCATAAACATAATTTTTTTTTTTACTTTAATCCTTCATCTAACCTGTCGCAGAGTAGCAATAAAATTGATACAGTAGATTTACTGATTTTTATAAAAAGTTATAGCAATCTCAAAGTGCACTTCCGAAATTGTGTAACGTTATAAGCTAATTTGGAAGGCTATATTTCAAAAAATGAAAAACATTCGAAAAAAAATTTCCTACAAAAGGTTAGCCTTGAAGAGCTTTACAAGCGAACATAAAAAATTTTAAATTCTGCAGCAAAGTTTTTGAGCTATGACGAAAAAACGCGTACGAATGTTACGTTATAAGGCGTGAGCCGTGGCCATATGCGCGCCAAAATTATGGTGTGTAATAACCTATTAGGAAAAATTTTTCTGTATGGTACGATTTTTACATTGATTTAATTAAATTGTATTAAATAAATATCAGATTGAAGTTGAAAAGTGTGTACAATTTACACAAAGAACCAATTAAGGTTAATATTGAGCATTTGCTTGAAGCGATCTAGCATAAAAAAGGTTAAAATAAATTAAAAACTCTGCCGTTTTATGTTTTTCCCCCAAAATACTTGATTTTACTTATAGTTTCACAAGAATTTTGAATTTTTTGTTTTAGACGTTCCAGAGCTGGAAATCATTTCAACCAGTTGCCATAAACAGGGTTGCATTCAGTTGGCACTATTTCCTCTATGTCTTAGTTAAAAAATATTTTTGAATACTTTGTAAAATATGTAGACATTAATGTATAAAATTAGCAGATTGTCAAAATAAATTAATCGATAAAAAACATCTTAAAAATATTCCCAAAAGAACTAAAGTCTGGTCCTTTCACATTAATTATTATGACTCGAAAATTTACACGAAAGCTTTAACCTCAAATATGTGCTAATCTGAATCGAAAATTAAACAATATCAAATTAGTAGAGTCGTTTTCAGTCGGTGTCAAGACATTTGGGTTCCTATTTATCAGGAACAAAAATATTAAAGAGCATATTAATAAGGATACTTGTCGCTACAACCAATACTAAATATATTTTATAAATTTTTAGATATTTCAAATACAAAGTACACAGTAAATATTTAAACTATTATTTAAAAAATGAAGTCAATTTTTCATTTTTTCGGAATATTTTAGAGCACTGCTTTTTTGATGACGTCACTTTGTATGGGAGCTAGTCAAAGTTTGTATTCGATCTTTTCCTTTATTTTGTTTAGAGATTAGAGCGTATGCGAAAAAATTCAAGTCATGTAATAATTTGATGTGAATTTTTTTTAAGATTTAACTGTTTTATATATTGACTTTGTACTTATGGGAAGTAGACGTGGTTTTCATATAATTTTATAAAATTTTAAGCTCAGCGTGCGTATTTGAGATCAAAGCGTATGTGCATATTTAAAGTCATTTAATTAATTAATGTGGAGTTCTAAAAGATTTTACCGTTTTATACAATAACTAAGATGGATGGTTTTTATCAGATTTGGCTTATTTTCAAACTTGATCTTTAGTTTTTAGATATAAGCTTAAGCATTAGGTCGTATCGAATTACAATTTTTTTCGAATTTCACATTCGAAGAGGTCTCAAAAGTTGCATAGGGTGGTCAAGATCTCCCAAAAAAATTTTTTAGAAAAAAATAAGGATCTCTTCCTCTCCCAAGAATGCAGATAGCATTCAAAAGTTCTGTGCTACCTCGAGTGTACCTTTAAATTCGAATATCCTTCACACAGGACCTTGTGGGTAAAAATTTAGAGTGTCATCGTGTTTGCCAAAATATTATTAGTAAAAGTCTATATTCACTTTTGCTTTAAGACATATGCAGTTTTTCTTACAAAAATCAAAGCATTTTGAGATCGTGATTTTTTACTCTTTTTCTTAAAAAACAACTTTATTCTTGCGGGAGGGGAAGACAACCTTATTTCTTTCTTAAATTTTTTTTGAGAGATCTTGACCACCCAATGCAACTTTTGAGACCTATTAGAATACGGTCTAAATTTTTGATACACCCTATTATACATAGAATTTTATTGATCAAACAAATTTCACTTAAAAGATCTTAATCAATAAGAACTCAATAAAAAGCATGTCTGAATAAAATGCAAAGTTTATCGTCTACCAAAAATTAATATAAAAAATTAAGTATTCCGTCCAACCGTACTGTGGAAGCAACCATCTCTGTTGCTTTACAATTAATAAAACAAATGTTCTAGCGTAATAACACAATTAAGTGCGTCAACTCAATAGCGCCATACACTACAATGCTGAGTTATCCATATATCATTTGTCTAATGGTCATCAATGCATTCTTCAAATTTAATAAATCACTCAAGTTTTGCTAACAATTGAAACTTCAGGCTTTCAAGAACACAGGCTTCATAAACAAAACCGTTTAATGCTTACTTTTCAACATTTATTTTTCTATTGTTTACCAAGTTATTGCTATTGCTCGCTACAGTCGAGGGTCCCACAAAAGCAACAGTCTAAGCTTAAAATAATCAAGTTACACCACATACTATTTAGAAAAATAAATATTTTAAACAGTTATCGCTTCCGAAGGCTATTACTTAAAATGTTTGCATTGACCTTAAAGCTATTCGGACTAAATGACGTCATTCATTAATAGTGCTGAAAAATTCATATTATTTTATTAACCATGCTAGTCACAGGCGTGCAAACAAATATTGCTTTATATGCAACTCTGCTGCTCTTTTATTGCGTTTTCGGAACTAAACGGGTTTCCCAAAACAAGTGCTGGGTGACAAATATGCGCAACTACATGGTTTCTGCTTTGTGTTTTTTTTCTCTTTTTTTTATATAATGCCATAAATTAATTGACTATTAATACAAAATATTAACATCAAATCAAGTTTTTTCAGATCTTAACTGCTTTGCGGTAGTGTTTATCTTTCATGTATTTTTTTGTTGTATCATTTCGTTAATTTTTAGCCAGTGTCTTAAGCAAGTTTTCAACTTATTTTAAATAACATCTTTTTGAAATTGGCGTCAAAACTTTCGCTTATTTCATATATGAGAGCAGATAAATGGTTGTAATTTTATGCAAAAACAAAATTGTGGAAAGTGGTTGTAGGTGTGCTTGAAAAAGTTTTTAATTATCTAACAAAAAAGTGACAAGACAGACCTGTAGTCAGGATTTTCCACGAGGGGGGAGATGGGCTGGGTTTTGGTGACAAACATTTATAGGTGCCAATACGATATCCAAAGAAAACGACTTTTTTTAAATTCGCTACATTTTAAACTATTCTTTAATAAAGCTTTAATTTTTTAAACTAAACTAAGGGCCAGTTTTCAGTACGAATTTAAACTTAAGTCAAATTAAACCTATATTAACTCCACAAAATTGGACGTTTAAGCTCGGTTGAACTAGATATTTCAACATTCGTTGAAGTTATATTGACTTCAATTATCATATAATGTGTTTCTTTTTTAAACCGAGTTTAAATATCCAATGTTGGTGAGTTAAGCTCGGTTTAATTTGACTAGACTTTAAACTCGTACTCAAAAATTGTCCCTAAAAGTCACCAAAAATAATTATATTTTTTTCAATCGATGAAAATAACTGTCTAATATATATAATTTTAGGCCATAATGTGTGCTTAATGACAATTTTTAATAAAAAACAGATCAAAGAGAAGTTTTAAGCTGAGGTGCTTTCAATTTTTAGAAATAAAAGATAAAAGTTGACTGAATCGGATTTTCTTTTCACTCAGTCTATCTGACAGTTTGTCCTGAATAAAGCGACATTTTATTTCTTCATTTTTTCTGAGATGGTCAAAGTTCGGCTTAACATTTCGTTATTTACAACTTTTTCGGCTGTGAACGGCTTTGGTTGCTATGTTTTACTACTTTATAAGGTCCTAAGAATTTTTCCTGATATTTTAGACCTGAGCCAAATTGGGGTTTTCTTATAGAATCCAATTTCTTAAGGTCATATTTTCTTTAGAAAGTTTTCTAATATCTTTTCTGTTCTCTGCCTGAACTTTGAGAATATTCTGACTAGCTTCTTCACGTTTTTAATCTTGCTCTTCATTTAGGACTTGCAACCCAACTTCAGTTAATGGTTAGCTGATGTATTCATTTTTGCGGTGTTTGCATCTCTAAGCTAGGCTGAAAATTTCCTTTAACTATTTACTCTTTCAATAATTTTAACTATTTAAAACTACTCTTCTCTAATTGCAATAAAGTGTCTGTGTGTCATATTTCTTTGCCGCCAGCTCAATTCATAAAGCATAGATCTGTTTTAGTCATGAATTTATTTGCTTCCTATCAATATTGTTTTTTCTTATCGAGACACTCGTCTTGGTCTTTTGTATTCCCAAGTTCGTCATTAGCTACACGGTTAAAAATTTTGTACTACTTTTTAATCAAAACTTTGGTTTAAAGAATATTTTTATCCAAAAATTACTACTTTTTAATCTCTACTTTAGCTTATTTAGCTGGGTCTCGAACCTATGTGCCTAAAAAGAACTTTCTTGCATTCGTAATGATGAAAAATAAGCGAAAATTTGTTAACAACTGAGTTGGACGAGTGGATAAGGTGTTGGACCAGCACAACAGAGGAAGTGTGTTCAAATCATGAAATGGTCAGAGTAATTTTTTATTTTAAGTTGATATTTATATTGCCTTTTTCAAACTTTTTGTGGATTAAAAACTAATCTTTTTTGATGTTTTCCTATACTTACTTAGTTGGCGCTTCAACCGTATGTCGGTCTTGGCCTCATCTAAGAATTTGCACCAGCCATTTCTGTCTTTCGCTTGCTGGCGCCAGTTCGAAATTCCAAGCTTGGTTGTCATCTACTTGGGTTGTCCTCTACTTGGTCTTTCCAACGAAGATGCGGTCGTCCTCTTCTGCGTTGACCGCCGCTGGGTACCGAATCGAATGTTTTCTTCACTGGAGCATCGTCTTTCATGCGCTGAACATGACCAAGCCGCTCGATTTTAATGCGCTTGACTATGTCGATGTCAGCATACAGCTCATACAGTTCATCATTCTACCGTATTCGGTACTCGTCATTGACGCAAATTGGTCCGTAGATCTTACGAAGAATCTTTCTTTCGAAGGCTTCTAAAGTATTTTCATCTGAAATACTCAGCATCCACGTTTGTGATGCATAGTGTAGAACGGGCATGATGAGCGATTTATAAAGCACGATTTTCGTTCGTCGAGAGAGGGCTTTGCTTCTCAATTGCCTGCTGAGTTCAAAGTAACACCTGTTGGCAGAGTTATTCTTCGTTTGATCTCAGTGCTGATGTCATTGGTTGAGTTAATGCTGATCCCAGATAGACAAAGTCCTTCACAACCTCGAAGGAGGTATTGTCTACTGTAACGTGGGTTCCAAGACGCTGGGACTGTTTGTTTGTTGACACCAAGTATTTGGTCTTATCCGCATTTACTGCCAGACCCATTCGACTTGACTCTCTTTCTAATCTGGAGAATGCTGCACTGACTTTGCTCGAATTATGGCCAATGATATCTGTATCATACGCAAGCATACGCAAACAGCATAGCACTCTTGTAGAATATTGTGCCACTACGTCTCAGATCAGCAGCTTGGATGATCTTCTTCATCATCAGGTTGAAAAAGTCGCACGATAAGGAATCACCTTGTCTGAAACCTCGTTTGGTAACAAATGGTGGGGAGAGGTCTTTCCCGATTTTGACTGAGCTGCTGGTGTTGCTCAGTGTCATCCTGCAAAGTCGTATTAGTTTTACAGGAGCACTGGTGCTTCCTTATTGGGCTGTCGAAGGCGGCTTTGTAGTCGACAAAAAGATAATGGGTGTCGATTTGCTCTTCATGGGTTTTCTCCAAGATTTGTCGTAGCGCAAAGATCTGGTCGATGATAGACTTTCCTGGTCTTAAGCCACACTGATAAGGGCTAGTCAGTGGATTTACAATGAGCTTCAATCTTTCACATAAAACGCTCGACAAGACCTTATATGCGATATTAAGAAGACTTATCCCAAGATAATTCGCACAAATAGTGGGATTGCCTTTCTTCTAGATTGCGCAGAGCACATTGAGATTCCAATCGTTTGGAATGCATTCTTCCAACCATATTCTGCATAGAAGGTCGTGAATGCATTTAAATAGAGCTTCGCCTTGGTTCTTAAACAGAACTTATTCATAGTCGGGCAGCGGAACCTCAACGCTGTCATCCGAAATTGAGGTTTTCGGGATATCATATCTATAAACGGGATTGTTGTCAACGTTGCCATTTAGAAGCTTAGATAAGTGTTCCCTCCATAATGTCAGTGTACTCTGGACATCTATCATTAGATTCCCGTGTTCATCCTTGCAGGAAGAGGCCTCGGTTTTAAAACCATCGGCAAGGCATCCTATCTTTTCGAAAAATGTTTGGCCACCTGAAAATACGTCTCCCTTCCCTCCTCTTCTCTTTGTATTGCTCCTTAGCAGCGCGCGTTAATACCAACTGCAGGGTGGCTTTGTAGGAGGCGTCTTTCTCTGCAGTGTCGTCGAGACACTCCTGGTCGTACCACTGGTTTCGACGAGGCCAGTGGCAGACAATCACGTCTTCAGCAGCCACACGCACTGAGTTGAAAATGTGTGTCCACTTCGCGCATATATCATCCATTGGAGGAGTGCTTTGAAGCAGGAGTGAGAGTCGAGTGGCAAAAGCTTCGGCTGTCTTGAGTGCAGCTTGTCGACATCGAGCTTTCTCTGTGTAGGGTTGCGTGCATTCTTAACTGCGCACAGACGTGTACGGATCTTGGCTGCGACAAGATAGTGATCCGAGTCAATGTTTGCACCACGGATCGTGCGTGCATCCAATACACTGGAAAAGTGCCTTCCGTCGATCAAAACGTAATCAATTTTATTTATGGTTGTTTGATCAGGGGACATCTAGGTGGCTTCATGAGTATTGAGATGTTTGAATCTTGTGTTATTTATGACCATGTTTCGTGCTGCTGCGAAGTCAATTAGCCTCATTCCGTTATCGGAGGTGTTGTCGTAGAAGCTGAACTTTCCGTAGAAAATTTCCTTGGTCTTATCGTCCTTGTCTTCTGTCGAAACACGACGTCTAGCTTTCTCTGTGCAGGGTTGCATGCATTTTCGACTGCGCACAGACGTGTACGGATCTTGGCTGCGACAAGATAATGGTCCGAGTCAATGTTTGCACCACGAATCGTGCGTTCTCCTATATGTAATCCAAAAAAATTTTCAATTTCATCCAAGATTTTTAACCGTTTAGTATGATCTTTATCCTTTCATGCATAAGGGACATGCGCGAAAAGTGGAAAATATTTTTACAAGACGCAAAAGAAATATTAGACCGAAATAAAAAGATATAAATACACAGTAAAAAATTTGAGGGTAAATTTTATCTTTTTATAACATTTGGGTGGTATAAATTTTTTTTATTCCAAATAATTTATAAATTTTATACGACTCAATATTATAAAAATAATAAAAAAATATAATTTAAAAATTTCATATGGATATCATGTGTTAATCAAAATATATTCTGGTTCGAAAGAAAAAATTCACCGAAATCGGGAAATTTAAAAATATAGTGGTTTTGATTGGTCTGACGAGAATAATAGTTTTAGAAGAATTTATAAAATTTGATGGTATAACTTTTAAAACATTTTTGGTTTGGATTTATATGTAAACAAAATAGTATAAAATTTATGCTCATATTTTTTACTGTGTACGCAATCTCATTTTTACTCTCTTGAATAAATTATAAACGTAAAAATGTTAAACCTCACTATGCAATTTTTAAAGTTCATACCTCGATGCATATCCTATTGAAATTTAGACTTAAGATTTTTTTGGATTTTTTGTTTTTTTGGATTTGATGAAGTTTATATTTAAAAAATTATTGTTATTCACAAGAAAGAATTTTTTCAAAATATTGAAAAAAAATTTCGATTTGTCATAACTGGATTGATTTATTTTATACCTAAGGATCCTATTGGGGGCTTGAACTCCTATAACCCCCTCGGCTACGGGCCTGGCGTAAGGTGGAATACAAGCAATTATTGGGTATAAAAAAAAAATTTAACAGTTTTTTAAATTGTACAACAAAAGCACATAAAAAAGAAATCAAAAATATATTTTCAAACCGTAGCAATTTTCTTTTTTATAATTTAAAATTGGTCGATATTTGCTTAGTATAGTAGAAGTCTTAACTACATAACTTTATCATGATTTTCATAATGTCAACGAACGATCACTGTAATTAATAACCACGATGTAATATTAATATTCACATCATCAAACACACATTAAATCATGCTTCACCAACAATTGAAATTTTATGATTAAAAAGCAATTTCTTAATAATGCCGTCAACAACTCAAGCGTTATCCGGAGATCCACACAAATACACACAAAACACTTACCTCCGTCCATCTGTTTGTCCGAAGTCACGGTCATTTGCAGTGCAACACCAGCAGACAAGAAAACGTGATGCTTCAATGAATGCATCAAGTGTGACTACTAGACCAATAATTAGCGTTGCGGTAGACAAAAGTACTGAAAGAAGCTGAAAAACTAAAAAAAAAAATGAATACACCAACACAGCCATTAAAAAAATAATTTTGGACTCTGTTGGTAGTCGAGGATGAAGACTTTAAAAATGTGATACTTCCAAACGTCAGCATTCCATGAATGCGGTTGCTTCCTCAATGCATGAATGAACGATTAAGAGGGCAAAGCGAAAGAGGCATCTAGCACCAAAAATAGCATTTGGTTGTATTTGGTTAGCATGTGAAACAGTTTGAAAACTGTTTGTTGAAGAATTAAAGATGCACACGGAGAGAAAAATCAAGCATTCTGTGCTTGAACTAAGCATAAAAGGCTTTCGGTTCACACTCATGCATAAAATTCTCAATGCAAGCATTATATTCCTTTTTTTGTTTTGAAAGAATATAAAACAAACTCCATGAAGATGAAGTAAAAAACTGCTTCCAGCTGATTTTTTCTTTATTCTATTCAATTTTTTTGTTAAAAGTTTGAATATTTTGCTTGACCAAGAAGATAATTTTTTTACAACTAGAAAACTTTGCTTCATAATAGGAAACATTTTTTGGAGAAAACAATTTTATTTTTCACTTAAATCCTTTTTATTTTATTTAATTTGTATTTTCTTGAATTTTTGTATTCCAATATACAAATGAACCCTCTAGGAAAATCAACTAATTTAAAAGTAGTTGAAAAAGTAGTTTCTTGTCAACCACAACTAGTTAAAATTCTGACTTTTTTCCATAGAACGAACGTATTTTGTATGGTGATGTTCGCTAAATTATTCAATTGACTTTCGTCTGAATATGTTTTTAACTACTTGTTAAATTAGTTGAATTTAAACTATTTTTTTAACTACTTCAAAATAAATTAATTAAAAACCGCATTTATTTTCAACTACTTGTTAAATTAGTTAAATTTAATTTATTTTTTAATTACTTTAAAATAAATCAATTGAAAATTAGTTAATTTCACTTACTGAAGATGAATTTAATAGTATAAAAATTTTAAATTTCTATACATCGAAGAGATCATTTATTCTATTGTTTTGAAAAAAAAATAAATACATAAACTCATATTAGTGAAAGCATAAAGATAATAATATTAGATAAAAAAAGCATAGTTAGATATATATTAACTTGTAATCTAATAAAAATTTGCATTAAAAACATGTCAAAATGAGAGTAGTTGCCGCCTTAAAATAATTCAAAATAGTTTTTAAGCCACTTGTTTTGAGGTAGTTTTTTAATTACTTCATAAATAATGCAATAAAAACTATTCAATATTGAAGTGGATGCCACCTTATTATAATTCAAAGTAGTTCATAAACTAGTTTATTTTGAATTAGTTTTTTAAATAGTTGTTTTTAAAAACAAGTTAGTTTGTTCCTATAGGGTATCTTTGGCCATATTATAATAGTGTTATAACATCGTATCACATATATACTTTAAGGAACTTCAAAGTCACATGACAGATACTTGTTTAAAAAATTTTTTTAAATACTTCAAACCTTCCAAAGTTGACAATCTTAATACATAAAAGGCAAGCATGCTGCTCCGCGCACACTATCGCTCAAACTGTAATTATTTTTTGTCATTACAGTGCTTTTAAAACATACACTGTCCTCACAAATGTTTATCCTGAAAGTAGGCATAGAAAATTAATTCCATTCTAATCAGTGTCAAGATAGGGGTTTTACAATAGTACGCTTTTGATCTCACGTTTTTTTTCATCATTTTATAAATAAATTACGACAAATTTATTGGAATTCTTTTGATGGATTGTACCAAAAAATATAATTCTATCAGTCGTAAAACAATGCCTGACTTGCTACGTATATTGTTTCGTCGGCTACAAAAATGTTTATGTGATTTTTGTCAATTTTTTTATTGCGTATTTTATTAACACTTTCTATAGCCCATACTTCTGCATTTGACGCTTTTTATATCTCTTTAGGTTTAGAAGCAATCAGAACAGCTATGTGCTCGCAGCAGTAGAAATGCTCTGACAAAAAAATCAGTTTTCTTGCTCTCCTGAAAAGTTTCTGAAGAGCATTTAACCATTTTTGCTGTCGCAGCGACGATATGATGGTTGCAAAGCCAGTTTGTAAAGTTTTGTATGAACATGATTGTTACCAAACTCGACTTTTTGCACTTTTACACTTAAACTAGTTTTTTAACACTGCTTCAATACTTAAAGTGTTATTTAAAGTGGTATTTTGCAAAAATTAAGTGAATAAAAAATCAAGCGTCAAAAAGAGAAAAAACGTGCGTTTGGCAAATGGCTTCAAAAAAGAAGTGTTTGGAAGACCCGTTGTAAGACGGACTTTTATAATAGTATGGATATAAAATGAAAGAATATAAAATGAAGAAAGAAGAAAATTTAATCCTTCAATATTATTAAAAACTATCAACAAAAATGTTATTGTTGAGTTCGTAGCATGTTTTATTTTCAAAAGGGTTTGTTGAGCATTTTCAGGAAATAAAATAATTTAATTGCAATGTTTTTAAAAGCTATTTTAGTACGCATTTTGCCAAATAAAAAAAATATAAGGATAATTTCTTGAGTCAGAAATTATTACAGTATCACTTTGATATTGAATATATCAATTCACAGTTGTAGCTGTGAAATTATGAAAGATTATTCATCAGTATAACAGTTTCATAGCTATTAGCCGATAGGTGGCGCTAAATAACTCACATATTTTTAGGCATATACTGAAATTAAGAAGAGAAAAAGCAACATAACAACAACAATTATATGCTAACTTTAACACGCTATAACTTAAAATATATAAATTATTAAGAAATAAAAAGATTGGATTAAGATTGAAGATTAAGATTGGACCCGTACTTAAAAGCTTTACGCCGAACAAAATTTGCATTTGCGTAATATATATAAGATTAATAAAATTGTAAATATTTTTGAATACAAAAAATAAATATCAATTGTTAGAATTTTTTTAAATTAAAACTCAAAAATGCTAGATTCATATAAATACTGATGAAGATTGACACACATATTGATGAATTAAACGAAAAAATTGTATGATACCAGAACATTTTTCTCTCCGTGTAAGAGTTGTGCAAGGCTGTGTGAGTGAATACAGCCTTTTGTTAATGTTTTTATTTCGCTTTAATGCTGTAATGAATGAATGGCGTGCAAAAACAAAGTAAACAATATAAATATTTCCAATTTATTATACGTTGCATATATTTTCTATTTAGATTGCGCAATTTTTGTTTGGTAACATTTTTGTTAAATGTTGCACATAATAGTATATTAAAATATTTTGGCAATTATGTTTGAAATGAATAGTCACAATTTTTTTAAAACTAAGCATCGAAAAAAAAAATAAAACCTCCATCAATTTTTGCTTTTATGCTTGAAATGAAAAGTTATAATTTTTCCTAAAATAAAACAACCTCAAAATAATTATAAAGGGAAAATCTAACAAACGCACAATCTCCTAATAAGCTTTCGGAAAGCTACTAAGAATGTAGTTATGTCAATTAATATTTTTGTTAGCGTTCAATATGACTTCTATACGAATAAAAAGGCGAACTTTTAATTGCTTCTTGGAAATTACTAGCGGGTCTGACAGGCTTTGTTCTGCCCTTTCTTGCTAGCTACAAATATCTGTGAAGGCACGTCGCACAGTGTTTTTTCTATGCCATAAAAAGGAAAAATCAATTTAAAAAAAAGCCCAAAAAAGTTTTTGTTTCTGATAGAACACACTTCAACTAAGAAGAAGCCCAAAGGGTATTACAATTTTTTATTTCGTTTGCTTACACAGAAAATTGTTTTTCAGCCTTTGTAGTCTAGTGGAGAAAGCGCTAGACTATCAACCCAGAGGTTCCTTGCCTACATTAAAGAATTTTGAAGGACTAAAAATCTACAGCTAAATTGTGGAATTAATAGACAGGAACCACTAAGGACTGGAAATGCTTGCCGAGGTTAAGGCATAACACTAGCCTCGGTTAAAAGCAATTCAAATTGTTTTCCACGGTTATTTCGCCTAATCAATAATTCACGTAAGGTTCCAATCAATTCCTCTAAATAATCTATCCCTTTCCTTTCAGGTCAAAGACAAAACCTTGGTTGTAAAAGGCGCATGCCTTGGTTCTTTGATCTTTTTTTTAAAAAAAAATAGATCCCCACAATAGATCTCCCAACAATATACGCAATTTCTTCATGTCGAAAATAGCTAATCACGAACATATATCTCATGTTTAAGTAATCAAAAGCCATTAAATCAAGTTTACCAATTAAAGCACCAACCAATTGCAGTGTTAATATTAAATAAGCAGAATATTTTTGTGCACATTTTGTATTCTATTTCTTTTAATATGCACTCTATGTCTAACTCTATCTCTCTCTCTCTTTCTCTCTGTCTCTTTCACAAAAATCTCACTTTTTCTTGTTTTTGTTTAAGCTAAGTATGTTGTAGGAATGAAAAAAAAATTCACATAAGAAATACATTGAGATTTTTGACAATGAACAGGCAGCGAAATTTTTTTCGCCAGCTAGTACGCTGTGGAAGCGAAAATTATTGCTATGTTACCAAATTTCCATTTGTGAGTGGAGAGTTCAAATGTCAAAATTTCGCTGTCGATTATATGCCCGTACATTTAATTGGCAGTAAAGCTTAGTATGCTGTAGGAACAAAAATTTTTGAGCATATAACTCTACACGCGAAATTTTGGTGTATAGTCAAAATTTTTTTGTGGAGAAAAAGCACTTGCTGCTCTGGTTGACAGACTAATATTTTTATTGCTGCAATTTTATATCCTATAAAAAGCAAGACTTCACATTAATAAACTATATAAAAGCAACAATAAATTAGTTTAATAACAAATTCAACACTTAAAAATACTGCTTATTTTTTATTGTTGAATGGCAAGTTTCCGCGCCAATTAAATGTACGGGCATATAATCGACAGCGAAGTTTTGAAATTTCAACTCTCCACTCACAAATGGAAATTTGGCAACATAGCAAAAATTTTCGCTTCTACAGCGTACTAGCTGGCGAAAAACAATTTTGCTGCCTGTTCGTTGTCAAAAATCTTAATTTATTACTTATAGAATTTTTTTCGTTCCTGCAGCATACTAAGCTTAAGCAGTAAGTATGTTTAGGTGTTGAATTTGTTATTTAACAAATTTATTGTTGCATTCATATAGTTTATTAATGTGTAGTCTTGCCTTTTATAGGATGTAAAATTGCAGCAATAAAAATATGAATCTGTCAACCAGAACAGCAAGTGTTTTTTCTCCACACAAAAATTTTGACTCTACACTAAAATTTCGCGTGTAGAGTTATATGCCCAAAAATTTTTGTTCCTATAGCATACTAAGCTTTAACTAGAAATGCTCGATATAATAATGTTGTTGAAATTGTCTATGAGCCTACTTAAAAAAAACAAAACCTTTCTAACTTTTCCCTTAGAGTAAGTCGAAATCTGTGGATGCTTGCCTGTTTTTCAGTTTCGGATTGTACAGGTTGACGTGGGCGTGGAAGAGGTGGTTAGTGGGTGGGTTTTGGATGTTGGTCATTTGAGTCTTAAAGTACATCATGTTCGAAAATTGCATTAATAAGCCAAAAATTGCCAAACATTGTACAAAATGTCTTTGAAATCTATTGATATTTGAATGTTTTGAAGTTTCGGGTTGCACGGCAGTGAAAAAGGAGGAGGTGTCAGTGAATCGATGTGCACTATGTTTAAAAATAGTTTTAATAAGCCCAAAATACGACATGGTATTAAATTTAATTTAAATATATCTACATTTCCTGTTTGGGTGTGTACGGGAGGGAGGGGTTGAGTTGCTTTGATATGCACCAGTTTTCTTAATAGGACTGAAGAACGACTTTGTACTAGGTTTTATCAAAATCTGTCAATGTTTACTGTTTTTATTACAAGAATGTATGAAATCAAAACACTGTGCATCGTCACGTTGTGACTTTACATAGTTCACAAGAGCATATGCAAAAATCGATGACGACTGTTACTTTGCTTGAAAAAAACCTACTAAAAATAAACAGCATCAGCTTAAAGACGACTTCAAAATTCTATCGCGTGCTGTTGCTATTGCTGCGTGAATGTTAGGAAAATAAAGCAGCAAAGGAGACAGAACTGCAAAAGGCGATCGCTTATAAATGTTTTTGTTTTTAGGTTTGCAGCAGAAGCAAAATATTTTTATGTGAAGAATTGCAAGTGCGAAAGCACAGCAACAGTGAACATTTTGATGCTTTGGCTGATTTGGGAGCAGAACTTTTAAACTCTGCTTCTTTCGATTTCACATTGTGTAGAATTTTTTCTCTGTTAAATTGGAAGTAACTGCTTTAAAAAACTATAGCAATGCGGTGATATACTATCTAGTAAATTCAATTAACAATTAACTTTTACATCTTTGAAACATATGTACTATAAAATATTAGCACCTCAACACATACGCACATTTTTAGTCAAGGCAAGCAGGATGTTGAGGCTAAGTTTTTGCAGCAAATGCTAGCTAAACGCAGCTCGTTAAGCATTTTAATCATGCATGGCTTGAATAAATTCTTTTCAAAACAACAACTACTTGGGTAAAAAAGTTGATTTTATGCTCCTTTCTTCAAATACAATATAAAAAACGAGTTTATGAGTCATAATGAAATTTTTTTATGATTGTCATATTTCTTAATCCACATTTATTGCTTTAGTTTTCTAACTCGTTGACATTTTGATCTCCATAAAAAAAGCCGCTTAAATGACTGCTTTGCTTTTGCACTTTTATATCTAAGCTCATATACATACACATACACAGTAACCACGAGTGCCTACCTTAACTGGTTTTTAGCTTTAAACTTAGAAATTCTTTATAAATTCTTTGTTGAAATTGCAGCGGCAGAGGTTGGCTTTAAAGCCAAACACCGCTGAACACAAAACATTTGGCTTAAGAACTCAAGAACCTGCTATTTGAAGGCAGTCAAGTTTTTGCTTGTGGTTTGTTTATTTTTAATATTGACATAAATTAGCAATAAACAAATGGCGGTTGGACTCGTTTAAACTTCTACACATATTTGACTGTGATATTTTGATATTTTCCAAAAAATTTAAAAACTAATTTTTTATTATTATTAATAATTTTTAACCGGTTAAGTATTTTTAAACTAGCAACTTTTATTGTTTACACTATAAATATAAAATAACTAACCTTTATATGTGTTTTATAATTTTTTAAAATTAAAAATAAGAAACAATCAAGTACATATTCCTTCTATGATCTAAATTTATTGCTCCTTCTATGATCAAAGTTTAAATTTATTGCTGCTTCTGCACTAATTAGCGACTTCTGCATTATGGCCTTAGAACCGCAGTTTCAGCGAGTTTCTCGCTTAAGTCTTTTGTTTATGCGCACATTGCTTTCAAAGTTTTCAACATTTTTTACCCACCATGCTTCATCGCAGCACTCATTTCCACCCACCTTTACAAAAAATGCGCATTAGACACAACCTCGCCTATTTTTTTCTCCTGTTTCCAAGCTGGCGCAACTTTATTGTTAGTCATGCAAAATCAAATTAAAAGAAGAAAAAAAAAAACACTCACAACATAGTATTATTTAAAAATTTTAGCAAAAATCGAGAATTTCAAAGACATTAACTGAAAACAAAAGCAAAAATTATGCAGTTGAAAAAATGTTGGAATTTTTTTAGCCCACAGAATGATGAAATGTTGTTTTTATTGTTGTTTTGACTTACTTTTGTTACACTATCTACTCTGTGTTGGCGTTATTGTAATAATAACAATGTTGTGTGATCGTTACTGTAGTTTGTGTAGTTGTTGTTTGTTGTTCTTGTAGCTGTTTGAGCTGTTTGGCGAATAACAATAAGAATGCAGCTGATGTCTGCACCTAGATTAATAATATTTTGCACATAATGAATTTTGCACTGTTGTTTAGACATGCAAACAACAACCTTATTTTGTTTGCTTTAAGAACAACCTTAAGAGCATTGTAAGTGCAATGAACTTTGTAAAACAATCTGGAGCAACAGATTTCTATAATTTGTTTTGAATTTTTTTTACACTAAGAGGGAATACTCTAATATATTTATAGGTTGAAAAATTTTGTCCATGAATGCAAAAGTGGTTCTTATATACGCAGAGAATGTAAAAAAATACTTCTTTTATGATGAAATTCGGCTTAATAAAAAAAAATCTAATTATAAATATGCGTTTTTTATACAAATGTAGATAATTCCACTTATTTTAACTTAACTTTATAAAATTTTGAAGCCCACAATTTGAAATAGCTATAATTTTTCGATATTATGGCAATCGAGCCATAAAATTACCCGACTTTTTTTAATACATAAAAAATCAGTTTGTGCGAAAAACTATAGTTGAGATATCTATATTAATATTGTGTACTAAGTTTTTCTTTAGAACGCACATAGGGGTATTTCATCGATTTAGGAGGCCAAAATTATTTTATTGGGTAAACAGTTTCTAATTATGTATGTTTTTCGGTTTATGATTTCCTTAACCCTGTACAACAATTGGGTCATATTGACCTACCCAAATATTTTCTTAGGTGAACAGTTTCTAATCATGTATGTTTTCGGTTTTTAATATCCTTAACCCTGTATAACAATTGGGTCGTATTAACCCACCCACATTTTTTTTCAGTTGAACTTTAAAATTGTTGAAAAAATATAATTAAGTGGTGTTTGTTTGTTGATTTTTTTTTGTATTTTTAACCCTGTGCGATGAATGGGTCATTTATGACCCACCTATATTTTTCTCAATTAGGTCTTAAACGGATTTTTGTAAATAGCAGAAGTGATGTCTGTTTTCTGAGTTTTTACTTTTTTAACCCTCTTTCAGTTTTGGGTCATAAACGACCAAAATATTATTTGAAGGTCTAGATGGCCAAAATTATATTACCATGATAATCGGTATTTCCCAAAGGTACTTTAATGCTTATTTTGGCAATAAAACGTGTATTTAAATACTTACTTGACTTTATTTACCAATAAAAATCGAAATCTTAAGCCAAAACCAATTATTGTTACACAAATATTTAAACCTTTAATAAAAACTGCTATCTCCAAAGTCAATTTGTCTTTTGTGTTTTTTTAATTTTTTTTTGCAAAACATTTATCAAAGTTAAAAAACATTACATTGATAAATACTTTTTGCTAATAAATATCAACAACTCATTTTACGTACTCTGCACTCGCTGTTATTAGAATCAGAATGTAAAACAAATTATTTTAAATTATACACTTATTTTTTTAAAAAATGAGCAGCGGACGTTAGTTGTTTTTTCATTTACTAAAATACTAAAAGCGCAATTTTAGTGAAGTGGACACATTTTAACAAATAAAATAATATATTTTAAAATCTTAATTGATTTGAGGTCATTTGTTGCACTTATTTCAGTACAAACTTTTGGTTCTTGAAAATCCTTGAAGCATATGAAAATATCAAAGTTTTGGCTTTGAATATATTTTCAGATCATATAAATTTCATTTACTCCAAAAATCATAAAAAAGTTCTCAGTGACTTAGCGTCAGGTCTGAAACGGATAAAGGACGAACCAACAAACAGTATTGTTGTTTAACAGCCGTTGAAAGTAGTCATGGCAACTTTTTTAAAATAGCGCTAACATACCAAATTTATAACATTTTATACATTTTTGGCTAATACGTCTAAAACTGTCTGAAATATAGCATTTATCTTAATTTGTCGATGTTGTATCAAGAGTAAGGGTTTCGTTACAGTTAAGATGTTCCTCTACACAAAATTACTAAACCTGAAGAAGTTTTCACTTCAAAAATTCAAATATTAACTCTACAGGTATAAAAGAAATAATTGGTTACGTCATGTGCCTTTTTACCACTGGGTTCATTGAATGAAATTACTTCATTCTGTTCAGGTTGTCAGTTGGAGAGAGTAATTAAGAAGCAGCAACAACAAAAATGCCACACAGCTCAGTTGAAGTGGTCTGAGTTACTCTCTTCTCTCTCGTGTTGAACAGCAACGATGTTCAACAGAGCCATAGCGAATAATAAGGTAGGGTAAGTACAAGAATGATAGAATAAGAGATTGCGCTTTGCGCAGGTCCATTACTTCTGCTAATCAAATTTGACAACCAGCTGTTCAGTAGACTACGTAACAATATTTTATTTCTTTGAGAAACGTATTGCGATCGGTTGTGTTTTATTTAATTGTGTATGTTATCGAAGTATATTTGCGAGTTTTTAACTTAAAATTTAAAAAATAAAGTGTGCAGCTGCTAATTGCGGTAACAGTAGTAAACAAATATTTTTCAGAAACCTGATGTTTGCAATAAATACAAAAATTAAACCAAGAAATCGTATAAAATGCACACAAACGAAAACGAAAATACAAAAACATATTAACTTAACAAAACTGGTTTCATTATTTAAAAACTTGGAACTATCATTTATTTGCCCTTTCAATTTACAGGTAAATTAATGGAAATAAAATATCTGGGAAAGTTGAAACAACATCAATTAAACCCGTAAAAAACATTTTTATAAAATCCGACTCGAAGAATAATGCTCACTGAAGTTGGTTTCTCAGGCAAATTTTTTTTTTGACTAAGCTGACTAAGTTTTTAAAATTTATGCATTTGTATGAAAAAGTTCAATATTTCGAAAATTCACTAGTTGAAAACGTGAGGTTTGGTATAAAAACAAACATGTATTGATATGAGTTTGATATGATGACGCCGAGTGACCGCGGGTTGATTCTTTTTGTTTTTTTCTTGTGGAAACCTAAGAAACTTAAGTTTGAAAGAAGTCGTATAAAACGTACCAGAGTTGGGATCTTTTACTTTTCGAAAAGAATTTTATTTTCTTTTTATTGTAATAAAAAACATCGTAAAAATTAAAATTTTAAGAAACTGCAATGAAAAGATGTTCAAACACATATAAAATATTATGTGATTACGTTGAATAACTTTGTGAGTATGACATTTTTTATTGGAAGTGTAACATTTTGTAAATTTCGAGGTTGGGTACTTTTACAAAAAAAAAAAAAAATTATAAAAATCCAAAAATGCGAAATTTGTAAAAACTACATTAAAAAAGGCTTTTTTATAGTTTTCAGCTATTTTGTGCAAAAAGTTACAAAAGCCAAAATTCGGATAAAAAAGTTATAACTGTTGAAGCTGGACTTTTTCCTCAAAAATTCTCAAAGTGCCTGCTTTTGTCATTTCGAATACAAAACACATGATAAAAAAATAGATTAAACTATGTTTCTCATTTAAAACGACTTCAATTATTTTAAGGGGCTTCTACACAAAACAACGATCGAATATCGGCTGCTATTTTACGGTTGCCTGCGATTATTGTATTGAGTGGATGGGACCATGCTTCGAGTTGGTTGCAATATTGCACGGTCGAATAGCTGAAACTGCCAACTGCTATACAACAAGTGATTGTACAGCCATTGTATCATGTAGAAGCCGCTTAAAATAAATATTTCTGACCTTAGATGAAAACAATTTTGAATAAATCGCTCAGATTTATTTACGTAGAAACGGCCTTTCCAACCATTTAAATTTGAATTTTTTTTCGATTTATTCTTTTGAATGAACTTAAAATCGCTAAAGATGGCAAAATTTATTTTTGACTTGATGTCAAATTTGATTTAAATTTTGAGTTATTTTTCGATTTATTACTTTGACTGGACTTGGAATTGCTAAAGATGGCAAATTTATTTTTGACTTGATGTAAAATTCGATAATGATGATCCGAGTTTCTGCTGATATCGCCTTATTTCATATTTTTTCTAAAGACAATTTTCCACAAAGAAAAAAGTTCTAATCTTAATAAATTTTAAGTGAGATTCAAGATTAAAATAAATCAAGTGGCTCAGATAGGTCCTATTTGATTAGCGCATAACACATAGTAAGCAAACAAAAGACTTAAGACACAAACCATTCGAGAAATTCTAAGCAATACGAATCGAAGACTTTTTGATCTGTGACTGAATGCTGAGTAATATTTATGTAGAATTCCCATAAAAATTAGAAAAAGCTTTTATGTGTGTTTCAAGCTAAGACACATTTATTGTTGCTTCAATAAAAGAATACATCGCAGAAAAATGTTAAAACTGCTGCAATAAAAATGCAAAAAAAAGAAACACTCTGAAAGAACTCAACATATCAGAGCCAAAAACAAAATTTGACGTGTCATTATTATTCAAGGAAGAGATTAAAATCGGAATCTCGTCATAATGAAGTCGTAAGCAGTGCATATGACATCATTGGGCTGATTTTGTATCTGCTGTTCTACTTCTTGAAAAAAACAATAATTAAGGAAATTCAAAGAATTTCAAAGAACTTCAAAGAATTAATGCGTCAATGTGTGTAAAATGACATTTCAAGGATTAATAAAATATTATATTAATTAAAAAAAAAAATATTATAATTTATGTAAAATTTAGTTCTAAATGCAATATGGTGTGCATTTAATTTTATGAATCAATATTTTACTACATTATATTTTGCATAGACCAAACTGTTCTCTCAAAGTAAATGGAAACATGAATTGCTGGTGTTGCCACATAAATATTATTAAGCAACCTTTTTCTTTTCCTTGTACTCCATTCCTTTTATTTTCTTGTAAAGCTTTGTTTGTTTGTTTGTTTGTTTGGTTAACGATTACTTTTACTTTTATATGCAACTGGTTCGTGCTCGCTTTTTGGAACGCTCACTCTGGTCTGTGCAAGTTTGTTTTATAAAGCTCTTTTTGTGTGACACATTCCTTTTTGTTTTTGTTTTTTTTTTTTGTGCTTTTGCTTTTTTGCCTAAGCTTGTAAAGTGATCGTCAATCATGTCTGTGAGAGTACAATACAAAAATTGAATAGTGAGTGGAAAAATAATTAAGCAATCTTGGCAATATTAGCCAGCTCTTAAGATGTAAACTGTGCGCTATTTCTTAGCAGGTTTTTATTTGATACGTAGCCAGACAAGCTTTAATTATAATTAAATTTTTAAGAACAAAAACTCTTAATTGCGCTGCAAGAAAAAATTAAGTCATATTTTAATTAAAATTTTGTAATTTCACGTAAACGAGCGCCATAAAAGAAACCTCGACTTCATCGTGACTTAAATTTTGTTTTGCACTCTTTTTGTATTTGGATTCGCAGTAAAAGTGAAATTTTTCATTAATGTTTTACGTACCTACTTAACAACAACAATGACGAAAACAAAAGTAAGAAAAATGTCATGACTTGTTGTTTTATTACATTTTGTTGCTACAACAAATAAATATATATGCCAAATAGATTAGTTTTCTTGAAGCAAAGATGTCAAAAATCATTACTATCTGTACAAAAGGTGGACAGGTAGTCAAACAGATTTGAAGACATTGTCATTGCTGACTTTGGCCACACTTGATGACTTTAATATATTTAACGCAGGGTGGATACTTTTGTCATTAGCAATGGCTTGTTTTGTGTTGGCGTAGTTGCTGATGTGCTGAGGTATGTTTTTTCAAAAATTACTTTTATGTACTTTGATTTGCATTTTAGGTTTACCACTAAGGTTGTTCATCATGCATGCATGAAAGTGAGACATTTGCTTATGTGGGAAGTTTGTTAAGAAATTCAAGGCCTGAGTTGAAGTATGTGGCACATAGCGACATTTACAAGAACAAGTTATTAAAGTTGCTATAGAAGTAAAAAATTTATCTTATTTCGAAAATAAAATATATGCAGTTTTTGTTTTTTATTTATTTATTTATTTCAGTCTACTGATTATGTATCTTACAGACTTCTACAAAGATAACTTAATAAATTATGCCATTAATTAAAGAGTATAAATAAATTTAATCTAAAACGGTTTCATCTACATTAAAATTAGGAATTGGAGAGATCGTATTACATCACCGTAAGCATCTTGCGCCTCGCTCATTATATGCATAATTTGTCGCGTGCGTTGTCTCACAAAACCGACGGTTTACTCTCAAATCCCTAGGAGCAACATAATTTTGAATAAGGTCAGATAGTTCGGGCCAAACTAATTTTCCACTTAGTAATTTATACACAAGCATTATAGAGAAAAATGATCTTCTATCTTACATCGATTGTAAACCAAGTAGCTTGCGCCTGGCTACGTAAGAGCGCATAAATATCTGACAATTGCATTTTTGAAAATGTGTATTTTGTAAAAGTTTTTGAATTCTTTCAATGCAATTTGAAGAAACATTATAATACGGATTCCATTCAGCTAAACAGTAATCCAGTAAGACTAGTCAGATCATCTTGAAGCTTTAAACAGTCCGAAATATTAACTATTTTAAGAAATATCTTGACATCGCACAGTGGCCGATTTGCCTGATCTAGCGTAAGAAAATTAATAACTTAAAAAATAATAAAGTTTTCTACCAAATGATAATTTTTGTGGAACAGTAACCTAATAAGGCATCAAATTTTAATTTTTTTTATATTTTTTTATACTTTTTTTAATTTTTTTTGTAATTTTTTTAAATTTATTCAAATTTTTTTTTAGTTTTTTTTTAATTTTTTTTTTAATTTGTTTTAAATTTTATTTTTAATTATTAAATTATTCAGCGTCAGTGCTCCAGTCTGAATCGGAGTTTTCTGATACTTTAGAAGCATCTAAAAGCAGATATTTCATCTCCCTATCCAAAAAAATGTCTCTATTGGAATGACGAGACGGGTTTTTGGATAAACTTGTTATTAAAGGTTCTGAAGAAATTAATAAAGAGTTCATAAGAGCCTTCATTGTATTTATGCGCGAAGTTTTACGTGTATGCTTCAGTCGAAAATTTCTGAAATCTTTGTTCATAGCTTCCAAGGCCTCTTCCGACATCATACCAATATATTCTATTATATCAGCTCCGTGAATCAATATCTTATGAACCGAGCAAAGCATGTAGAACCATGGATATTCATTTACAAATATCTTTGCGGTTTGTAAGGCGTACTCACGAAATCTGCAAATATTTACCGTATCCGGAGGCCATAGAGCGTAAAATCACACCTAGTCTTTGAATTAGATTTACATTTACGCCGGTTATTTGAGCAGACAATTTATGGTGTTCAAAAAACCTTCGAGCTGTATTGCCACTGTTTGTGTTGCCGGAACCTTGCATTGGGATATCCACCAATAATGCCATTTCAACCCTAAATCTATCTTGGATCTCTGCTTTTCTTTGGTTGACTACTATCTTGTCCAAGCCGCGGACCTGCCACTTTTTGATTGGTAGTCTATATCCTACATGTAATATACACTCGAAACAGCGAATCCATGCAGGCAAGGTCAACAGTCCGAATTGAAGAAAATCTTCGTTACTCGGCAAGCTCATAATGTGATCAAGGTCATTCATAATTTTCGGCGATGCCTTACAAATTCCGCATGTTTGTGAGGAAGTCTCTGCAATTACGCTAAACACTTTGCCATCAATCATTGTAAGCTGCAAGTTGTGTTAAACATGAAAACAGCTCAGACGCGTGGGCTCAAGTTTTATAATTTGTAATTTAATTTTTTCAATCTCGGCACGAATCAAATCTGCGGACTTTTTTGCAAACATTATTTTGAGAGGTCTGCAATACCGAGTTGAAGAAGGCCGCGTATTTTTCCAGAGTTTGCTGCTACGCCATTGTACTTGTAGTGGCACAATACAAACTGCAAACAAATGTTCATCTACCATATTGTGCTCAGAATTGGTAAATCTTTGCCGATACGTTGCGTGCTCCGAACTCCCATCGCATCCCCATTTATAAATGACAGTTGGATGTTCATAATTCTTTTCATCAACACATATTTAGCTGAATGCCTCCGGGTGGGCTTCGACAATTCTTTTAACTGTGTGATCCAGTAGTTCTTGCAAGTTCAGCACAACATTCTTTGGCTCTTTTTGCATCAGGATAACACCTCTTTTTGGCGGCTAGCATAACATCGTATGTTGGGTATATATCACTATTGCGAGCTTTTGCACCAGATTGCCTAAGTTGATATGAATTTTTGGTAAACCCTCCATCAATATACAGAGCCAACGCTTTCTCTGGCGTATACTTCATAGAAAGCTGTTGATTTAATTCAAGACTTCTTTTTATTTTTGTAGACGCATCGGAATCAGTGCCTAGCATTGAAACAACTTGCGATGCACTCCGTTTTCCAGCTTTGTAAAAGCTGACGCGAGTCGCTTCATTAGTTCATTGCATGTATTGCCTCCGACAAGTTTCGAAAATCAAGTTTTGCGTGGCAATCAGCAATTTCCTTTTGTTTTCTACCTGCTCCTTTTTGAGCATTTTCAGAAGAACATACAAAAACTAAGTCCTCGTCCAACCAAACTTTGTATTTATTCTCGAACCGTTTACAATTCCTATGGCCCCTGTGCATAAATTTGTCATTTGTTTAATAATTAAATTGTAATCCTCCTCAGTGCAGTTTGATTTCTCAATAACATTCGAAAAAACATACTCCATCAGTGCTGACAATTTTTTTTAGCGTTTTTTTCACCGTACCATACTGAAAAAAGGGAGCGTTTGGAGACCGACATGGTACCTTAAAATTAAAACAGAGTCAGAAGACGCGAGTCAACGCAGCAGATGTTAGACATTTCACAAAGTAGACAAAACATATTAACATAAAACAACAGTCTCTTTACCTCCAAATACCTCCGAAATAAGTTTTGCTTTACAGAAGTTCAAGTTCGGTCGCAAAAAAGGAGTTAACAATGTTGTTGAATTCTACCACAATTTTCTACCATAACATATATTGCACAAGTCACGAAACACTTTTTTTTAACTACATACCTTTAACTATTACAAAAACCAAAACAAACAATTTAGAAATAAGATTCTTCACAATTTTTCAGCACAATCTGCACACATGTAAAAAGGCGGCCAAATGTTTTTGTCACAGCTGTTTTAACATAGGTTGTGTTTGAAAGCTCACAGTTGATCAATTAAAGCAAATTTATTAATTTGGAAATTATCCATTTACTAAATGAGCAGTTAGTTATCGGCTGGAAATCAAATTTTAGTAGATTTTGAACGTCGAAATTTTTGATTTTCTTACGCTAGATCACTGATTTCGACCAGAGTGCATCGTCTGCAAACATAAGACATTGCGAATGTTTAATAAATTGTGTCAAATCATTTATAAAAATCAAAAAGAGTAAAGTTCCATAATGGAAGCCTTGTGGAACCCCCAGATGTTGCATTTATAATCAAATTTGATCAATATGAATTTATTTGAACAAATAATTTTCTTTCACATAAATAACTACCGAAAAATTTTTCATAGAGAATTTTTTATACCAAGCTTTTGGAGTTTATAGAGTAAAATATTGTGATCAATCTTATCAAAAGCTCTAGAAAAATCAGTATAGATAACATCTGACTGAGAATGCTGTTCCATTGATTTTGAAATTCGATTTGTAATCAACATTAAGTTCCAACAAGTTGATTTTCCTAGAAAAAATCCATGTTGGTATTCACTTATTATGTTATGAATATGAATATTTTTTTATGTATGTTATCAACTATTTTTTAAAAAACGCCTTGCCTAACGATAGCTCGATAATTAGTTATATCACAACGATTTCCTGATTTAAAATATATGCAATTGCACATATCTTCCAGCTATCAAGAAATTCACCATTTCTAAGGCATGCTTTGTCAAGAATCAAAAGAGGTTTGATAATACTTTTGGAACAACATATTACATTATTTGATTTTAAATCATCATATTCCATAACACTAGGGAATCCATCGACATTTTTATTTCATTACAACATTAATGAGGTATGTAAGTTAACTTCAAAGCTTGCTTTTTTCTACAAACTCCAAGAAAGATTGATAAGATATTGAAAATTTGGTTGGCTAAAAAATATTCTATGCAGAGTATTATACACGCTCAGAAATCTTAGAATTAATTTTAAGCCAAGCGTTGGAATTATGCATTTTTTAATATTTTTTTGATTAAAACTTATACTTTCAAGTATATTAAAAAATTGATTTAATGTTATCTGTATTAAAGTATAATAAAAATTGTATTATATACAAGTTATAATACAAGCTGTCTTAAAATATAATACAAATATCTATCAAGCATCTGTCAAATTGTCATTCTGATTCTGAAATCTGACATTGTCAAAATAAAACCAAAAGAAATAGTTTTTGTTAACGAAAAACCGTATGTTATAAAAGAAACTTTAAATTAATAAATATTTTGTTATTGGTTGACCAAATATTTTCTTTTTATTTCACTTGGAATTTTAAAAGTAAGTAAACATATAAAAGATTTATAGCTTTATTCCAAGGCTGTTAATCCAAGGCTTTTTTGATAAAAGTGAGCGGCTCATATTTTGAGCGCGCTCACTTTTATACAAAAATTGAGCGCGCTCACATTCTGAGCGGCTCACTTTTTGAGCGCGCTCTCTTTTGAAAGTAAACAGTGTTGTGAGCATTGACGATTTATCGTAATTTTTACTATTTTTGGCACTAATTATGACGTGACGATTTTTCATTTCCATGCCAAAAATTACAATTTTCAGCAAAACTAACGTTGCAGCATGCTCGACAAAAATTTTGAGATGCAGTTATTATGTAAAAATAATAAATAAAAAGTTAAAAGTTTTGTAAAAAAACAAAGACTGAGAACTTTTGTTTTCATTACCTCTATTAAAGTATTATATTTTATTTGGTTTAAAAAGAATTTCATCAAAAGTGAGCGCCGCTCAGAAAGTGAGCGCGCTCAAAAAGTGAGCGAAACTAACAGCCTTGCTTTATTCCATAAATGTTCCATAAATTTATTCCATAAATGTTGATTTTTCCTTTCACCTTCTCAGGACAAAATGTGTTAAATGTTATGCATCTTGTATTACTGTTTAATACAATCTGTATTACTATTTACTACAATTTGATACAATTTGTATTATTTAATACAATTTGTGTTAATATTTAATAAAAATTTTTTTATTCGTATTTCTTTTTAATAACTGAAGTATTACACTTGATTACAAATGTATTAAAATATAAACCAGAATAGTATTGTTCTAAACTTAGTTCCTACTCCGATTCTGTATTAGAATTTAGTATTATGGGATTAGAATTCAATTTTAGTATTTGACATATATTAGATTCTAATGCAATTCTGGTGTGGTCATATATACAATACAGTTTTTATTAGAATTTAATCCAAGATTTCTGAGCGTGTACTTGTCACAAAGACTTATAAGATTGGCTTCTCAAGTGAAGCAGTATTCAAACCCCACTCAAATGGTATAAAATAAATGGAATGTATAAAATAAATGGATCCGCATTCGAGCAATAGAAAATTTTCATAATTTTTTTTTTTAATTGTTTTTGAACCAAAATTTGACCATTCCAAAAAGAAAGAAAGTTTAACATCTCAAATCTAAATTGAAATAATGTCTAAGTATGAATTGAGAACGCATAATTATAAAGCATTAAAAGTAAGAAAAAATTTTCAAACTTTATTGAATAAGAAATAGGAAGCAGCAGAGAATTGTAAAGAGCAAAAAATCTGCCAGTTGGGTGTTTAAGAAATAAGTCGAGCACTTCAAAATTTTTGCCAAATTGAAGTAAATAAATTTATAGGAGCAAAATAATTGAAGCTGAGCTTTAATTTTGCTGAAGATACTTTTCGGTAAAAAGTTTTTTATTTTTTTACAAAATGCGTGATCAAATGTTCGAAAAAGATTAAATTATCTGATTTTGAAATATATGATTTTGCATAAGAAGAGTAAAAAAAAAATTATGATTTTTTAAAAATATATGATTTTTGCATAAGAAGAGTAAAAAAAAATTAGAGTTTTAAGCAATTCCATTTTAAACGTATCGGAAAAATAAAAATAACGGAATGACCATATACGATTTTAATCAAATTTTGCAAGGAGCATCACTGACGGAAATAAAAAATCGATTTGGGAGAAAAAAGTTTGGCGTGATTTTTGGCGGAGTTGCAGAGTGCATAAATTTGACAAAAATCGGCAAAAACGTCGAAAGCCTATTTTTACGAAACTTTTAATCACACTAAATACTTCTAAACATTCTAAGCACTTTTTAACCGAATGTTTAGTTTGAACTATCGTTGGACAGAAAATAAATAAACCTTAGTTCAACAAAATTTTTGGATATTTTGGTAGCTTGGGGCTCCATCCCTTGTGGTGATTTAATTGATTTCGAACAATGGATTCGAAAAAAGAACACTATTTAAAAATTAAAAATTTTTTTTTTCTTAAAGCTTGCAAAATTATTTTTTCAACATAATAAAAATTAGATTGGGGGGCTCAATAGGTGAATGAGGCATTTTAACACCTAAAATAAGATTATTTTTTGATTAGCCAACGAATTTCTGAGCCGAATTTGAGGTTTGCACTACGGTTGGAAAGGTAATTGAATGGACTTTAATTAAAAAATAATTTGGAGAAATTTTTGGTGATTGAGAGTTCCATTCCTTGTTATAAAATAATTGATTTTGAAGTGACGGTTCGAAGAAAATTTTTTTCGTTAAATCTCAAAACTTGATATTTTCAAAAAGGTACACTTCTAGCCAGGGGCATCCCTTGGGGCAGGCGATGCAGACCCACGCCTGTGGCGCCAAATGTTAAGGGGTGCCAAAATCCAAAATTTTTTAGGTTTTTACGTTGAATATTGATTTTACAAGGACTGCTTCTGAGACCTCTTTTCGTTATCGTGACTATAGGTCGACTGATTTTTCATCATTGTTAAATAGTTTATCTCAAAAAAACTGGTCAGAATGTTGGTTTTTTGAATCTGTCGATGAAAAGCTAAATTTTTTCATAAATAACATAAATAATTTGTTTGATATGCATGTTCCCTTGCGCACATGTTACATTACCAATAAAAACTGCCCTTGATTTACTCAGTCTGTCAAATTAGCTCTTAAAAAACGGAACAGAGCTTACAGCAAGTGGAAGCGGTGTACCAATTTATTAAACTGGGAGGAATATAAAAAAGCCAGGAATGAAGCTACAAATTCTATAAGAGTTTCCAAAAAGTTGTACTTTATGTCAAAGTTAAATCCAATTTTATCATCTAAACAGTTGTGGAAAAACCTGAAGAGCTTCGGTGTATATAATAAAAAAACCGAACCGTGTGATATTAACCCAAACTTGCTAAATGATTATTTCGTTACTAATTCTACATCTACGGCCTCCTTTATATCTGCGTATGTTGATGAACCTTTCAATATGTGTCCCTATGAGTTTCAATTTAGCACAGTGAGTGAAATGGACATAGCACGTTGTATTAAAAAAATTAAATCAAACGCCACTGGTGTTGATGGCATCAGCATTAAATTTATTAAATATATTTTACCTTATGTACTGAGCCCAATTGCTCATATTATAAATCACTGTTTTACCACTTCCAGGTATCCTTATCTGTGGAAAGTAGCAACTGTTATTCCCATCGCGAAAAAAACCAATGCTTGCGGACCATCCGATTTCCGTCCAATAAGCTTATTGTCCTCGTTGTCCAAAATATGCGAGCACCTCATGGCTAAACAAATTGTCCACCATATAAATACTTTTGACCTAATACATAATTTTGACCATGCAGTCGGGCTTCCGACCTGGACATAGCTGTTCCTCTGCTGTGGTAAAAATCTTGGATGACATTAGAGTGCCATATGATATGGGCCATTTGAGCTTACTCTGCCTGTTAGACTTTTCTAAAGCGTTTGACACCGTTTACCATTTTTTACTGTGTAGAAAACTCATGCATAACTTTGGTTTTTCTGATACGTCTGTTCGTTTCATGTTTAGCTATTTAAATGGCAGGTCTCAACTAGTAAGGGTAAAAAACAATTTCTCGTCTTTTAAAGTTACCACAAGTGGAGTTCCGCAAGGCTCAGTTATTGGCCCAATTCTGTTTACCATGTTCATAAACGATATTTTTAGTATATGCAATCATGTAACCATGCATGCTTATGCTGATGACCTGCAGTTGTATATGTCCAGACCCATTTGTCTCTCTGAAGATTTATGTGCAAGAGTTAACGAAGACTTAAATTTGGTGGCAAATTGGGCCAAAGCTAATATGCTGGAATTGAACCCCCCTTAAATCGTATATGTTACCGATTTCACAAACACCTTATATGAATCTCGATGTTCCCCCTATTTTCCTAAATGGCGTTGAGCTAAAATTTGTAAGAAAGGCTACTAATCTCGGCTACCAAATAAACTCTTCGTTGTCCTGTGAAGATCATGGAGCAGGAGTTTACCTGCGTTAGTAAAATTTATTATGTTCTCAGAAATCTTCGAATGACTGCTGCGTTCGTACCTGTTGAAACTAGAAAGAAGCTTGTCTTACAGCTGTTGTTACCATAATTGTCTTATGCGGAAGTCGTTTATAGCAAACTTGACTCGAGATCTATGCACAAAATTCAAGTTGCATTTAACAACTCTACACGCTATGTTTATGGTCTTCGGCGGTATAAGCATAAAACACCCTTTAATAAACAGTTATTAGGCCGTAACTTGCTCAGCTATCTTGAAGCAAGAAATTGCATTTTCTTACATTAGGTCATCCACTCTCGTTGTCCAAGATATCTATTTGAGAAGATAACGTTTTGTAGGTCAAACAGAAGCATGAACCTTGTTATTCCGAGGCATAACTACCTAAACTCTAGCCGATTGTTTTTCGTTAGTGCCATAAGACTATGGAACTCACTTCCAAGAAACATTAAAACAATTTCCAACCCTAAGCACTTTCAGCATTTAATCTTCACCTATTTCTCTTAACTCTATCTCTTCTGTTTCTGATCTTGTTATCCTTTACTAAAACTTAAATTAATTTTAAATTACTTTCTTAAAATTTTTTCCTTTCAATAAAAATTTTTTTGGCATTATTATCTTAATAATTTTTATACATATTTGAATCAGTTTTCTTTTGTGTTTTTATCTTCGAATAATTGAATTGTATTCCGTTTTATATGATGACTCAGTAAAATAATCTAAAATTTTTTGAATTAATATCTTTGTAATTACAATACTTTAGTAATTATAGTAATAGTTTATTATAGTTTATTTAATTAGTTGTTATCTATTTATATATGCGGCTTGTAAAAGATTTAAGTCTTAAATATCAACAATTTGTCCAAATAAATAATAATAATAATAATAATTTTTTCTATCCATTTTAACTTTCACAAAGTATTATTTCATATTGTATCAAAATTCGTAGTAGTAGAAAGAAAGTACAATAAGCTTTCTCTTAAAAATTGCAACGCTTACTCACATTGTTTGACTCTGGAAATAATTTTATTTTTTCTTTAAACGTTTGTCTTGAAATTTTTTCTTATTGAAAAAGGTGCCCTTTGCAGAACCCTTATCGAAAAAAGCGCCCTTAGTTAACAATTGTTTTTTTTTAATTTTGTGCTGTAATGAGTAAAAAAGGAAAATTAAGTTGTCTAGGGCACAAAATAGGAAAAGTGAAGCGCTAAGAGATAAAGAAGTTAAGTGTCTTCAAAACTCTCTTTCAATTTTTTTAAATTTGCTCTAGAATTTGCTCGTTATGTTAAAAACGAAATTTATGGTCAGTGACAGGCCCGTAGCTAGGATTAGCCCAATGGGGTTTGGATAAGAAATATCGATAGTTTTTGATATCGATATATTAAAAAAGGTTTATTTTATGTTTTCTTGAATTATTGACTAAATTCAATTTATTTGACATAGGCTAAAAATAGTCGATTTGATATAAAACTAAAATCTATAAAGTTTCGTGCCGATTAATAAACTTTATGAACTTCCTCAAAAGCCCAATAAATGGAGAAGCGTTTTACAAGATTTTTTTTAAAAATATTTGATCAAAGAAATAATAAAAACATCTCTTGAAGTAAGTAAAAAAAGCTGGTAAATTTTCTTTAAAATGGGTTATCAAACATAAAAAATCGGATAAAAAGTAACAGAGTTGTCTATTTTAGTTTAAAAAAAAATTTATTTTCTTTTTTGTTTCAATAAAAAAAAAGTCGTAGAAATCTAAATTTGAAAAAATTGCAATGAAATATTTTCTGAAACAACACTTATTACAAATACAAAAAAAACATAGGGTGCTATAGCATAGTCTTTAGCTATTATTTGAAAAAAAAAATTACAAAAACCAAAACTAGGATCAAAAGGTTATAACTTTTTAAAATTAATTTTTTTTTTACCTTGAAAAATGCATCATTTGGTGCGGTTTTTCGGCCGGCGGCATCATTGGACAGAATTAAAAAATAATGAAAATACCAAACTTGCAGTCAATGGAGAAGGTACCGTGAGACGATAACCGACTTTTTTTGCCCAAAATAGAAGCATTGGACTTGGTTGACATGTGGTTTTAACAAGACGGTGCCCCATGCCACGCGGCACGCGATATCATGGACCTTTTAAGAAGCGAGTTTGGTGAGCAATAAATCTCATGTTTTGGTGCAGTCCATTGGCCGTCAAGATCATGCGGTTTGACCCCACTAGACTATTTTTTGTGGGGCTACGTGAAGTCTCTTGTGTACAGGGACAAGCTAGCCATAGTTTCAATCCTGGAAGACAACATTACTGCTGCCATTGGTGAGATACCGGCCGGTATCACCGGATACCAGTGAGATGCTGGAAAAAGTATGCCAAAATTGGAGCTTACGGATGTACCACCTCAGGTGTAGCCGCAGGCAACATTTACATGAAATAATCTTTAGAAAGTGATTGATGATTGAACTGATAAATTGGTAGATAGTTTAATTATCGATTTTTCGTTCTGCCAAAATTTATTTGTTATTGTTCTCTACCAAAAAACAATTTTAATTCGTGGCGCCCAGATATCTTAAACGTGCCTTTTTATCTTCACAATTGGGAAAATCAAAGGTTTTACGTAGGTCAAATGAAAAATATTGATCACAAGTAGTTTAAGCAAACCCTGAATTAAGTCCTGCAGTTATTGCTTATCAAATTATTCAGTCAGATACAGTTTTGTGACACTGCTTTACAATGAGTTGAAGTGTTGTCATTGTCAAATTACAATACGCATTGATACAATACAATTTTAAAGCTATCGTATTTTTTTTATCGTCACCTGCATGCCAAAACCATGAATGTGCTTTTTTATAGTTTTTGGGAAAACGATTTTAAAGGTTTGAATGCTTCTGAAAATTAGGGAAGCCAAATTTTTTTTTAAATTTTCATTTACCAAATGGTAAGTATTTAGTGACTTAACAATAGTTTAAAATATGGATGGCCTACCTCTCTCCAAAGGGATTTAAAAACACATTCGTTGTTTTGGCATTCCAAAACACATTCATTGACTTAGAACTGTAGTGTTGCGCCAGATCTGATCAACATTCCTATTCCATATGTTGACAATCGAATTTTTTCACTTTCATGGTTTTGGCATGCAGAGGACGACTCTAATTTGTGCCGGAGCAAAAATTTTTTTTTTGTAACCAAAACGCAAAATAAAAATAGCCAAAATGTAAAACAAATAGCCCAAAATATTTATTCATTGTATTACAAAAAAGAAATGAACTTACACAACTATTTGCAGCGTTCGAAAATGCTGTCGTCCGAAGTTCGACTGTTGCTTTACTTTCGTAGCTGTAACTTTAGGCAGTGCAAGCCGAAGTTAATAAAACGAAAACAATTACAGCCTTCTTAAATGCGAAAAAATTATAAGTAAATAAAAGTTTATAATACACAATAGGGGCATTAACAATAGGGGTATTCACGATGTGGTGTATCTGTCTTTTTATTGTGTATTTTTGATACATTTGATATTTGTAGTGAATTTTGTAAAATTATAAAAACCTAGTATAAAGTCCTAGTATTAATTACTATTGAATTATTAGTATTTATTAAAATAGAATAAATTCTAACCAAAATCAATTGCAGTCAAAAACTAATGTTTCCTATTTTTCTTATATTTCACTCAGTTTCCAAGTAAAACAATACTTTGGCATTTAACGAGCAACAAACGCACCAGATACACGAAGCAGTTTTGTGTAGTGTTTCGTATTCGTATTTCATAGCTGTCGTTGTTCGGTAGTCAAAGCAACAGCACAGTTACATGAAAAATAAATTTCAGCTTAGCTGCGGCTTTGCTGTTAAAATGTGCGCAGTAAAGCAAAGCCAAAATTGTTTTAAGTAAAAAATTGCTTTCGCTGCACAGCGGTAGCATATTTTTTAGTGCTGCTGCTGTTTTGCTGTCAGTGTTTTAAACACTGCCTATTTGTACTATTTGTTGCAAATATTTATAAATCTAGTTTTATTTTTTTTTAAAAAAAATTGTCACATCGTACTTTTCATGATCAAAGCTATCTACATTGCTGCGTACACTTTAGTGATACGTGATTGGAGTTTCCACATGTAAAATTATTGTATATTCTTGCCGTGTGCTGCACGATTGGCATCACTGCACAGTGCGTTTTTTCGATTTTAGGATGACATTTGCATTATCCCAGAAACCATAAGAGCTAGGGCCATGAAATTTTGTACAAATGAGTTTTAGTAAATTAAGTAACAGCACAAAAATTAGAATTATAGGTCAAATGCATCGCCTACCTCCCATACAAACCATATTTATTTTAATAAAAAAAACCAGCATAAAATTGTTTTTTTATGTTTTTAAAGAGAAAATTTAGTTTATTTACCTTCACTTAAATGTCATGCTAAAAATATTTCAAATCGGATACACAATCTGTTTTAAATTATGAATTACATTTTATTTTTCTTTAATTAAAGTTTTTCCCTAAATGACCTTGTTATTTATTATGTTGATTTTATATGATTTAAATACCTAAAGCTCAATAAATGATTTTAAACTATCAAACAACTAGAAATTGTATTTAAAATCAAGAATGATTTAAACTATCAAACATTTAGAATTTGTATTTAAATCATATAAAATCAACATTTTTCTTTAAATTTAAGAGTACCTACAAATTGTCTTTGAAATTTATTTATTTATTTTGTACATTTGAGGGCAAAATTTGATTTAATAGCAGCTAGATGCAGCAGCTTTTTACAGAAAAAAAAGGAAGAAGTACGATATTTGATGATAGTTATAGCCTTTGGCTTTAATAATGCTTAATAAGCTAGATATTTTCTACTTAATTTTACTTAAACTTTCATACCTTGAAAAATTTACAGTCATATTTCAACGATTTTTCTATTTTTATTTATTACCATTTTTTTAAAAAAATTGTAACGAACCCTTTTGCTCGTTACTGATTTTTGCTGAGGTAGGCTCAGTGAGTAAACCAGGGGTTCTTACAAAATAATTTATTTACCAATGATCCCGTTGTTTTAAATAAGAAAGCCAGCGTTTTAGTTTTAAACTGTAGTGTAATTCTTTATTATTTTCATTTGTTTTATTTATTGCTTAATGAGTACGTTACTTAGTTATTATTAATTATTAAGCATTATATAAATTAAAGTGATTTAATTAATCCTTGCTTATTCATATATATTCCGTTATTTGCTATGATCCCTCTCGCTGTGAGTGACTATGATAGAACTCAGATTAAAACTATGTTCGAAGGGTGGAGGTACCTTCGCTTAAGATAACTACGTTTTGATTTGAATAAATTTTTGACAGAATAAAAAAAAAACATAGCCGAATAAAAAATAGCCAAATGAAAAATAAAAGCGTTAAATAGCCAAAAACTGAAAGCGATAATAAAAATCGCCCTTTATGGCTATAAATAGCCAAAATGGCAACACTGTGTGTACTTATATTTTAAAAACGAAGATCAAGTTCGAGAATGAGTAACATCGGATGAAAACCACGCCTACCTCCCATAGGCCCAAAATACATTGTAGTGCTCAGTTTGCGTGAAACCGGGTTTCTTTGTCAAGGGAGGTGAAGCAGGCGACGTGAAGTGCGCGAAATTTCACTCACCGAAAAAGCTGTAGTGACGATGGACTGACACGCACACATAAGCGAAGTCATCATATTTTATTTAGGGGATGCCTACATCAATACAATCAAACACAGTTCATGTATACAAAAGAAAACTGGTTTCACGCAGACTGATCAGTACAGTGTGTTTTTGAATAACTGACTGCTCACGCAGACTGAGCACTACAGTGTATTTTGGGCCATACACAGTTACTTTATCAAATCGGTAAAATCACTGCTAACGCATAGTATGCTGCAGGAACGAAAAAAAATTTCCATAAGGCCCATTTTGTTCACAAAGGGCATAAATAAGATTTAATTCGGGGATAACTATCTCTAGGTTAATTTTATACCAAGCGTATAAATCGGGAGATAAAAAAGTGGTTTTGTTAAAATTTTATCCCGGCTTTATGCTTAGAGCATAAATTCGCTCTCAGTTTATATTCGATTTCCATTGGAATGTTAGAGTGTTGCTCATTTATTAAAAAATATGATTTTTGGTTTATTTTTGCGAATTTGGGGGTTGGAGTGAACACTAGGTAAAAATGAATTTGAAAATTCTAAAATTTTTCTACACAGGGCTGCCAACTAAACATTTTTTTAAGAATTTTAAACATGAAGAAACAGTATTGGGGGGTTACTTCTTTCGAATCTGGTGTCAGAATTTTAAAATTCAAGATGGCGGATAGACTTGCCACCTAATTTCTTGTTTATTTATGCGAATTCAACTCTGGAAGAAACACTAGGTAAAATTGGGTCGCTGATTCCGAATCCATGGTCAGAATTTCAAATTTATAAAGTTTTGAAATAATAGGGTTGCCACCTAATAATATGTATTTTTAAGAATTTTAAACATTATTTAACAGTGTTAGAGAGTCACTGATTTCGAATCTGAAGTCAGAATTTTAAAATTCAAAATGGTGGATAGGGTTGCCGCCTTAATTTTTTGTATTTTTATGAATTCGGGGCTGGCAAAAAAAATGGTACACCAAAAATTAATTGCTGAATACGAATCCATGTATCTAATAATATGTATTTCAAAGATTTTTAAACATTATTTAATAGTGTTAGGGAGTCACTGATTTCGAATCTGAAGTCAGAATTTTAAAATTCAAAATTGAGGATAGGGTTGCCACCTTAATTTTTTGTATATTTATGAACTCGGGGCTGGCAAAAAAAAAATGGTACACCAAAAATTAATCGCTGAACACGAATCCATGGTCAGAATTTCAAAATTATAAAGTTTTGAAATAATAGGGCTGCCACCTAATAATATGTATTTTAAAGAATTTTAAACATTATTTAATAGTGTTAGGGAGTCACTGATTTCGAATCTGAAGTCAGAATTTTAAAATTCAAAATTGAGGATAGGGTTGCCCCTTAATTTTTTGTATTGTTATGAATTCGGGGCTGGCAAAAAAATGGTATGCTAAAAATAAGTCGCTGAATCCGAATCCGTGGTCAGAATTTCAAAATAATAAAATTTTGAAATAATAGGGTTGCTTTTACTTTTGAAAATACATATTATTAGGTGGCAGCCCTATTATTATAAAATTTATCATTTTGAAATTCTGACCACGGATTCGGATTCAGCGACCCATTTTTACCTTGTAGTTCGCACCAGCCCCGAATTCATAAAAATAAAAAATTAAGGTGGCAACCTAATTCACCATCTTGAATTTTAAAATTCTGACTTCAGATTCGAAATCAGTCACTCCCTAGCACTGTTAAATGATGTTTAAAATTTTAAAAAATACATATTATTAGGTGGCACCCTATTATTTCAAAACTTTATCATTTTGAAATTCAAGCCACGGATTTGGATTCAGCGACCCATTTTTGGTGTACCATTTTTTTTTGGCAGCCCCGAATTCATAAAAATTTAAAAAATTAAGGTGGCAACCCTATCCACCATTTTGAATTTAAAAATTTTGAGTTCAGATTCGAAATCAGTAACCCCCCAAAACTGTTCCCTCATGCTTAAAATTCTTAAAATAAAACATTTTTAGGTGGCAACCCTATGTGTAGAAAAATTTTCGAATTTTGAAATTCTGACAACGGATTCAAATTCAGCGACCCATTTATACTCTTTAGTTCGTGCCAGCCCCGAATTCGTAAAAATAAAAAATTAAGGTGGCAACCTTATCCAACATCTGGAATTTTAAAATTCTGACAACAGATTCGAAATTAGTAACCCCCAATACTGTTTCCCTATGTTTAAACATCTGTATTTTCAATATTTTGACACAAAGTAAATAAAAAATGTTAAAATGAGAGTGATGAGAGCGAATTTAAAATCTTAACTCACCAATTTTCACGAGTTAAATATTTTTGGGGTTAAGCTATCTCGCAAAAATTTTTATCTCCAGCCTGAAGAGTTTAATGCTTAACTCACTGTGAACAAATGAAAAACTGGAAAAATCATGGAATTAACTCGGGGATAAATTTATCTCTCTGTGAACACAATGGCCCTAAGAAATACATTGAGATTTTTGACAACGAACAGGCAGCGAAATTTTTTTCGCCAGCTAGTACGCTGTAGAAGCGAAAATTATTGCTATGTTTCCCAAATAGCCAAATTTGGCAAATTTCCATTCGTGAGTGGAGAGTTGAAATTTCAAAATTTTGCTGTCGATTATATGCCCGTACATTTAATTGGCACGGAAATTTGCCATTCAACAATAAAAAATAAGCAGTATGTTTATGTGTTGAATTTGTTATTTAACAAATTTATTGTTGCATTTATATAGTTTATTAATGTGAAGTCTTGCTTTTTATAGGATATAAAATTGCAGCAATAAAAATATGAAACTGTCAACCAGAACAGATAGTGCTTTTTCTCTAAACAAAAATTTTGACTCTACACCAAAATTTCGCGTTCGTTCCTACAGCATACTAATCTTTATGCCACAAAATCTAATGCAATGACTTGAAATTTTTTACCTAAGCTTTGGTCTCAAATATTCACCATATATTTGAAATTTGTTAAAATCGGATAGAAACCGCGTCTACCTCCCATACAAGTAACTTTATCAAATCGGTAAAGTCTCTTGAAATTTTGCACATAAGCTTTGGCCTCACATATGCAGCATATATTTGAAATTTTTCAAAATAGTTTAAAAACCACACCTACCTCCCATACAAAGTAACTAGCATATCATTCAATACGGTTAAGTCTCTAAAAAGTCGACAAAAACTAATTTAATGAATTACAACTATGCACATATGCTAAGAATATTAAAAGAATATTTATAAAGCTTTTATAAATTCCACTAGAATGTGTATATTAAAAAACAGCATATTTTTACACATAACATTCCATATCTGAGTTTTGACTAAATTGGATGAATAACACGCCCAACCTCTGTGCGAAGTGACGTCATCAAACTTTTAAAACATGCTTAACTTAGAAAATACTTTAAGGTATTTAAACTTTGACCCAGTCGAAGACAGTTCCTTACCATTTTTTAAATTAAATCGTCAATTCACAGCTTTTGCCTAGCCTTGCGGTTACATTTTGTGTGCACAATTAATGCTTTATGGCCAAAAATATTTTTTTTCAAATTGAAATATTTTTGTCAAATCTTTTCTAACGTCTTAATTTTGTTTTTTTTCACCCTTCTTTCATTGATGTGGATCTGTCATAATCATCGTCACCAACAACGAATGAAGCAACTTTCCGCCTTTGCATTCATTGATCTTTTCGAACGTGCTCAAGGTAGTTGGCTCACTCAGCTGCTTACTTAGATTTACGGCAGGTTTAAAGAAACTCACCACACTAGCGCTTAATACTTTTAACACGCTCTTATTTCAACGTTTTATTGGCTCTCATGAACATTTTGCTAAGACTAAAAAGGTTGTTTTTGTTGATTTAACAAGCCAGGTATTGTTGCTGTGAATAGCTTTGGTTGTTATTGTTGTTGTTGGTGCTGCTGCAACTATGTTAGTCATAACTAGTTGTGTTGAATTGATTACTTTTTTCCATTGCGTGTTTGTTTCACTTGAATTTCTCAGCAGCAACGGCTCAGCAACGTGTACGTTCGTTAGCTTAAAATTGTTAACAGTTTAGACTTAGTTGGTGTGTGTGTGTGTGCATGTACCTGTGTTATTTTTATGTGTATGTGTTTACCTTGCTTGTTGCTGCCGCAGTTGTTTTGCTTTTTGCATGGTACGTGGCCGGTTTAGCTACAAAAAACAAAAACAACTAGAGCTTGTGGCTGCTACAAGAAACGTTGTTGAGTTAGCATTTGAATTCAACACGTTTCAACAACGTTTACAAGACAATCGTTTGAAGGCAGACGTAACAGCCTTTCGGAGTTTAGCCATAGCCTTTAGTTGGAATTCAGGCTTTGACGGTAACGGGTGTTAACGGCATAACGTAGTGGCGTGGATGTAATTTTTTTTGTGTGGATTTTAAGAGTGCTGCTGAGAAAAACAAATCATGTAAAAATTGTCAAAATATAAAGTGAATAATTTGTGACTTTTATATTTTTAACATTTCAACAAAAAAGCAGTGTTTTGTAGCCTTCCTTGCCTGCTGAATCTGTTGTATTGGTTTTAATTTTTTTGGAAATACCAGATTTTCTTATAAGAAAGTTGCTTACATGAAAAACTAGTTCCATTCCATAGAAAATAAATGTGACAAGTGATTGGCTGCCACATAAGGAAATCGAACATGCTATAACTATAGCTAAAGATATAATTTAATCAAGTGGTTTTTCCTTCTTGATTTGCATGCAGCTATAATTGTGATAAATGAAAGCTTTAATTTAAATAGCTTTAGAATTTAATAGATTATTTTTTGTATTTTGCGCTCTGAATAATTCTTGCTTTCTAACCTGGCCATATATGTAAAGCTGTTGCAAAAAAAGATAATTGATTTGAAAGCTGTTGTTGCTGGGTTCATATCAGCTAAAGGTGCTGTAGAATGTTGTGCTGTGTTGCTGTTTGAAACAGCTTTGTGTATTTTTTAGGGTTTTTTTTTCGTGTTTTTTGTCAAACCGGTTGAATTTGCATGCGTTATTTTTTTCAAAAATTTTCATTTTTCTATAGCTAAAGGCTGAGCACACGATAGCGTGGGTTCAGAGAGTTTTTTTTTAATTTATTTTCAAAGCTTGGCTTTTTCAGTTAATTTCGACAAGCTTGATTTGTCATTTTAAGCAAAGTTACAGTAAAGTTGATTAAAAAAATTGAAGTGGGCGGCTAACAGATAGCCGAAAACTACCTATAAAAGGCTAAGGGCGTTAATATTGCTTTTATCTCAATTCAGATTTGCAAGATAGATAATTTTTTCAAATCACCATCATTAATTCAGTTTATTTAAGCTTGTATAACAAATTGAAATCGAAAAAATTATTAAAATTAACAAATAACGAGACCATACCATTTTACCTCATCGATTTCTCTACACATTTTCGATTCAAAACATTTATATCAGTGTTTATTAAGATTTAAAATACACAAATATTCAAAGATTTAATAAAAAATTTTTTAAATTTGCGTTACGTTACCAGCCCATTTGGCCACATCACCTCAAGACACTGTAACACAATTTCTATACACATTTTTCAATTAAGACATCTTTATAAGTGTTATTTCAGCTTGATAACACAAACAAACATTGAAAATCAAAGCATTACATAACTATTTTATTTTGCTTTTTTACATCTGGGCCCTTAAAAAAAAACTTTATTTAGATATTTTTTGTTTAAAACCACGTTATTAGTATTAATTTGCCTTGAAAGTCTTAAAAAATTGACAAAAATTGGAGCACAAGATGACCAGTCCATTTTGCCTCATCACTTCAAGACCTTTGACAACAATTTCTAATGCAATTTACAATTCAAAACATCTAAATTAACGTTAGACTGTCTTTATAACATATCAACACATCAAAATTGAAAAAATATGCTGCATTATGTGATCATCCCATTTTGCCTCATTTGTTCAAGACTGCTTTCGTAAGTTTTCTTGAAACTTTTTGATGTAAAAGATTTTTAAAGGCATAATTTCAGCATCATACCACAAAAAACCTGGAAAATTTTATGAAAAGTCGAGCATTATTTTAAAAATTAATTTTGCCTTCTAACACCGAATTTTTTTCTATAAAATAATTTTTATAGAAATTTTCTATTCAATACATCATTTCTATTTTTGCTTGCTTGGGTTACATAAAAATACTTAAAAATTCTTTAAAAAATGGAACATTATATTTTTGATTACACCATTTTGCCTCATCAGTTCAAGAAATTTTACATCAATTCGTATAAAAAGTTTTGATTCATAACATCACTGATCAAAGTGGTAATTCGGCATTAAAATAGACAAATACTTAAACATTGTTTAAAAAATGGTGCATTGCATAACCAAGCCATTTTGCCTCATCACTTCAGGACGCCTTAAAAATATTTCCATGCAAATCTTTTGATTAACGACATCTTAAAAACTGTTAATTAATCTGTGTAACACACATGAAACGTAAAAATTGGACCATTATATGAACATTTTATTTAATTTCTTCTTAGCAAAATACTCATCAACAATTTCTTTAGAATTTTTTTATTTAAGACCATGTAATAAGTGTTTATTTGATTTGAAACACACAAAAGTCTTTACAGTTGCATAAAAATTGGAGCATTACATTGCGACTCCTTTTATTCATTACGTCAAAAATCTTGACAAACAATTTTTACAAATATTTACTATTCAATATATCTTTATAAATGGTGATCGGGCCATTAGCATTTACTTCAAAATTATGTTTTGAAAATAAATATTTGCTGTACCAATTTTGCAATTAAAAACATTTCAGTGACCACTAATTAAGCATAATAATACAGAAAAACTTTAAACATTTTATGAAAATTCGAACAATATATCATAAATTCATTTTGCCTCTTTACATTGAAAGCTGCTACAACAATTTCTATAAAAATTTTCTATTGAACACATTTAAATTTGTGCTCATCGAGCTTCATTACATTGAAATACTTAAAAGTTTTTTAAAAAAAATGGAACAAAATATGATTATACCATTTTGCCTCATTTCCCGTAAAATACCGTAAAATAATTTCTTTCAAAATTGGCCATTCAAATTATCGCAACAAGTGTTATTTTCGTTTTCTAACATGAAACCTCTCAAAATTATATAAAACTTAGTATGTACAATGTACATTTTTCATTTAGAGTGCCCCAATCGAGTCCAAATGTATGACATTTACATGTATGTCATTTAGATTGGGGCACTCTAAATGGGTCAAAGAGGGATTTATCAAAATTTGACCCTACGGAAAAGTTTGGGCATTAGAATTCGTTTTAGAGGTATAGCTCCTCGGGCAAAATTTCTTATTTTGATCCCTAGAATACGATTTTCATTGAGCAATCTGTGATTTTTAAATCGACCCGCCCTAATGTACATTAAATGAGAAGTCCATTTTACCTCATAATTGCAAGTCACTTTTACACAAAAATATGTTGTATCGCCTCAATATTCGATTCAAAGCAAATGAAATACTTCGCCTTTCACTTATAGCCAAAAATGGTATAAAAATGGAACACTATCCTATTTTGCCTCATGACCTCTAGGTTCTTTACAACAATTTTTGTATATGTATAAATATTTTATTTAAGTTTTCTTAATTTGTTGCTACACCGTGTCGTAACACACAAAACACATAAAAATGCTCGCCTTTTGTTACTTTCCCATTTTACCTCATCACCTCTAGGCCCTTAACAGCAGCTTTCTTCAAAATTTTATTACGTTTTCTATCTTTTATTATTCATAAATTTGTTTTCTTCACCATCTATTCAAGAAATGAACTAGTTCATACAAAGCAAGTTCGTTGCTTAAGTCTTTTGTATTGCATTCATTCGAAATGAAAGCAAATTCTTCTCAGTCCATATATGACCCCAATCGAGTCCAAATGTATGACATTTACATTTGGACTCGATTGGGGCACTCTAAATGAGTCAAAGAGGGATTTATCAAAATTTGACCCTACGGAAAAGTTGGGGCATTAGAATTCGTTTTAGAGGTATAGCTCCTCGGGCAAAATTTCTTATTTTGATCCCTAGAATACGATTTAACCTGAGCAATGGGTGATTTTTAAATCGACCCGCCCTAATGTATATTAAATGAGAAGTCCATTTTACCTCATAATTGCAAGTCACTTTTACACAAAAAGATGTTGCATCGCCTAAATTTTCGATTCAAAGCAAATGAAATACTTAGCCTTATAACCAAAAATAGTATAAAAATGAAACACTATCCTATTTTGCCTCATGACCTCTAGGTTCTTTACTATAATTTTTGTATAGGTATAAATGTTTTATTCAAGTTTTCTTAATTTGTTGCTACACCGTGTCGTAACTCACAAAACACATAAAAATGCGCAACTTTTGTTGCTATCTCATTTTACCTCATCACCTCTAGACCCTTTACAGCAGCTTTCTTCAAAATTTTATTACGTTTTCTATCTTTTATTATTCATAAATTTGTTTTTTTCACCATATATTCAAGAAATGAACCAGTTCATACAAAGCAAGTTCGTTGCTTAAGTCTTTTGTATTGCATTCATTCGAAATGAAAGCAAATTCATATTAATTATCTAATAACTATCGACCAATATCAAACACACCTTTAAATTTACAAATAATTATTGTCATAGCCATTAACGTTAGACATAAACAAAAGACTTAAGCAACGAACTTGTTTTGCATAAAGCTAATGAATAACTCTAAGCTAGCGCATTAAATGCATTTATTAGTTAATTTCTTTGCATGAATACAAAAAATAGTGGTGCAATATCTTAAATAAACTTTACTAATAATTTTTGATATCAACAAAAAAAAAAATTGTATTTACAGTTTTAACACGCAAAACGTAGCACCTTAAAAGTGTTCCAACCGAAACTAAGTTAACAATCAGTTAATAAGTGTAATTTACAAAATGATGTGAAGAAAAACGAAACAAAACAACAAAAACAAAAGTGTAAAAAATTTTTGTGACCTATAACTTCTAACTAATCACAGCTTAACTAAAGAATTTTCCTAAAATTACAGCAAAATTCCATATAAAAAACAAGGCAAGAAAAAACAGCTTGCCAAATCAATTGAAAATTATACACTCTAAGTAAAAATAAAAAAAAAAAAATTTAAGAAATAAATACGTGAAAATGTTTTACAATAAAAGAAGAAAATCTCAGCTGCTGCTGCTGCAGGCCATTACTTTTGGATTACTTTTGATGCTGACTGGTATTAAAGCAGTTCGTGCAGCAGACAATGCAAATGCAACTGAAGATGCTGCTGCTACAGCAACAACAAATACTGTTGATATTACAACAATACCGACTACGATGACGCCAACACCAACACCATCAACATTGCTCAATGGCAGCCAGAGCATCAACAACTCAAATGCCGCTGCTGCTGATAGTTCAACGACTTCAATGACTACGGCAACGCTCTTGCCTGGTTTATTGAGCTCCGCTAACAACATGCTGCTGAAAGAAGCTGCTACAGATGGTATGTATATGAAAAGAAAATTTTTATATTTCTACAAAAATACAAGTACATAGCTAGATAGAACAACAACAGCATAGCTCTAAAATTTAGAAGCATGAAAAAGCAGTCAAAGAAAATAGTTTAAATGATAAACTAGGCAGTGAGGTAAAGAAAAATCTTGATCTTAAAGCTCACGTTTTATTGTTTTTTTTGTGCTTGTTTTTTGTTGGTAGTTTTATATATAAAAAGCACATTAAAATTGTTCATTCCATTTTATGCAGTGTTTTGTTATAAACTTACATAAACACGAACACATAACGCGAGAGCTTGAAGCACAGCGAATTTTTAGTCACCGTGTGGAAACGTCAAAAAGTGATAATAATTGTTAAATTTTTATCACCTTTATCACATTGTGCTTAATACATTAAAAAAGAATAGCTTATTTTCTTATGCAAAAAATTTAAATTTCTTTTTTATTTTCGGTTTCGAAATAAGTGAAACTTTTGTTTGTTCTGCTTGAAAGGTGGCATACAAATTTGTATTTCCTGTTCAATAATTTTCATAATTAGTGGTTGTGTTTAGGTAAATATTTCTTCAAACGTTGAAAACGCTTTTCTGCTTCTTTTTTAATTTTTTGTTCATAATGTATTATGTGTTGTTTTTATATAAACAGGTTAATATTTTTAAATTATATAGTTGGCTTACTAAGTCATGTGTGGCTTTGGGTTGAAAGAGATATTTGAGCATTTTTTAATTGTAGTTGCGGTGGATATAAACTTTTTTAAGGTTCATTGCCTTTTCAGGTGTAGGTATGTATGTGTGTAAAGAAAATAGAAATTATACTTTTCAAATGTTATAATAACGTAATATTTTATAGTAATTTGAAGTTGAGATCTTTTGCGATAAGTTAAAAGAGAAATAAATATTTCAAAGCAGTTCCATAAAAACAGGCACTAGAAGTAAAAATTTTCCTACAAAAATAGTTCTAATGAAATTTTACTTTAGGTTTTTGTAATTTCTTTTGTATTTTGTAAATTTTTTTTTTTGGTTATACGGCTGTGTTTTCTAATTGTTTCTTCTAATTACAATAAAATTTATGACTTACTTTTTCCCGAATAACAAAACTTGCTCTTTTTTTAAAGTGAGCATTTTTTTCATGTCAAGTTAACACAAAAACTAATTTAATTTTATTGACACATTTTATGATTGCTTTTTTTCATTACACTATGGCAACAATGCGTGATTTGCTATCCACATTTTACTATGATTGGAAAAGCTAAGCCAGCGGCAAAAATAGCAGGCACACTTTGACAAATAGTTTGCACGACCTAGGAAAATATTTTAAATAGAGAATAATATATATTTATATTTGTGCTACTGGCAGCACTGTTTCCCTGATCAGCTGTAAAAGTTAAGATTTTATGAGCCCTTGTTGCTAAGAAAATAAAACAAGCGCATACAAAAAGGTATTAACGAACAGGATGGGAAGGTGTATCAGATAGAAAAAAGAAAACTTTGTTTACAAATATTAGTTTTTTCCAGAATGCTGAAAATGTCTATTTTCGTGGAAAAAAATTTCTTTCGTTTTTATAAAGTAAAGATATGCTTCCAAGTCGAAGTGGATCAGAGAGAAATATCATATAATAAATATTTTTTTTTATATGATATATATAATATATATAACATATAATAATGTTTTTTTTAACAATATCCTTAAATCAATACATGTCAAATGAAATAAAATTGTCCAAGACCCCAAAACATTTTTCGACTTTGTCAATCTGAAACGAAAATCAGCCGGTTACCCTTCATCCATGTATAAAGGTAATATTATCTCTTCCAACCCTCAAGAAATATGTAACCTCTTTGCGGATTATTTTAAGGATGTATTTTGTCCACCAACTACTCAGTCGGATGTTTTTCCCCCCACTCCGAATTCACAACATATGGTTGAAAACTTTAGCTTGTCAATAGAAGACATATCGAATGCAATAAAGGGTTTAGATGCAACCAAGGGACCTGGACCAGACCTAATTCCCCCAAAGTTATTGGTGCGATGCTTAGACCAACTACTTGTACCTTTATATATTATATTTAACAAATCACTGTCTCTTGGAGTGTTTCCCTCTTTTTGGAAAACTTCCCACCTAATACCAATATACAAAAACGGTCAAAAAAGTTCAGTTGAAAACTATAGAGGCATAGCAATTTTGTCGGCCGTCCCAAAGCTATTTGAAAAAATAATTTGCGAAAAGCTAACGTACCTTATCAACCAGAGACTAAACGAGCAGCAGCACGGGTTTCGAAAAGGAAGGTCCACAACCACTAACCTCATGATAATGGTTTCTGACGTTTTATGCAAGATGGAGAAAGGATACCTAATAGACGCTATTTACACTGATTTCAGTAAAGCTTTTGATCGTGTTGATCACGGCATCTTAATACATAAATTAGAAAAATTTGGTTTCTCTGGATCTTTACTTAGTTGGCTATCAACTTATCTCCATGGTAGATCCCAATATGTTAAATTTCAAGGAATTGTTTCGAAGAAAATTGAAGTCTCCTCTGGAGTACCGCAAGGTAGTCACCTTGGTCCTCTTCTCTTCAATATTTTCATATCCGACTTGTCCGTGGTGTTGAAGGATATTCCACATCTTATGTATGCGGACGACTTAAAATTGTACCACGTAATTGAATCGCAGGAAGATGTAACTTTCTTACAGTTAAAACTCTCATCTCTTGAGACCTGGTGTACCCAAAACAAACTCTACCTCAATGTAAAAAAGTGTAGCGTGATAAGCTTTTCCCGTAGAAACCAAGTTGTAAATCACAAATACCACCTTAATAATAATGAACTTAACAGGGTCAATTATATAGTTGATCTTGGAGTGGTCTTGGACAACAAACTGCGCTTTAATTTACACTATGATAAGATTGTATCCAGGGCCAGTAAACTGCTCGGTTTTATTAAAAGACGAGCATACGAATTCAAGAATGTATGGGTCACTACATCCCTGTACTGTGCAATAGTGCGCCCAATACTCGAATATGGCTGCATAATTTGGAATCCAGTTTTTGGATCCCATTGTGATAGAATCGAATCCATCCAAAAACAGTTCTTACTATTCGCTTTGAGAGAAACTTATAATCCCCGCGATTATGGAAGCCTTCCACCATATGAACACAGACTCACCCTATTAAATTTGACACCGCTATCAACAAGAAGAACGGTACTGGATACATGTTTTACTTTCGATGTTCTGAGCGGTGTAACTAACTGCGAATATATCTCTAACAAGATTACCCTCAATGACCCTTTAAGACGTACAAGGCATACTCGGCTGTTAACTGAATATCGGCATCATACTGCATATGCCAGTAATGAACCCATCAACCGTTGCTGTAGAAAATTTAATAATATATCCGACCACTACTCACCTTCCATGTCCAAATTCTTATTCAAGCGTTCTCTATACAAGTCTCTTTCTCTGCCTAATCAACCCAACCTCTGAATTCTCTTTTTTTTCTCTTCTCCTCTTTCCCTTCTTTTTTGGCGTGTTCGTGAAATAATGTCAATTAGGTGGGCGGATTACGCCCACTTCGAATTGCACATCTTTGAACACCAAAACAAGGAAGGGGGAGAAAAGGAAAAAAAAAATTATAAAAAATAAAAAAATAAAAAATAAATACCTGTTAGAATAAGTTAATTAATAAATTTGTAAAAACCTGTTAGAATAAGTAAATTGCCTTGGTTGGCCAATAAATAAATAAATAAAAAAATGTCTTCTTCTGTTTTGTTTTATTGTAGAGCGCAGCACTTCATTAATATGTATTTCACTTTTCTCCTAGCTAGAGGCTAATCTTTTGCGGTGCGCTAGCTGAGCAAAAAAAAAAAGAGAACAGTAGAGAGCAACATGGTGTTTATTGAAACTCTCGCAAAACAAACGAGTAAAAAGAAAACGATTAAGCAATGCATGGCACCTGGGATGACTTCTTAAAAACTTAACACTTTTAAATTTAAACAGCTTAAAAAACACTTTGTTTCGAATTTTCTTTTGGGAAAACTATTAATTATAACTAAAAAAAATTTTTAAATCACTAAGCACTTTAGTCAACAAGTGCTGTTTCGAGTAATCCCGTATTAAAGTTTTCAATCGCCATATAAGTTATATGAAAGGGTATTTTGTTTTTGTGTTATAACTTTGGCTAGGATTATGCTAGAAGCTCCACATTTTGTGTGTTTATAAAGCTATATACTTGAAACACACTTACATCAATAACTCAGTTCTGCCTTAAGTCGACTTAAGCGCTTAGTGCTTTTGACGACAGATATAATTAAGTATACATTAAACTTTTGAAGTGAGCAATACTTTAGGCGCATTGAGCAATTTTTGGTAGAGGGTAAATCTTTGGTTTGCGTCATCATTGCAGCGAGAAGCTTTCGTTATCAAGATAGCGAGTAGAATTCGTCATCAACACAGACAGCGAGCAGCTTTCGTCAATAAGCTTGACACTGATTAGTACAGTGCTTTCACAACGCAGATTGTGTACTTACTAGGGCTATCAATCCCGAAGGGTTTTGGTGAATCCCGGGATTTTGGGATTTGAAATTCATGATCCCGGGATTTTTCGGGATCCCAAAATGCAAAAGTTTAAAAAAATTACATTTTGCTTTAGTAAATACAGGGACCGTTAAAAACTTTTTCTCTTCATTTCTGCGTTTTAGCAATATTTTAGAAAAGTTAAACATTTATTTAAAAATGAAAACCTAAAATATTTTAATATATCAAATAATATTTCACTTTATTATAGATATTAAAATATAAACGTAAAAACGTTGAACAAACAAACAACATTAATTTATATTTAAAAAAACTTCTTATTTAAATAAATTAGTGAGCTGTTAAAAAAAAGTATGATGTGAATAAAATATTGCTTTTATAGTAAAAAAAATATATGTATGTAGTATAGTAATAAAGCTATACTACTACTGTACTAAGTACTACTGTAAATAAGTAAAATTATTGCTTTTTTCAAAATTTTATGAAATTTGAACAGACTAGTAAACAGAGTCTTTGAAGATCCCAACAAAAAAAAAACTAAAAAATAGGCTTTTAAAGTGTATTGAGCGGAAAAAAAGAAAAGAGTGATTTCGATATTAAAGAAAAACCATTTGAAACATATAGCAGTTGCATTTGTATTTGCTTAAAATTTTTATATTTTTTTGTAAATAAAATACCGGAATTTAGGGCTTGTTATCCTGGGATTCCTGGACTAAAACTGATTTGGGATCCCGGGATTGAAAGCCCTAATATTTACTAAAGTTCTTCTCAAACTTTTTGGACTAGATCTATGCCAGTGCGTTTCAAACTGTTACTACAGTGACTTTCAAAATGTTACTCGATTGACTTTTAAACTGTTGGTTGGAGTGACTCTCAAACTGTTGGCCTTTTCACTTTGTGAAGGGTGGTTTCACGGTCTAATTGACGCACTTACGTTTCTGAATGTTGTAGTGTTCTTATTGTAGTGATTTTAGGTGCTTGCCTTTCACTTTGTGCAGGGTGAGTACAATATGCCGCCTAAAGGCGACCCGGCCATTGTTTAGGCAAGGCTGTTTCTGCTTTAGGCAAACCTTTAATTGGTACTGGTATGGGTGTAAAAGGGTCCAACTTAGTGTTAGTTGATGGTAAATGAGGACCCAGGTTTCGTCCAGGTATGGGAGAGTCCGGCATTCATAGTGGCCCAAAAGTAGGAGGTGTTGGTAGTTTTTCGGCAAACAGTGCTTCTAAAAGTCAACTTAGAGGATATTAGCCTATGAATATAGAACATCGAAATTTAAAGGCCCTAAAGCTGGAAAAGTCCAATATTTCGGTTGGAAAGGGAAAGGCTGTAGAAGGAGTTCCTGGATTGGTTCGGTCTAACTCTACTGGTGCAATGGTGGATAAGACCCAAATGCAAAAGGCGGTGTGAAATCTTGTCAAAGCTTCGTTGTCCGCCTTTGTAGTCTAGTGGAGAGTGCGCTAGACTATCAACCCAGAGGTCCCTGGTTCGAATCTGAGCTCGGGCATGGTTTTTTCACTTTCTTTGTTCGTTCCTACATTTAAGAATTATGGAAAACTAAACATCCACAAATAAATTGTGAAAAATGTGAAGTTAATGGACAGGAACAACTAAGAGCTGGAAATGCTTGCCGAGGTTAAGGCATGACACTAGCTTCGGTGAAAAGCAATTCAAATTGTCTTTTACGGTTGTTTCGCCTAATCAATACTTCACGTATGGTTCCAATCAATTCCTCTTAATAAATCTATACCTTTCCTTTCAGGTCAAAGACCAAACCCTGTTTCTTTGATCTTTTTTTTTTTTAAAAAAAAGGTCAGAAAGCTGTGGTTTCTGGCATATATAATGCCAGATTAAGTTAGTTTCGGGTGACCTATTTACATTAGCTCTCGAATGTGAAATGACAGATGAGCATTTTCAGGCTTTTACTGGGGTTTCTAGTTGCTATGAAGAAATGATCTTAGAGGTCATTCTCAAAAATGAGCGTCTGTATGAACGTCTGGAGCTGTTTCAGGCAACAAAAGATAGTTCGTCTCCTGTTGTAGGCGTTCAGAGTAGCGCATTGGCGACCGCTCTTCCGAAGGCACAGGCTGTTCTATCTGTATCCTTGCCATCTGCTCAGTAAGCAAAGCAGGTAGAGACATGCTCCTTGGTTGTGCGCAGCAAGAAAGCTGGTGCAAAATCAAAGGAGATTGTTGACGCTGTGATTAAGGGATTGGCCCCACTCTTGAAGTAACATGGTGAGGCTAAATGCAAAAATGAATTACATTACCAAAATTGCTCTTTTAGGGGATTACCATCGGCGCATTTATTTTAATCTATGGATTGTCCAATTTAAAGAAGCATAATTGAGCGTCAGAATTCTAGACATTAATGAGCATAAAAATTATGCATTTAAATTGTCAGGGAGCTTATACAGTCATGTGTAACCTTGGACAGTTATTGATAGAAAATGGTGTAAGTTTTGCACTGATTCAGGAGCCATATGCAACCCAAGGTTGTATTAGAGGCCTCCAAGCTGGCATGCAGATGTTTTCTGATCTCAGAGCGAACTCTGTCATTTTTGATGCGAAGCTTTTTACGCCTCGTTTTAAGATTTGCTTGAGTGCAATCTCAAAAACAGCACTTTTTTCTATACACCTTTTTCTTAGAATTGTTGTTGCTTTTTACTTGCGTTTTCTACTAAGATAATATAAAATGAAAAAATATTTCTTAGTATGGAGTGAGAATCGAACACGAAATCCTTCAATTATAAGTCCTATACACTACCAACCGATCCAATATTCTTTGTTGCGTTGGTTGGGTTATTTAATATTAAGTATTAACTAAAGATATGTTGCACCAGATAGCATCTTAATATATAAAAGGCAAGCACACTTCTCCGTGTCCAATAACAGTTTAGCCTGAAAGTATGCACAGAAAATATATTTAATACTTATCAGTGACAATATTGGGTTTTTACAATAGTACGTTCTTGATCTAACTACCTCTTTTTGTCATCCTTTTAAAAAAGTTATGACGAATTTAATGAAAGCGATTTGAGTCGATTGTACCAAAATATATCATTGTATCAGCCGCAAAACGACACCTGAGTTGTTACTTATTGATGGTTGCAAGGCCAGCTTATAAATTTGTGTATGAATATGATTGTTACCTATCACGACTTTTTGCACTTTTACACTTGAACTAATATTGCAACACTGCTTCAATACGTAAAGTGTTATTAAGAGTGGTACATTTGTATTTTGCAAAAATCAAGTGTTTTAAAAATCAAGCTTTAAAAAGAGAAAAAGTGCTTTCGGCAAAAGTCTCCAAAAAGGAAGTGTGCGAAGGACCTGTCGTATTAAGTAACATAGCACATGTTCGTAAACATAAGCATACAAAAATTTTTATTACTGAAAGAATTATAGTATAGAATCTGTTTTTAAAACTATTTGCTCTGATTAATACATAAGTATTTGTTATAAAAAAATTCTTGAAACCGTCATTGAAGACAACGCAGTAACAATACGGGTTTTTTGCTGACCTGTATTCATAAATTCAGGAGTAAAATAAATCGTATGAAATGTTTGTCAAAAAATTTTTTAATTTTTAAAATATATATTAAAAAGCAGAAAATCTGGCTTCAAAGACGGATCGATCCATGAAAGGAATGAGGGAGAGTGGAAAGCATTATGCAAGGGGCGTGATGGGGCAAACACAAGCAGAGGTGTACTGTTTTTAAGCGAACACTTACAGTACGTGGATCCCATCCGTCTTCGAAGACACGGCGAAGAATAGTCTTGCAAGGCGTTTGGCTATATTGTTTGAAATGGTCTTCGAGCACAGCTATAGGATTGGAGCGATGTGTCCTCGAAGACTGAGTGCTGTCTTGAAAGACGTCTTCGAAGACAGATACATTCGTTCTCCACTGGGAATTATTTGAAACTAAGTGGATACAATAAAAATATGTAGAATTTTTTTTTAATTAATTAAACATTCTGATAAAAGTAATGAAACAAGACAAAAAGTAAAACAATATACATAGCAATATTTGTATTACTTATATATATCAACTTATGCTAGAAATAGACAATTGCAATTATAAGGATTTCTCAGTATAAAATGATATCGAAAGCTACTTGACAAAACTGTCAACACACAAAAAGGTCTGTACAAGAAATATTTATATGATATTTTTTGAACTTTCCAACTTCATGTTAAAAAAAGTATTATAAAAACTGCTTTGTATGTTAATTTAAAATTGCAAATCACCAGAATAACGGCTTTAGTTCTTCATTTGAAAATTCCCTTTTATTTGTACGACCAAGCAAAATGCTTCACTTTTTCCCTTTTAGCTCACAAGATGATTGAAAAATCCCTCAAAAAGGGAAATTACCCTCAATCTGGCATAACTGGCCTTACACGAGCAGGCTCCATTGAACTGGGCGAAACTTATCACAAGGTACGAATTGTTTGAATGTTAACAGGCACTTAAACAATGCCTTTTTGATAAATATAATTTAGAAATGATAAGCGATGCAAATATTTGTACAATACGATTTAGACTAACTATTGATGCAGTATTTGCTAGATATATCAATGATATGTAATATACGTTTGCTATTTAAAATATCAAAACCAACAATTCCATTAATAAATTTTCATATTAATAATTCAAAACATTTACAAAAATAATTCAAATCAAATTATCAAAAGTATTTTTATTATAATAATCGAAAGTAATCAAATAAAATAATAATGTTATGTAATAAAATGTACTGGTGTGAACATTAACGTGTATTTTTTTAGTTAACTTTTTGATATATAAAGTTTTTGAATTTAAAAATTATTATATTAAAAAAACATTAAATTATCTAATCAATTAAAATGCAAAAAAGCTTCGCTTTTCTTATATCAACAATATATAATTAAAATATAATAATATAGTTTGGTATAATTATAAAATAAAAACACTACCTTAATAAAAAATATTTTGAAAGAAATAATCAAACGGAAAGAGGGTGAACATACAAAAAAAATTTTGCTATTAGCATGAAAATTCGAATATAGCAGTGGCAGGATAAAACTAGTATCAGATCAAATATAATAATCTCAACTATAATAAATATAGTACAAAATGTTTTAGCTTAATCGGATTTATAGTTTTTCTATAATCTTTGGCACCATTTTAAAAATTCCGCTTTGAAAAAATCACTTGTAAAATTTTAATCGGGCATGAAATTAATTCTTATATGATATAGATATATTTAAGCATCTGATAGACATTTATATTCGCTATTTTTCGATCTGAAATTTAAAATACGTATTCTACACACATATAGTAACCTTTTTATGAAAAAAAAAATAAATTCGAAAATTAAATTTTTTCAAATCAAAAAAAGAACCACTTGATTAAATACACTTAAATTTTAAATGTGCTGTAGCACAAATATGATATCATAATACTTTACTAATTAAAATCGCCCCAGTTTTTTTGGAGTTAAAAGCTTAATGTAAATTTGCATTTCAATTTAATATAATATTTGTATAGACATTAATTTTCATATATAGCTATTAGATTGTCAATAGAAATAAGTGTGCAAGCAAATTAAGACAAACCGCTCACTCGTACGAATTGCTGCCGCTTATTTGACTTCTTGAATCATAGTGCACTTGAAACATGCATTAGATTTATTTCAATCGATTTTAATACTATAGTTTTTATTACACAAAATTGCACTTAAACGCAATAAGCCATAAGAAAATGTTATACATTACAGTTTTCAAGTTTAATTAAACTGGTTTTTTTTAATCTCTGTATTATAATTATTTTTATCTTCTATCGAAAAAAAATGTATAAACAATTTTATAAACTGCAAAATTTACTATACATCATGTTTGTTTTTTTTTGCAATTACGCCTTAATTACTTTGCAGCACTAGTAATTATAATATTAACCAATTTTATTTGTTTAGTTTTTATATGTTTTTAACGCTCTTCACGCTGGAAATGTTTATAAATAAATATTTCAAAAATTAACAACTGATCAGTGTTGCCAGCCGTCACGCATTATCAAATTAATATATCTTGCAAACTTTATTGTTACCTCACGTTTAATTAAGTGCATGTAAAGTGAATTTTATGCGTGTTCATAGTATAATTTTGCAGCGTAATAATTTTTAAACAATGTGCGTCTCAAATTCATAATAAAAAAAACAAGCATTTGAAGGAGTTAATTGCTATCTCCTTTTACTGTGAAAAATCACGGCAATTTAGACATTTTAGTCAGATAAGAATTTGTTTAATAAACTTTGTAGCTAGTAGTTGAGTTATAGACTGAGAGCCAGCAATAACTAGACTTATGTTATTTTAACATAGTTAAGATATTACAACAAAGCTAAGGTATGTACTTTGTAGTTTGTAAGAAATTTTGGGGGCTATGAATTTTAGGCCGATAAAACTTTGGAAGGAATCACTTATTTTTTTTTTTTTGATTCGCCCGGAGGTATGAATCTTCCAAAAATACGTATACCCGACCTATATGCATGCACGATTTACATTCTAGATCCTGCCCGTATCAGCCGGGACAAACAGAATGCACCTACGTACTATACACACCCCCTATTGGCAATTAGGATTTTCCACTAATCACATTAATTGGCTTTTCAGCGGAATTTAAAAATTTAATATATAACAAACGCGTGCTTAAGTTTATTTAATTCTATATTACATTCTATATACATCGAATTAAATTATAGTGATTATTAATTTAAGGTACAAGAAAAACAATCCTGATTTAAAAAACAATCCAAAACACTAAACTCTTTTTAACTGGTTTGCGGCCATTGTCCAACCATTGCGGACCTACGTGCAAATGAGATAAATCTCATATCCGCCAAATCAAAATCCCAATTAGTTGGATATGCATTTGGGCCAACGCAGGCATAAACTTGTGTGGAAAAGAGATAAACTCTGGCACACCAATCCAGGTGATAGTGTGATTTAAAATTAAAATATTGAATAATTAAAAAGCAAGTTTTAAAAACGATTCATATTTGATGGTGCTTACTTAAACATAATATTGAGACAAAAAGAAGAAACAGAACAGTCTCAATTACCGATATTACATTGTTATAAAACTGCGTTAGGTATAATAGGATGAAGTTAAATTGATTTAATTATTTAAATGTAATATAATTTTCCGTTTTAAGACGTCTACCGAATCAAAAAAATTAATCATGTTGAAGTTATTATTGAAATCACTGCACATACATCGTAAACGTTCATGAGAGCGTAATTAGAATTGCACTGACTCAACTTGAAAAACAGAAAATGTCTAGTTCCTGTCCTTGGGATGTTAAAATTTAGAGCTGAGATGAGATTAATCTCGCCACGAAGTAATTTATACAGAAACAGGACATTAAGCATAATTTTTCTGCTTCTTAGGGAAGGTAGTAAAAATAATCTTAAGTCGTATTTCATACGTTGGAAGCATAATATTGGGATTCCAACGACTATGACGTAAAGAAAAAAGTAAAAACTGTTTTTGAACGGATTCTGTGGCGTCGATGTAGACATTATATTGTGAGTTCCATATAACTGATGCATATCCAGGAATTGTCCTTACGAAAGAGGTATATAATAATTTAGTAGTAAAGGGATTACTGAATTCTTTAGCCCATCTTTTAATGAAACCAAGGGCTCCTCTTGCCTTATTTATCACCATATTAACGTGGAGATTGAAGCGAAGTTTTGAATCCATAATAACACCAAGATAGAGAAAACTATTTCTAAGTTAGTGTTATTTATAGTGTAATTAGCAGATCTTCGCGAGAATGTCATTTGCTTACATTTTTTTAAGTTGAGATTTACAGCCCTATTCTGGTTGTTAGCTTAACAAGAAATAGTTAAGGAGCTCTTGTTAAGCTGCTTGTTATGTTATGTAAATGTTGGTATTCTTAAAAATCATTAACAACATAAAAGCTTAAAAAGCTTTTAAAGTTCACCATGCATGGTGAAAATCGATATGCCTATTGAAAGAAGAGATGCGCTATATAAACAGATGCTTCGAGTGCAGCTTGTGACTTTGCAAGCGCTTGAAAAATTTGCCGCGGCTACTGAAAGATTTCATTATCAACACTTAAAATAAGTAAAAAATTCTTCCATTTTTCAGTTTAATGTATTTAAACTCAATATTATATTATAATTTGTATTTTTTTATTATTTTCACAACAATTTTCTATCTAAGCACATACATTTCATTCGTTGTTAAGACTCTTTTTGTTATTAACAAAATTGTAAGGAAAAGAGCTTTTAAATTTGCAGCAGAATACGAAACCTTAACAAATTGTTAATATTAACTATTTTGTTAATGTGGTGAGCTTAGTTAAGCTGCCAGAATAGGGCTGTTAGTATATATAAGCTACACCAGTCCACAAGTCTATTTAGATCAGATTGTAAAAGATGTCGTTCTTCGGGTGATTTGTAACAAAGAAAAAGTTTCACATCGTCAGCGTACACTAAGACGTTACAGTGTTTTATTACCGAAGGAAGATCATTAATGAATAGAAAAAACAAAACCGGTCCAAGATGACTGCCCTGAGGTACGCCAAAAGTGACCGAAATACTTTTTGAAAGAGAATTCTTATATAAAACCTTTTACGAATTTATCCAATTTAATAATGTGACAAGAAACTCAATAAGGTGGAGTTTTTTCAAAAGAAGATTATGATTAACACTGTCGAAGGCTTTGCTAAAGTCCGTTTAAATAACATCAGTCTGCAGTCCCAAAGTAAAACCATTTATAACACGCGTAGTAAACTCTAAGTAGGTTTTGTATTGAAAAGTATTTGTGCAAGTGTTTGTATGAAAGTATTGATAGTATAGTCACGATATAGTAGTAAAACTGAATTTGATCTATGCTGGTGAGGTTAGCATAAAAAAAAATAAAATAAATTGGCCATTTCAGCCCCAGAAAGGACTTTGACCAAGCTTCTATTGATCAATTGTCAATTGAGGTAAACATGGCAAACACAAAAATCAAACTGATACATATCTATCCAGGGAATTTCCGCAGCCAGACATCTAAAAGCTTAAAATACGTAAATAATTCATAGCTTGCCCTTAATTCTTTATTAATAGCTAATAAATTATTACCGAAATTTTTCCTAATTTTTTGGGTTTTTTGTATTGCGACTCCTAGAAGTGTGGCAGATGGAACGTAGGTACATTCAGAAGAAATGTGGAGGTAAAAATTAGTAGGACTAACTCATACGTTCCACCCCAGTAAGGGTTAATTAAGGAGAAGATATGAACTATTTTCGACATTTTGCTTGATTTTGTGTAAGGGGACCTCCAAAAGAGTCACAGAATGGGGTTAAAATGTTTCAAAAATTACGGTAGTGAAAAAATAAGAGGGTATGTTCTAACATTGGGCCCTTCCTCTATGGGTTACCCAGGGGAAGCTTTAAATTATTTTCGACATTGACTTTTTAAGCTTTTAGACGTCTACTTACTCAGAATTTTAGTGGTTTGGTGTCTGGTAGTTAAATTTTGGTGTTTACCATGTTGACCTTTTTAGCATACATCAAATTTAGCATCGCTACAATGACGTGATTTTTAACCTTTGGTTTGGTTCTTTCAATGGGTAATGCCTGCCAAAGTTTTAACGTTCATACTAGTTATTTGACTAAAATGTCTAAATTGCCGTGATTTTTCACAGTAAAAGGAGCTAGCAATTAACTCCTTCAACTGCTTGTTTTTTTATTTTGAATTTCAAACGCACATTGTTTAAAAACGATTTAATTAAACGTAAGGTAACAATAAAGTTTGCAAGATATATAAATTTGATAGTACCTTTTTCTAGTACCTTTGCACACACAAAATCTTCGCTTTGCTAAAATGGCGTTAACGTGGCTAACACTGGTCAAACAAAGAAGAAACAGCAAATGATTAAATATATTTAATAGTTTTAGTAAACATTAGAAACGAGTTTATTTATGATAAGCTATCAATATATAAAACTCTTCAAAATCAATTAAGAAAAACTCTATAAAACATCATTAAAATTATATGAGTAATGATTGACTCTAGACGATTTTTTATATAAAAACAACTTGTGAAGCTTCACAATAAAGAAAACAACAAAATAATTGCCTTTTTTAGCTTAAGAAAGCTGTTGTCTTTCTATAGTGTGCCTTTAAATATGTTTTGATGCCATTTTATTGTTATTTTACTTTGGTTAACAACGAATTTGGGTCACAGTGATTGGAATTAATTTGTTTACATAACAGTTATTCGCTGATATTGCACAATTGTCGCTTCGGCGTTGAATGTAAATGCATAAATTTGCTTAAATTTTTTTTGTTTGCTTACAAATTAACACTGCTTGAATTGGTAGTGAATACTTAGTTAGTGAAATAATGAAGAAATGATTCATTTATTAAGCATTTCAGTATTTTTTAAAATTTTTCGGAAAAAATTATAAGTTAGTTTTTGCTATGCAACAGAAAAAGTTTGATTTCTATGCAAAACAAGCCATAAATGGAATTTTTAAAACATATATTTGAAATTTTGTGCATCGATTTTGTAATATTTTTTTTGAGTTATTTCATTTAAAATATTTTTAAACACATATAGGTAAAAGTAAAGTGTGGTATCATACCAGCATATCCTTTCACTTATGTCACTACTTTATTCATATACTATGGATAACATACACTAATTACAAAGATTTCAAGAAGAATTTCTCGCATGTCCACAGATTTTTCTTTTAATCATCAGAATTGGTTCTTTTATCTTTCTAACAGAACAGCGAAAGTTTTATGTTGCAAATCTGAACTGATGTCATTTTAAGCTCTGCTATCATTGTGAATGAAATTTTAGAAAAGGCTATTATATTTATGGCAGAGCCAGACCAAAATAAGGAAACTTTAGTTGATGTTGAATTAATAATAAAATTTAAAAAAATATGCAATTGATAGATTTCAGTCAAGGTCATGAATAAGGGAATATCTAGTAGTGTCAATTGTCAGTTTTTAGATAAACACTTAAGCTTTCTAGCGGAAGCAAAAAAACGCTTTTAATTCATTGGTGCATTTCGGCAAACTTGTTGAACTCCAGAGAAGAATAGTGAAAAAAGGAAGAGACAACCAGAACAGACAAAATCCCTGGTAGCGTTTTTAGGCTTGACGTAAAATAAAAAACCCTTTGCTTTAACGTCATGTTATTCAGACGAGTTTTTTCGAACAAGTTTAAAATCATATAAAACTTAAAAAATGGGTTGGTCACAGCTTAATCACTCAATACTACTGAAGATGGAAGCTTAGCTCCGTCCGAAACAGTCTGTCCAGTCTGCTGTGTGATAGACTCTATACAGAGTTGCGGTTGTTGGCTTCTCAAAACACACTTGACCTACATAGATCATAATTAAAATCATGCTATTATTTTAGTTGTTTTTTTTTAATTTAGAATATTTTCTTATCAATAAGATCTTTGGAACTCACTCCGATAAACATTAAAACCATAACCAGTACGAACAAATTTAAGCTAACAATCATGTCCTATTTCTCTTACCTTTAATTCTTCTACACTTTAACTTTCTTCGCCTTTCTCTTATTTAATGTTTTAATTGCTGCCTTTCATCTTTCTTTTATTTTGTTAAGTTATGATAAGCTAATATTTAGTTAAGTTGTGAAACTAACTGTTATTCTTTTATTTCTCTAAATTGGTTTGTTTTGCAAAATTTTAATTATATTTACTAGTTTTAAGTTTTATTCTCATCGTTTTCTGTTGACTATCAATGTTTTTAACTGTTATACACTAAAAGACCATTTAAGATCTTACTGTACTAATTTTTAATATAAATAAATAAATCGAAATCGAAATCATAAGACTATACATTTTAATCGCTTTTGCGGCTAGTGCTGCAAGAATGAAAAAATTAAGAAATATTTAACGTTATATAAAATTAAAAAACAAATATTTTGCTTGCAAAACTGTAGAATATTATGACACTTAATTTCCCTCCTGATTTAAATTATTGAATATTTACTCAAAATAAGTTTTAAACATTTAAAATTGTTCTTTACATATTTTTATCTCTAAATTTAAGCCTTTACTCATCAAATGCCACTTTTTACAAACCTACTTTTGTACTTAACTTTTACACACAGTCAATCTTGAACACTTCAAATGTAACTAAAATAACTAAAATCTAACTTGAAACTAAAACTTCAAGTGAAATTTCATGGGATTTAGTTTCGTTTTTTTTAGAAATAAATATATAAAAAATAGAAATAAATAAAATATTTATTATGCACCACTTTTTTTATATGTTATTTTCGAAACTTTTCAAAAAATTTAAAAAAGTACTCTAACACGAAGTCTTACAGAATTAATTTATTCCGTGAAATGTTTCTTGGAAAATTTAAGTGTAGCTCTCTTAGGACAACTTTTGTCCACAGCGTATATCAATGGAGAAAAAAGTAATTTTAATTTAAAAATTCCCTTAAACCTTTCAATAAAAATTTTAAGCTATAATGCTAATATACATAGTAAATATTTCTGCAGGTGCCAAACTTTTTTCATGAAGTTATCAACAATTTACTGTTTTTTTCATAGAAGTAAGCTTTAAAGAGAACTTGTCCAAAAATACCAAATTCTTCCTCTAATGCTCCCAAGGAACATGTCTATAAAATATTTAGCCTTCTACAACTATTTTTTTTTAATTTCAAGTTTACTTGTTTTAAACCTTTTTTCGAAAATATGCAAAAATACTATTAAAGGGGTGCTTTAGGCTTGAAAAAATATTTTGCAAACAAATTTCCCACAACTGCCATCTCAGAGTAATATTTCTAGCAGTTGTCTTACTTTTTATGTTACTAAATAGCTAAATTTAAAACAAATGTAAAATAACTAAGACACAAACTATTAAAACGCCGATAAAACTATAATATTTTTTCCTTCCTCTACCAGAATTTTCTGATTAAAATCTGTAATTATTTTGGTTGTTGGACTGTGTCAAAGTCAAGTATTTAAATACTCTTTTGAAGAAATCAACCTTCTTTTAATTACTTGAAACTGACGTCAATATGCCAAACAAGGCACTAAGCCAAACAAAATGAATATTGCTCACGAGCACTAGATAATTTACCAATTAAAAATAACAGATTTCCGCATAGTATATAAATTTGTTTGATTAAGCCGGTTGGCAGGTTAATGCGGCAACATAACTAACATTAACTTAAGACCTTTAAGTATTTTAAAACCATAAAGTTACACGCTGTGTGTGTCTTTTAAACAGAAAAATAGTTTTAAGTAATTAAGTATGGAAGAATTACGAGATGAAACAAACTGCTTATATTGAGAAAATAATTAAATATGTAGAAAAACCCAAGAAAACAACAACAACAACAACAACAACAGAAATGATTGCATTATTTTTGTGTTTTAGCCTTTTTGAAGCGCTAAAGCTGCTATCTAGAAGTTTGCCATACAAGCAATAGACAATTTATGGCGAATATTAATATTTGCGCGCATTTTTGAGTTGTTGTAGTGGTTTATGTTATTACTGCTGTTGACATTTACTTGCTCTAATGTCTGGCATAATTAAAAGTGCAGCATATTTAAAAGCACTCAAGGACGTTTAGTGTAAGCAAAATGCGCTATTTGCATTTATTAGAAAAGCAATAACTGTGTGTGCGTGTGTGAGTGTGCTAGAATGTGTGCGCATATGTATGGTTTAAAGTCGCTACTTAATTGATATTTCAACAACAACTTAATTACTCACTCAAGATTTTTCAGTGAGGCCACTTTGATGACGCGTTCGTTTCTTAAGTCTTTTGTTTGAGTTTCTGTAAAGAGCTTAGGGTTTAGTGAAAATTAAAAAAGCTTCTTTGTGTTGAAGTTTTTTCATAAAAAGAAGAATATTAATATAACAACATCCTGAAATTTTTTCATTTTCTGCACAATTTCTTTAGCTGTAACTTTGTTTTCTTCTTTTCTGTTCTCATTAAAAACTTGTTAAGTTTAACAACTTTTCCTCATGTTGATTTGCATTTATGTGCTGTTAAAATTTGCGTTGTCTTCTCTTTGCTACTTAAATACACATGCTGCTTATTGTTTTTGTTGTTCAATGTTACATTAACCCGTAAGTAAAAGTAGCTTAGTATTTTTGTCTACTCCATGCTAGCTATTGATCAACATTCACAACAAGCTATGAAAAATAGCTGAAAATTAAATATTGGCAATATGCATTGTTGTCGTTGTTGTTGTTGTTATTGTTGTTTGCACAAGTTTGCTATAATTAACAGTTAAAAGTAAAAGGCTTTTACCTGTCACCAGTGATTGTTTAGGCGGCCTGCTGGCCACCTTTACAAGCCAACTGTAAATTGATAGATAGGTTGTTTTTTTTTTTATTTTTCGCTATGCTAAAAACAAGGCATTTCAAAGTGTTGAGTGCAACGAACAAGTGTTCAAGTGACAGAGCGGTGATGTAAGATTTCACCGGTTTCGTATTGCAAATTTTTGCGGTTGTAGCTATTTAAAGCAGCATTTTTTTCTTGTAAAATATACGTTAATTTTTAATGAAAATTAATGAAAAGTTTTTACTACGCCTTATGTTATCGTTTGCTTTATTTTTTAAAGATGTCTAATTGGCTATGTCTTTTCCTATAGATGTTTCAAATTTAATTTGAAGAGCTGTGGGAAAAAATATCTAAACAAAACTTTCCTTTCAGCTTCAATAACTACATTAAATTATCACGGTTCTTTAATTTACTTAAATTTATAAAGAAGCCTGTTTAAATCTTTATGCACGCCTAATGATATTCACTTTCTGCCGCACTTGTTTTTTGACATCTACCGACTTTTTTCCAAAAAAACTTTACCCACTTGTTTAAACTTTCTGTTTGCCTCTCTTCTTTTTCTTTTCAATATGTTTTATCGCTTCAATGAATTTTACTGTGTATTCATTTCGTAGTCATCAAAGCGTTAACAATTTAAACCCTTTTTTTTGTGGTTTCTTACTGTGTTTCTATGTTTAACAAAGATTCAAAGTTATGTGATATGTAAATAAAAGAACTTAAAAAAGAAGAGAAAAGACAACAGTAGCGACATGTAGGAAAAGTTGAAAGTGGTTTTTAAGTTACAAGTAAATATTTTTGTGAAGTTTGAAAACTTTTTCAATTGCCATATGTTTGGTTCTGTTTTGAATTTATTGTTAGATAATTTAAACAGAAAATTTATAGAAATAAATAGCATATGACAGTTTTGATTTTTAAAAAGAAACAGCCTAGTTTTTTATTTAAATAGTATTATAATATTATAATATTATAGTGATTATAATGATCAAATATTTGTTTAATTTTTGGTAAGATAGTTGGATTAAAATATGAGTGCGCTTGGTAATAAATGATGGATAACCGGAAATCGTTTGACTTAGATTAAAAAAATGCATTTGATATTTGGTGCATTTTACCGTGGAGTTTTGATGTATTTATCGGTTTCTTATTTAATTATTGGAAAAGTTAACAAGGCTTCCGCCACCACAGGAAACTCTAAAAAGTTAACTTTTGTGTTAACTCTTCTGAGTTCTTTTTGTTTGTGTTAATTGTCACTATTTGGTATAGAATTTTGACAAACGCTTGAGTCTAAAAAGGGTTACAGATTATTTCACTAGTACAAAAACTAATTAAGTACCATCCGAATGCATTTTTGATGACTATTTCTTGTATCTAATAAGCCATTGCGTGGAATATATATGAAAAAAAGTCTGAAGTATTAATAAAACATACATTTGTTATATAATATGTTTGGAAATACATTGATTTTTTTAATTTCATGTAAATTTATGCATACAAATGTAGTTCTTTTTTAATGAAACTATTGTCCTTAAAAAGTTAATAATATATAAAAGTTGGTAGGCCCAAAAACAAACAGGTTATTTTTTATGAGGCTCTACTGTATCAATAAATATTTTTAAAACTGGCAGCATTTAATAAAAGCAAAAGAGAATCTTTCGGGTTCAAACCCAGCGCTACTCATAAGGTCCTAAGATATTAAAAAATATTTATACCACTATATTTGTATGGAAGGAGCATCAAAGGCTATCGGCCAGATAAAAAAAATTTAAATGAGAATATCAAAAGAAAAAATTGTATTTTTAAAAATGTTTCTAATTTTTTTCAGACTATTTTAAAATAAACCAAAACTTATAAATATATTTTTTTATTATTATTATGAAATAAACCAAAAAGTTTAATTAAAAATCGAACGTAATTTATGAATACAAAATTATTATCTTCAACTTTTTCTAATATAAACAATTTCCTGACTAAAGAAGATTGCTTTTTATAGAAAAGTGTTCATATGATTGTCAGAATATTTTAGAGATTTTTGTGATTTTATTTTTAAATATTTTAAGGCTAGCACTAAACAAAATATGCATACATAAGGCATAATACAATTGTGTGGAAAAATCTGGAGCTTCTAGCATGACCTTAGCCCAAGTTATGGCACAAAAACTAAAGACCTTTTTATATTACTTATTTGACGATTGAATACTTTGAACCAATATTTCTCGCAACTTTAAAATCAGACTTAAGCTATGATTCCTTATTGACACAGAACTTACGCGATGCACAAAACCACAGCTCTTAAATTAATACATAAACATGAAGCTTTGAAGGTTTTCAATAAATCTATCAAGTTTCGTTCTTAAGTCTTTTGTTCTTGTAGCAGTTCTAGCAATAATTAAAAGTGTCAAATAGTATCTTTTGTGTACTAAAAATTCACTGACATCAAATTTAATAAATCTTTCAAGTTCTTTTCTTAAACAATTTATTAGTTAGCAGCTCCAGCTGTTTTATTTCATTAACGACTTAATGCTAAGTCTTAATTTATTACATTCCACAGTGGCAGCTGAAATAAAACTTTCTATCTTCTGCTCTTTTGTGAGCTGTTCTAAATACTACTTCCACTTGATTACATTTGAATTTAAAGTAACAACAACATCTTTAACTAGTCAGGCAGGCAGGTAAGCCAGCTTGTTTTGTCAAAAATATAAACAAAAAACAAAAAAACTATTCTGATGTATTTAGCTACTTAGCGAGAAAAACCAGTTAGTTGTTGGAACTGAAAGTATTTTTCGCGGTCATTGCAGATCGAGAGGATGGCATAAATACTAAAGTTGTCTGTGTAGTTGCATTTTTTTTTTAGTTTTTACTACCATTATCGATGCTTGAGATTTTTTGAATTTTTTTAGTAAAAGAGAAAACGGAAACTTATTGTTGGGTGTAACACTTAGCTTTGGTGCCAGGGACATAGAAAAACAAGTGATAAGTTCGAAAAATTATTGCTTCTTTATCTGATGTAAAACTACATATGCAATATAGTTATAAAATATACCAAATAGTTTTGAATGCACTGCATAGTATAAACATTTATTAGACGCCTATATAAATGCAAGACCACTTCACACAAACGACATAACGTATAATTGGCACACTTTAAAATGTCTAATGCAATCAGTCTAGACGTGTCGCGTAATGCACATAGCAAATGCAGCAACAACAATAATAAAAAATCACAAAAACAATTAGTTCACGGGCTGTTGCTTGCCAGCTATTTTTTTATAAATATTGAACATTTGCTGTTGTTACAATAAATAATTGCCGATCAAATAACCATATAACTATTTTTATGTAAAAAATTATGTAAAAAGCTTTTAAAGTACAAAACATATCCCGTTAGAAAAATTTTACGATAGTATAACGATATCGTTACGATATCTTAACATACAAATACGCTTTATCGTCCCGATAGTACAGTTAACAATAGCATTTCGATATCATAACGGTATCTATATTAAAAATTTCTAGATATCATCATGATAGTAAAAGTACAATAGCATTTCGATATCGTAACGTTATCTTTATAAAAAAATACTAGCTATCATTACGATATTATAATAACGATAGCATTGCGATATAGTATATCGAGCAATAAATAAGTACTCGATATCATCACGATTTTATAAATACGATAGCACTGCGATATCGCAACAATATCTAGATAAAAAAATGCTCGATATAATTTCGCTGGTACCGATATTTAATTAAAATAAATGTCATTAGGACTTACCTATTTAGTACGCTTATATTTATTATAAGTAACCAAGAAAAAATTATAAAAATTTTTATATGAAAAAATGTTAAGTGTTTTCATATCATTTTGTATTGATACAAGATCTCGTGTTCGTTTCGAGCTTGTTTACGAGTCCTACTTTTTTATATGAAGATATTTTATTTTAATAAATAATACTTTTTTATTGTTAGCTGCTAAAAAACCGTCAATTGAAATAAAAAAAAATTTTCATAATTTTTATATGAAAAAACTTCCAAGTCTTTTTATATCATTTTCTGTGAAGAAATTTAAATGAAAAAATTCTAATAATTTTTTTTTCGTAAAAAGATCAAAAAAAGAATGCATGTGCCTTATACAAGCAACTTATACAAATTTTGTTCGGATCCGTAATATCGTGTTCGTTTTGAGCTCGTTCACGAGTACGATATCTCGTATGCAGTTTTTAATTTCTTCAGTCATTAAAATCATTTATTTTAAGTTCGCAGTTATTATTGCATGTTTTGAACAAAAAATTTTTTTGATTTAATAAATAAAAAACAAAACTATTAAAAATTAACAATTCGAACTTTCGTAAAAAAATTGTATAATATATCTACATTTTAAAACAGCAAAACAAAAAAAAATTTTGTTCTTGTCCCGGTTGGGTTTGAACTCAAGGACCGATGGTAAGCTTTCATTCTTAATGAAGCAAATTAAGTGACGATTAGTTAACAATTGCGAAATAAAAAACAAAACTATTAAAAATTAACAATTCGAACTTTCGTAAAAAAATTGTATAATATATCTACATTTTAAAACAGCAAAAAAAAATTTTTTTGTTCTTGTCCCGGTTGGGTTTGAACTCAAGGACCGATGGTAAGCTTTCATTCTTAATGAAGCAAATTAAGTGACGATTAGTTAACAATTGCGATGGTCGAATGAATAAGCTGATGGACTTACACGCATGCGGTCGAGGTTCAAATCTTCGGATGGTTATTATTTGCAGTATCATTTCGATATCAAGGATTAATATGCTTTCGAAATCGTTAATGATATGTCCATTTTATCGAGAGCTGCCTTTTTTGATATCTTAACGATATCGTCTCGTGAAGCATTACAAATAGAAGTTATCACCTTTTCGATATCATCTCGATATCGAAACGACATTGAAATTTCGATATCGTTTCGATATCGCAATTAATATGTTTTCGATGTCGTTTATGATATGTCAATTACAAAAAACCGAACTTTTTCTATATCATAACGATATCGTCTCGTGTTTCGCTATCGATATAAATGGCAAAAAAATGAAAAAAAATCACAAAAAAGGACATATGAAATTAACATGAAATCTAATTTTAAAAATTCTTCCCAGGATGTAGTCTTGTAGGCAGTGGCTTAACGAACATTTTGGTGCAGAAATCGTATTTTTATGATGTATGGTTAGGGAGTTATGGCTAAAAAAAAAACATTTGGAAATAACAAATAATGACGAATAAAACTAAGATTCTTGAAAAAAATTATTTTTTTCTAAGAATGCAGTCTTGTGGATATATGTATTAAAAACATTTTGGTGCATAAATAGTCTTTGTAGAATGTATGGTTTGGGAGTTATGACGAAAAACCCAGATGTTTTTGGCCTACTACTACTCCAAAAAGTGTTCTACAACTCCTAAACTAGAAGAGATAGATCAAAAGTCATTTCAACAAAGAAAGAACTCGCCTTAAGGACGATGCTATGGCAATAATTTAAATGCATGAATCGTCCTTGAAAGATATGCAGTTTGAATTTTAGGGCGAATTTATGGCGAAAAAAATTAAATAAAAAAAATTCACAAAAAAGACATATGAAATTAACATGAAATCCTATTTTAAAAATTCTTCCAAGGATGCAGTTTTGTAGTCAGTGGCTTAACAAATATTTTGGTGCATAAGTCGTATTTTTATGATGTTTGGTTAAGGAGTTATGGCCAAAAAAAAAATTTGGAAATCACAAATAATGACGAATAAAACTAAGATTCTTGAAAAAAACTTATTTTTTTCTAAGAATGCAGTCTTGTGGATATATGTATTAAAAACATTTTGGTGCATAAATCGTCTTTGTAGAATATATGGTTTGGGAGTTATGACGAAAAACCCAGATGTTTTTGGCCTACTACTACTCCAAAAAGTGTTCTACAACTCCTAAACTAGAAGAAATAGAGCAAAAGTCATTTCAACAAAGAAAAAACTCGCCTTAAGGACGATGCTATGGCAATCATTTTAATGCATGAATCGTCCTTGAAAGATATGCAGTTTGGATTTTAGGGCGAATTTATGGTGAAAAAATGCACAAAAAAGTACATGTGAAATTAACATGAAATCTTATTTTTAAAATTTTTCCATGGATGCAGTTTTGTAGTTATTGGCTTAACGAACATTTTGGTGCATAAATCGTCCTTTTATGATGTATGCTTAGGGAGCTATGGCTAGAATGTCACAAAAAATTACGTATAAAATTAAGATTCTTGAAAAAAATACTTTTCTAAGAATGCAGTCTTGTGAGTTTGTGTATTAGAAACATTTCGGTGCATAAATTGTCCTTGAGGAATGTATGGTTTGGGAGTTATGACGAAAAAACCAGATCTCGATATCGAAACGATATTGTTTGGTTTACTGGGCCTGTACATGTACAAACTGGACCTTTTATTTCTTAAAAATTTATATTTTTTTAAGTTATAGCGAGTTAAAGTTTGCTTATAATTGTTGTTGTTATGTTGCTTTGCCTCTTCTTTATTTCAGCATATGCCTAAAAATATGTGAGGTATTTAGCGCCACCTATCGGTTAATAGCTATGAAACTGTTATACTGACGAATAATCTCTTATAATTTCACAGCTAAAACTATGAAATGATATATTCAATATCAAAGTGATACTGTAATGGTTTTTTACAGTTCAAAAACGATTTGTAAACTTTTGGTTGGAAAATTTTTTTAGTTTTAAAAATTTACATACAAATTAATTAAGAAATTGGAAACTGCTAATGAAGCATTTTTGTTTAATATTTTTCAACTGGAAATAAAGAAATATTCTTATTCCTGTATATTTAAAATAAGTTTGGGTATGAAATTTAATATGCTAACATTATATCATCGCTGCGTGTGCAATACCGCGTATATTACAAAAAGGCCAAAATTAATTTCATTTCAATTTTGATCAGTTGAAAATTTATTCAATAGCTTTAAATAATATCTAGGTATGTTTGATTTTGGCGTTTTAACGCCACACAGGTTTTATAGTATTATATATTTGCCAAAAAGATTTTTAGTTAGAGTTAGAGTTAGAGTTTGGGATAGAGATAGAGATAGAGTTAGAGTTACAGTAAGAGTTATAGTTAGAGTTATAGTCAGAGTTAGAGATAGAGCAAGAATTAGATTTAGAGTTAGAGATAGCGTAAGAGTAAGAGTAAGAGTAAGAGTAAGAGT